>CM031239.1:950619306-951116452 GCA_018340775.1 Taxus wallichiana var. yunnanensis | reverse complement strand
CTTATTTAAAATGTTTGAATAGAAGATAATTACACTCCTTTAATAAATATTGTTTTGAATATCTTTTTGAAGTAGAGGGTAGTGTAAAGAAAGTAAGCCTTTTCCTTATATGAAATCTTGAAAATCTATGGAATTTGCTAAAAAAAAAAAGGAAACAAATTATTGGAAAGTTCATTTTTTCATTGTTGTAGATTTTATCTTTGAAAAATATTGAGGACTTGCATAAATGTGAGATTAAAAGCATTCTTGAAAATACCCTTATTTCTTTTTACAAGTTTTGAAAAGTTTGAGACTAGAATGGGACTTTAGAAATCTATACTTTACAATGCTGCAATAAACAATCTTTATCATTATATACAAAAATAAGTATAATCAGAATTTATCTAATGTAGTTTTGTTTTAAAAGGCAACTACATTTTAGTTAAGTTTTAAGTCATAATTAAATTGTTATGTTAATATAAATCTATTTTGCATTTATTGGTGTATAATGGAATATACATTATATGTATAATATTATACCTATAATTTTAAAATATAACATATATATATTATATGTGTGTTAATATATATTATATTATATATATATATATATATAAACAATATTTTATAGACATTAAATGTATATATATAATATTTCATATATTATAATATATATTATAATATATATATATATATATATATATATATAATTTTTAATATATATACCATTTATTATATTAAAAAAATGTTTTAATTAATACAAATTAAAAATAAACAAAAATAAAATAAAATTTAAATTAGGGCTTGTATTGGGGAGGTGGACCCCTCCCCACCCGATGCGGCCTCCATGATTGCTGCGTAGCCACACGCACCCCATCCTTCTCCATTTCGGCCCGCTGCCACCACAGCACCCCTGCCCATCCACCACCGTGCACTCCCTCTCGCAGCCCTTCCGCTCCTTGTTCCCCCACGCCGGTACCTTCCTCTGCCGCGCCCACACCGTGTTGTCCCTACACCACTTTCCACACCACGACCCCTCTCCACAAACAACACCCTCCTCCACGTTGCCCCTCACATAGCCCTTCCTCCACAAGTCCGCCCCCTCCCCTCACCTACAAAAATAAAATATATATATATATTTCATATATAATAATACAAAAAAACAAGATTTCCTTAAGGTTTTCTCCTTAGATCCTTCCATGCAACTGCAAGTAAGAAAATAAAACAAAACTGAGAAAAGAATGATAAGAAAGAGAGGGGAAATAAGAAAGAAATTCAAATGAAGGGAAAAGGAAAGGATAAGGAAACTTAGGTCATCTTTAGGGAAAAAGGAGATCAAAGGCTGAGGATGAGTTAATCCTAGGGTTCAAATAACACCCTCCTCTTTTTAAGTCATGGGTCTTTGGTGGGAATGGTATTTTAATTTTAAAAAGGGGAATGTGGGTAAATATATTAAATGGGGAATTAAATTTATTTAAGAATGAGTAGTTATTTTTCTTGTGGCAAATTTTAATTAAAAGAGATAGATATTAAATGTGTGTAAATTTAATATAAGCTAAATAAATAAGATTAATTAGAAATAATGTTTTAGCAATTCGGTTAAAAGGATATTGTTAAGAATTTAATTATTTTTCTTATGAGAACGGTGAGGCGAAAGGCATTAGTTACCTTCAAAAAAAAATTACCAACTTTTTACGTTTTTTTTTCCGATGTCACGAGGATGGTCGCTACAAATTTAATTTATTTTCTTTGAAACTTTCAGATGTACACAAAGTATGAGAATACAAAACATTGTTAAAACCTTAATAACCTAAATAGGGATGTATCTAATGGATTGTAATCTCATGGATTGTGGAAACATATAAAAATTATTTAAGAGAAGAATTATATTGTCATAATTTTTTAAAATTTATTTTCATGACTATTAAACAATCTATGCCTACCTCTATGTGGATATACTTTTTATATCATAACGAGGACATGGCCATTGAACAAATACATTGGTCTTTGATGATGTCATTATGCCATTTCAAATCAGGGTACAAGAGAAAATGAATAAGAGCATACCTATATTATATATAACTATTATCACGAGAAGAGATGATTATTGGAACGAGGTCCTCGTCCATATACAAAAAAATTTCCAAGGGCTTCTTTTCAGAAAGAATGATAGTATAAACACAATCAAGGATAAATTTAAAAATTTTGTGATCTGATTGGGGTTTTATAAAATCATTGCATATAGCTTCCACAAGCTATTATTGTACTAATCATATTTATAGAGAATAATTTAGAATTGAGTTGAGTAACTTATTGTACCAGATTGATAACAAGCGTGAAACTAGAGTATACCGCCATGAAATTGAGGTTAACAACATGTTTGATTTCAATTTTCAATGTTTTTTTTTTGCATTAAGAATGTATATGGAAGGAGATGAAATAGAAGAAGTATGTTAACCTATATGCTTCATCTAAAGGTTCTATCTCTAAATCTCAAATTTGTTACCAATTCATACATATACATTTGTAAAGCTTATATCATAGGTGGTAGCATTTTGCGGACTATTTTATTTGAACTAAACATGAATACATTACACAGAATCCATGATCAAAGTTGAAACTATATAATTTTATCCAAAGATTGTTTAACTATAAGGAAGAGATTCTCATTTTCTCAATCTGGGCACTGGGAGAGTCTTGAGTTTAAATTTGATGAATAATGTAATGACTTACTACACTACAACCAGGATTATCAGCGAATGTAGGATATACAAACAATAAGATGATCTCAAAGGTAAACAAATTCTCTACTAAATTATGTCACGGTTAAATTGCATTTGTGGGAGATGCCCTGTACACCTGAAGAATTACTTTTTGTAATTGTTTTATTACATGGACTTATTTAAGTTTAAGCATTCAAAACAATAATCTATAATTATGTTATGCTCTTGTAAAACAAAAATACTTGGTGAGTGTTTAATAAGAAATAAAATTTGAGTATTATCCACACCCACTTGTGGCAAAAAAAAAGGAGAAATCATTCAGAACACTTGTTATTGAATAATCATTAAAATTATTATGTTATTGTGAAATAAAATGACCTAAAATACCAGGTAAGAATTATGTTATGTTAGGGTGGCTTCTTGTCTTCTTGCTTATCCAATTGTGGGTCTTCCAATAGAAATACAAGATTATAAGATCATACACAATTAGGTGAAGAATGTGGGTATTCTAGAAGCTAAAATATAATTAATAAGCTAACATTGCTTGTGGCATAAAACAAGAGGAAATAATTAGTACTCCGGTTATTTCTCAAATAGGGTAGAACATATTCTAGAAACTGATATACAGACAATAAGATGATCTCAAAGGTAAACAAATTCTCTACTAAATTTTGTCACTGTTAAATTGCATTTGTGGGAGTTGCCTTGTAGACCTGAAGAATTACTTTTTGTAATTGTTTGTATTACATGGACTTATTTAAGTTTTAAACAATCAAAACATTAATCTATAAACATGTTATGCTCTTGTAAAACAAAAATACTTGGTGAGTGTTTAATAAGAAATAAAATTTGAGTATTATCCACACCCACTTGTGGTAAAAAAAGAGGAAATCATTTAGTAATCATTAAAATTATTGTGTTATTGTGAAATAAAAATACCTAAAATACCAGGTAAGAATTATGTTATGTTAGGGTGGCTTCTTGTCTTCTTGCTTATCCAATTGTGGGTCTTCCAGAGAAAAATACAAGTTAGGATCATACACAAATGGGCGAAGAATGTGGGTATTCTGGAAGCTGAAATACAATTAATAAGCTAACACTACCTTGTGTGCATTATACGTTAAATGTACAATGTGAACGCCGAAAAAGATATATTGTAGAAGGAACTTGGAGCAATAGAATTTTAGTACGAGGTAATCAAATCTACTTATTTCGATTTTTTTTCCAAACTACATAGCTAATATTTATGTTCCCTCGTCTCGCAGGTATGAATGGCAACATAGAGGCTCCGCACATGTTCACGGTTTATTATGGCTCGAGAATGCGCCTAAAGTTGATGAAATGGAATGGTTTTCCATTAAGAATGTATATGGAAGGAGATGAAATAGAAGAAGTATGTTAACCTATATGATGGTTGATAAAAGAGTATGTATGAAGATTACAAGCACTTAATTTCTCTTTTATGAAACAAGTTTGAAATGTAGATAGAACCTTTAAATCAAGTGGTTCATCTATATTTCTACACTTACAAATCAATTACACTCATTATCATTATCAAAGTTACAAAAGTAATAACTATCCCTCTAAAAAAATAACATAAACCATTCGGCGTTCACATTACATTGTACACATGTGATTTCTAGTACTAAAACTAGCATTGGTATCAGAGTTAGTTGATCATAATAAACGAATAAAGAAAAATCGAAGGGCGGATCCAATTATATACGTTGTCATGAGTTATGGTTTAGTGTACTCTCTATTTTTTTATTTGATAGTTTTTTAGTAAGAGATTGAAGTGGTGTGTGGAGATTCTTGTGAATTATATTTTGTGCATATTAAATAAGTTTTGATATGCGGAGTGATCATTGAAATGCCCTAGGAGCGTAGTGGAAGGCCATAAAGTTTTAAAACATTTCATGAGAATTATAGAACAATGTAAATATTCAAGCACTAAACACATTAGAAGATTCATATGCATCAAGAATTTATTCAATGTAGTTGTGCACAAAGCTCCCCATCATCATTCATCTCCGATCTATCAACTTTAGGATACACTTGAGAAATCATATTCTCTATGTAGATGTTCCTTTTTTTTCATCATTCAAGACCATTCACCATTGTTGGATGAAACCAACAAGAAAAATTAGTGGGGTCCACTCTCCCCAATCACAAAACTCATACCAAAAGGTGATAAATAAATAAAAATTGTGATTTATGGAGAGATAGATCCACCACCTCAAACAAAACCATACTCATATACACTAGTCAAGAAAATTATGTGATATTATATATTAGTTATTTAATTCACCCTCGTGTACTTTGAACAATCTTGATCCACATACAACAATCAAGAAAATTATGTGATATTATGTATTAGTTATTTAGATTATGTTTTGTTATTTTTTGAATTAGTATTTTATTAATAAAATATAAAATTTAGTTAATAGTCTTGTTGTTATTTTGATTCAATAAGTGTTAGAATATTAAGTTTATAATGTTTTAAACTAAAATTTTGTTATGTAGTTTGTTTAAAGATTCATTGTCAATAAAGTCTCTTAAAGCCTTTGTTTATAATTAAATTTTGAGTTTGATTTTTAGAGTCATTGTCATTGTTAGTTTAATAATTCAATGTATTTCATTATTGAAAAGTTAAGAGTCAAATTTCCCTTTGCAATAGATTCATTTTGGAAGAACTTGACATCTAATGGATGTACTAATCATGTTGGAGGAGTTCTTCTCATAAAAATGACATGTAATTGAGCTTCAAAATCCATCTTGTTAAGTGAAAAACATTCAACTAGATAATACATGCAATGAAGGTAGGAGGCCCATAAAGCGATCTCAATTTTTCCATTAACAAAGGGATTGCACAATGTATTAATGAAATTTTTGTGCCAAATTGTCTAATGTTGAGGACAGTTTCTAGTGACAACAATGATCATCTATGTTGTTAACGATTACGTGGAACAATCATATCTGATGGATAAAACATGACAACTAGGACATACTCATCCATTCTTATATTTTGTGTTTGTATTTAATTAGAGATGATTTAATAACATTGAGAAAATAAATAAAATTAAACCAATGTTATATGATTATGAACCAATGAATTTATAAAGTGGATAGTATAGAAGGTTGATATGTTCCATGTAACCTAGATAGGTGATTCATGGATGGTTGATATGTTCCCTCTTCATACTTGTATGGTGAATTTTTGATGTGTTTCCTATCTAGCAAAATCTGAAGTTTATGAAAGGTTGAAAGTTTTCTATCCATCCAAATTTCTATGTAGCAACATGTGCTCCAAGTCATGTACATTGGTTCATTTCCCCTTTTAATACTAAGGGGGCAATGTTGGAATATTTAGTATGTCATATATTTTGTAATGTGTGTGTACGCATGATTTGTTACAAAACAACTCATCATAGAGATAAATTTGGTTGAGCGGTTGCAAAGATTTTATGTTAATTGGAGTGATAAGCCTTGACTCCTTTGTAGAAGAATAAAAGCTTATTATCTTATTTATTTAATCATCTATCATTAAATAATATTAATGAATAGTTTATTGTGTGTACTCTCATACTAAAACTATCATATCTTATTTACATTATTTGGTATGATTAGGATACTATTACGTTGTTATGAATTATATTTTACAAATACTACTAATCGGGACGTAAACATAATTTCCATATGACACATTGCATTAAATAAATATATGTTTTACTTAAAAACATTATCTTCCATATTACAACACAATGTGAATTTCATCTATCATTCCCTTTGATTTTTATCTACATTTTTGAAACTTTGATCACACATTATGTTGCACATTCATTTACAAAAAGTAAAGCACAACATTTAATTGAAAAACACACTATGTTTTTTTATCAAAACATATTACTCTATCTTTTGTTTATGCACCCTTTGTTGCATGTTCTCCAAAAAACAATATAAAATTGAACTTAAAAATAATCTCTTTGACATTATAAAATCAGATTTAATCTATTTTCTCTTTCATGCACCATTTATTGCACATGCATAATGAGGTACAATAAATTACAATAAGTTAGGTGCAGGAAAAAGGTTAGTTTGTTTCAATCATTGAGGTAGATGTAAGAATATAAAGTTGTCGGTGAACCTAAGGGTAGAGAGCCCTCTCAAGTTTAGATTTCTTCAAAATTCATACAACCCATTAATGGTAGTGTAGATAGGAAAGTGGATTTTCACTAAGTATACATTACACAAACCATATAAGCATAAAAAATATGTTTAATTTTTAAATATATAAGAAAAATACCTACTTGCATGAATAATGAATTATTTATGACATATGTAAATCTATAAAATAATTAAAATTATTGGAAGGATGGGAAAATTAAGGTTTTTAGGGTAAAATTGATTTTTACAAATCTAGAAACAAATATCAACAACAAATAGTGGAAAAGATTCCCAAATACAAAGTCGAACATCAAAGACATTTTTGTGGATGAGGTTGATTTATTACCAACATGTTAACTTTGATGATTAGAAGATGGGAACACCCATTAATGTGTAGATATTCCAAGACCTTTTAAAAGGTTAAAATTATGGTTTTACCATTTATCACATGTTTTTGAGCACCATGCTTGCACATTTTATTAGCGGTGCGTATGATCCAGAGCATACGGGTTCACTTGTAAACGCACATCAACCAAAAATATTTTTAGTTAGTAAAACTAGAGAAGTCTAGCATTATTCAAGGTTTTGTCTGCATTTTCTATTTTTGCTATGTTTTTGTTTCACGCAATTGTCTTTGTAATCTCTTTTGGACTACTTACGTGCTCCCCATATTCCACATTTTTTTACACCCAATTTTTGATAGTTCATTGGTAAATAATGGTTGTGGCATTTCTAGAAGGTTTTTTTCCAAATTATGGTATCTTCTTAACATTGCAACACCATTTGAAAGGTAAAAAAAAGAGCTTTAGGTAAACAAGGAAAGAGTTGGATGCTTCAAGACAATGTAGACAATGTCACTACTTTGTATGTGTCATAAAAAATAAGGTTTTCAAGGCTTAAGATAATACCATGCATTCTAATAAATACTACACATCTACCCTTAAAGTTGTGAGGTCATAGGATTTTACTACACATTCTTATGCACAATAGTACATTTGTGGCACATAACTCTTGAATCTTCCCGTTCAAATAAGATGGCATGGATCTCACCTAATCCCTTAATTATAAAGTTAAGAAGATTTGATTGTTTCAAATTATGTTATGACCACTTGATCCCTATCTTGCATAAAGGACTGTGAAACATTCAATATCTAATGGGTACCTTGTTACTTCAAGGAAAAAATACTATTATATAAACACATTTACCCTTTGGAGAAGGTATTCGATTCTAGATAGTCTAAGTTTGTGGTTATAAGTAGAAATGAATTAGTTATATGTGCACATATATGAGGGAAGGCTATTGGGATTGAGTTATTATTGAAACACTTTGGTGTTTAAGTTTTTTAATCTAGAGGCATCTTGTTGTATTTTATTTACGTTAGGTTGTATCATTGGTGACTAGTTGTTAATTGATGTAACCCTATTATTGAATAAAGAATCATTATTGTTGGACTTTATTTCATTGCATAAGTATTTAACATCTAAACTAAATGCATCCTTTCACTAGGACAACTAACCATAACTACATCGAAGTTCTAGTGATAGTGAAGTATTTTACCTCCTAAACCTTACACTTGAGAATGGTATGAAAAGTTTTTCTATGCATATGTCGAGAGTGTGGAGGGCGTAAACATTTAGAGTAGAGAAACATTTAAACATATTGTACAAGAAACTCTATAATATGCACATAAATTACATAATCACATGCTAATGTTAGTTTTGTGTGTTTATGAATTACATACTTATATATGAATTAATTTTTGGTCCATATCTACCACTAACATGTATTTGTAACGAAGCATGTTCATACCCTTAAATAATAAAACACTAAATTTTATTAACATAGGAACACTTACCATACTACCCCAAAATATATTGAATAATAAATATTATTCATCATGCAATCTAAAAATAAAAATAAATTGATGATTCACTACATGATTTTTGTATTAAATAAAACATAAGTTCTCATTAGACCAAATTGTAAACATAATTCGCGTTATATCAAATCATACTAAATTGAATTAAATTCAATCAACATCTATCAAAGGGCATCAACTACAT
Organism: Taxus wallichiana var. yunnanensis; assembly: GCA_018340775.1. Classification (NCBI taxonomy): domain Eukaryota; kingdom Viridiplantae; phylum Streptophyta; class Pinopsida; order Cupressales; family Taxaceae; genus Taxus; species Taxus wallichiana. The sequence continues at coordinate 951,107,522 of CM031239.1, read as the reverse complement.
GATTTCTACCCATTAAGATAAAGAATTTTTTATGGATAAACACTTTTGACGAGCAATCGAGAAGATAAAAAATTATTGATTTAATAAAATAAGATCCGATTATACCATCTTCATTCTAATTGACCTCCTTACATTTAAAATACCTTATATGGATCTAAAAGTAATTTTCATGGTTCTTTACTCATTACTTTGGTTTATTTATTGGTAATTAATAACTATATAATGAATTAATTGAAGTTTGCAATATCTAAGTTTCAGATACATAGTTCTAGTGATATTGAAGTTTTTTAACTCCTAAACCTTACTTCATAATGTTATAGAAAGTGTGGATGTGTCCTTAAAGTGTGGGCGTAAACAAACAAAGGCATAAAGTAGAGAAACATTTAGAAAAATAAACATTTAGTACATGCACAAACTTGCATAATTTACACAATTACTTATATATTGATTATTTTTGGTCCATATCTACCATTAACATGTATTTAGAAACAAAAAAATTGAGAAGGTTAATGAAGCATATTCACACCCTTAAACAATAAAACACTATTTAATACATGCTTACGTATTATATAATTACTAAATATTATCAATCACATTTAATGTCAACATAGTTTTTGTCAAATCATACCAAATTTTATGACATCAAAGGGCATACTACATGATACTTGAAATATATGAATTAAGAAATTATACCCTATCATTCAATGGACCTCTTAAGAATTATTATTTTAGTAGCTAATTTGTATGGTTCTTTAGTCATTACTTTGGTTTAGTAATTAGTAATTAATAACTATAAAAATAATTTTTGTAGGGTAGTGTATAAACTTTATTTTTCCCTCTTATTAACTTTTTTCTCTTTATACGCACCATTAGCGTATCAACCTACCTCGATGATATATGGGGTATCACCAAGCAAGGTGGATTCATTAGTGGTAATACTTGTGAGATATATTTGATGTACAACCAAGGAAAATTTTAGTGGTGAATATTCGTTAATTCATGAATATTCCGGTTTTTGAAATTTGAAATTGGAAAATTTTTAGGGTAGGAATTAGGACTAGGTCACCAAATTTTTTGTACAAGTTAATTTTAGGGGTCAATTCACCATTCCCACAAAATAGGAATTCATGATATTCGCCTTTTATGATGTTCGGTAGCATTTTTTTTTAATTCTGAGCATATTTAAAATATACATTGATAGCATATTTTATGCTATGGATAGTATATTTTTTTTCATATTTTATTACGTATGGGATTTTTTTCTTACGCCATATTTTGGGAGGACATATTTCTCATTGAGACAATCATTTTAACTGCTAACATCAAAAAATTCAAAAAAATTCCCATACAAAATTAGCAAAATCTGTATTTTTCACAAAAAATTTTTTTTATTATTATTGGTAAATGGTTTGACAAGTGACCATACCCAAAAATACAAGATAAGGTTCAAAAACTAGTTATACAAAGCAAAAACAGTGATTTTTGACAAGTGGGGACCACACCACAGAGAAAAAGGCCTAGAAGCTAGAATAAGAAGATAAAAACAAAGAGAGAAAACATCATGTTAGAATGGAGCAAAGAAGCAACATCATCATTGCATCCAGACAATTGCAGGAAACTAAAAAAATCACTAAGGAGAAACTATAATAACCTTAACTTAAGCACCTTGTTGAAACAGTTTTTAACCTCCTTCATGGCATTGAAAAGATTAAGGGTTGTGAGTTGAGAGGGTTCTTCCATGTTTATGGTGGATGTAGCAAGTCTCTTCTATTTACCACCCTTCCATGTCCCAGGAGGAATGTTGATGAGATTGCAAATATGATTGACTTGAATTTCGATGAATTCCAAGAAGGCCTTGTGCATGGATAAGTGATCAAATTGTTTGTTAACAATATGTCAAGAGACTCCTCCAAATCACCTGTTTCTTGGAAATTTCTTCAATTTTGCCTCAAGCATAGGATTACTATCAAGATATTTTCCTTTAGGTCCTTCCTGAAGTTGTGTTATCTCTTTTCTCATGGTCTTAATCCTTTCTTCATGCTTCATAACTTGATCCTTTAGTCCAGAGTGGGTAGCAGTGTCGTGAGAGGTTTGACCAAAGGAAAGTAGGCTCTCAAAGCATCAACAATTTTCTTCCCTTTTTCGTTGTTGTGGAGGACACCTTTGGCTAGAGGGGAGAAGGGGGTATGAGATTCTTGGTCTTTACCTTGCATTGCAAATAGGGATCATAGGGAAGAATGAGGTGGGTAGGGATGTTAGCCAAAATGGTGAAGCAATATTGGTGAAGAAGGAGAATAACTCCCTGATGGAGAGGGAGGCCACACAGGTGGGAGTGAAATTCTTGAATGGATTTCTCAAGGGACATAAGAATATAGTAAGGTAATCTCACTTTAGGGCTTCTACGGAAATGATTTAACAAGAAAATATGATACGGGGAAGGGTTGTAAAGCGGCCTCAAGAGTTACATATCACACTACCATGCGGGCTACATCATCGTAAGGGACAGGGATTGAAGAGCAGACCAGTCCAACTTTAACAAACTGAAGGATTTCGGTTCCTTCGATAAATTTTGATTCCTTATCATCTTTATCATTTTTTTAATTTTTTGCTGCGCCATATTTTGTGAGGGAAGATTTCTCGTTGAGCGGTCATTTTAAGCATTATTGTCAAAAAAATATTTTTCAAAAAAATACATATGTTTTAGTCGACATCATATAATATCATCTGAAAATATAATATATGTTGTCGGCCAATAGAATAAAAAATGCTACCGATGACAATATATTTGCATTTTCTTCATATTTTCTATTACCACGAAAATCAATTTTCACATATTCGCAACGCAATTTCTACAAAAAAAAAAATTGGGGGGCTCTTAATTTTTTCCTATGTGTAACCAATGTTACATTATATACCATATAAAATACACCTCACGTTCATCCTTTTACAACCATGCAAATGACATCGCCTTACTACCCTCTTACGAACACATGCATATCCACTTACAACACCCTTATACCTCTATCTAATCTATGTCTAATCACTTTTATCGAGATCTAGAGTCTTCCTCCACTAAGCGATCCTTACTTTTCTACCCCAAAATTTATTATTACCTACATTTTATGGCATTGACCATGGTCGATACTGATTTGGATATTATTCCTCACGATCGATAATATTGACCATCGATTATAGAGAACTATAATAGCTAATCATATTGCCTATTTATAAGCGAAATTTTAGAGCATTTATTATCATCACACCATTATTTATTTTATCTTATTGTAATCTTCAAGCTTCTATTAAGGTATTAAAGTTTTATGAGTTAGTATTTTTTATCTTTTGAGGTCTATCTTGGAGTATTGGATTGAAGACACCCAAGAATAGGATTTTCACCAAAGAGTTACATCGTCTTTAGAGTCCACAACCGTGATATACTTAGGTATTATTTATATCTAACTTGTGATTCCCCATATCAAATATTGCATAAGGTATTGCTAACCCTTTGGGGATTTGATGCATCAATAGTGGCTACATAAAGCTAAGTATCTCTAACCTCCTTTTCCTTCATGTTAATTTTTACTTGATTAATTTCTTGATGAATCATGTATATAGACTAAGATAAAGTATCATATTCTTGTCTATATCATATATATATATATATATATATATATATATAGGTTCCTTACAATCCGTTGATCTAATTATTATTAGGATATTACTAAGATTTCATCATGATCTAGGAGGATCCTCACGAAATCAATCATATAGTTTTCTCAAGTCATGAAACTACTTGCATATGAAAAATATCATTGATAGATTTCAACGCCTTTGAACAGGGAAAAATGGATGTTGTACGCAAAATATATGACCTGTTAAAATTTCTCTCAATTGCTAGCAAAAATCAAACAATAGGTTTCACATAAATGAGGTGGCATTATGTGAGTATGAAAAGTGGAAGATTATTCGTGTGAAAATTTGGTTTGTACCTTCGATTTTCGATGGTTGATGTGGGGTCCAGATGATGTGTTGGTTGGGGCCCAATAGCCGATGGGGTCCACTCTTTTCACGAGGGGACCCTGTCGACTTTCTCCACATTGTATTGTTTAAGTTATTACTTATAAGTCTCATAGAGTTCCCATTTCCATTGCATGTGAGACTAAAATATCCTCTTTTTCCCTCAGGGGGCTCACTAATTAGGTGGTATCCTACCACGTCCATTCATATTAGGGGATTAAAAATGAGCCAAAAAAGCTCAATATACCGGTATGCGCATGTGGATGGAAGGGTTTAGTTTTTAGTATGGTGAATTAGGTATTGGGGGCGGTACACATCCACGAGAGTGGGAGGAGGCGAGTCACGCGAGAGATGGGAGTAGGTTTCTCAAAGGTAGGTGACAAGAGCGGTGTTTGTAGGTGTCTTGTAGGCGGGATCCACCTAAAATCAGTCATTCTGCCAAATCGAGGACTATTGTAGAGACAAGTCATCTACGTTTTCATTCACCTATAACCCATCTCGCATTGTTTCTCAAAAATTGAATATGGCTTGCAGTAGAAATTATTTGGCACACAGTCTCATTTATCATTGAATCTGGTTTCTTAAATATTTGATTAGTATATTTTAGGTGGGTTCTCAAATTGGGTCGAGTTTTTATTCTATCTCTTTTGATTTGGGTATACTCTCTTGTTTGAACATTATGTTGTTTGAAGAAGGTGTTAAATGTTTTTCCTAAATACATCATCAATGAATGTAATGAAATATTTTGCATTACCATTGGTTTCAACCTTGACGTCACAAATCGGGGTGAACAAGTTCAAGCAACTCTTCTCCTTGATTTTGTCTTTAGGAAATGTTTCACATTGATGTTTCCCATGCATACAACTTTCACATAACTATTGTTTTGTAAAAAGGTTTATGTCACGGTCCTCCCTCAACTCTTGTATCTCCATTTTAGAAATACCTTTGTATTTATGTGACACAATATCCTATGTCATAAATCCATTGAACCCATTTTATTGTGGACCAACATTGGGTGGGTAACAGACAGTGCCAAGAGCAACTTGCATAAAATTCCTTCTCGAACACCATGTATAACATCTTATTCTTGTGTCTTTGACCACACAACTATGTTAAACTCAACTTTCATCCCTATAGTAGTCATTATACTAATAGAAAGAACTTGAGAGTGTTATTTTTGGCACATGTTGAGCAGGTTAACATTTTCTTTCAAACACCATTTGAAAGTTTTACCAAAATAGAATCGATACCCAACTCCTCACTTTTGTTGCTTTATCACCCATGAGAACACTCTTGCTTGAGAAAACTTAGTGTGTCGACAAGATCCTATCCCATTAAGGATGAATTACAATCCATCAAAAATATGCTCTCTTCTTCACACAATACATATTTTTCTTGCATAGGACTCCTTGTTTCTTTTCTGCTTTATATCTTTACAAAATTTCTCACAATATTTAATATGGTGGCCTATTTTTCTACAATAAAAACATGTAATTCTCTTTTGTGGAGTGGATTTACATTATTTTGAGACACTTTTGACTATAAATTGCCAATGTCTATTTGTTTTCAAATTTGTTATTCTTCACAAACAAGGCTTCTACTATGTCACCGGTGTTAACTCCTTTACCTTTTCTTCTCGATATTTCTCAAGATGTATAGTTGTCACTTGCTATGTTGTGTTAGTTTACTAATTTGATTACTCAAGTTATCTCCGGAAAACTTAACACAACATATTCATCTGAAAAAATTGATTCTACTACTGCTAATTGACTCAACAAAAACCTAAACTCACTAAGATAAGAACTTACGCTTCCCCCTTTTGGCAATGTGAGTCTAAAGAAATGTTTTCTAAAACATTTAATCAGCTTATCCCAAGCATATTTTGAGGTCTTTGCATCCACAATCTCAAACACATATGCATCTATCAAGCTAAGGATGATGTTGACAAGGGCTTTACCATCCTTTTGCTCCCCACTTACCGAAAGCATCAGGATTAGTAGGTTCGGTATGTACACCATCAACATACTTCCATATATCCTTTTCCAATGGAAACATTTTCTTCTTGAGATTCCACAAATGGAAGTCTTCTCCAAATTTTCAAGTGATGGGTTTTGAGTTATTTTTCATTTAAATTCGGCAATAATCATACTTCAACAAATTTCAATTTTCATCCTTTACAAATTTCAATTTTAGCTCGAACAACTCAAAAACCTCAAGATATTTTGTACTGGTAAATGAATTGTTTAGGCTATCATTCCATTATCAATACTTTAGCAAACATTTTCCATGAAAATAAGGACTAGCATTCCATCAACAATACTTTTACAAAGATTTTCCACGCCAAAAAATGATGTTTTTGGCATTGATTTTCGTCGAACAATTTACATAAAACCTAATGCCTGCAATTTCCTTGAGATTCAAATCAAAATGACATGTGCGAAGATGGATGTAAAGTTTTCCTTCACTTTAAACGCCCTCATGTCTCCTACTACACACATTTTCTCCTTCCACCTCGATCTTGTGTTAGATATCTACACAAATTGCATGATAACATGTATGTGTTGTAAAAAAGTAATAAAAACACAGTAGACCCTGAAACATACATAATCTTATATGAGAAAATTGAAAAGAAGATAGAGGAAATGGCCAATGAAACAAGCAGGACTAAATCAATCGAACAACGAGTAGAGGGAGGAAAAATTGGGAAAACTCGACCACACCAAGGCAACATCCATCAATTTATTAATATTGGAAAATTTAATTCGGAAGAAATAATGAAACCGAGTTAGCGAAAAATCCTAACAATAGAAGAGCATTTTATCACGTACATGTAGATCATGGGGTTTCCACTCCTTAAAAAAATCAGTGGGTGTTGCGGATATTTTCTAGGGATGTTTAGCATATTTATGGTCTCAAGGTATTTTTAATTATCTCCATAAAAATCTCCCTCCAAAATTATTCCTGGCAATGAGTGTTTTATGAGCAAAAAATTGTCAGATACGGGTGAGGAAATTTGTAACCCCCATTTTACCACCCGCATAACTATCCTCTCCAAAATTAGAGGCTGCAATTTTGCAGAAAAGATTCATTTCTATCCTGTAGAAAATTTTGGAAATTCCCATGAGACCCACTATAGAGTGAAGTGTGGAGAAACACCCCCTCCATGGGACCCCTCCCTAATACTAGCGATCATAAGTGAAATGTACGATGAAAACGCCAAAGGGTATGCGACAAAGAAGTTAAATTTGAGGGAGTGAACAATCAAAAGGGGAAGAGGGGTGATGAAGAATGGGGTTAAGGGAGAAGAAGTGCAAGGGTGGGGGAAATGGTGGAGGGAACAAATGTGAAACTCTTATTTCTTATGATTAAGCATATATGATAGGTGTTCCATTTGTGTCGATTGTGTGAAGGGGAAAGAGGGTGTGGTGTGTAGGTTGTTCAAAGAATACAATTTGGAGATATCTCGAAATTGAGGCATGTTTGATGAGTAATTCCAAAGGGAACTTGCATATGTCATTTAGGGTTCCTTATGTCAATTTCATGAACATTTGTGAATAGGGGTTATCTTTAGTGATGAATGTATCAAAGATGGTTCTCCCTCATGAATAATGTTGATGATATCATCTATCAATGATCACTAACACAAAACCTTAATGTTTGATTTCCTCAATATATGTTAGGCACAAACAATGAGACTCCTATTTGAAAATACCTATCAAATTACATGCCCTCAAGAGACACGGACCACTAGGTTAGTAACCATTCCACCAATATAAAATGACATAACAAATGTAGTTTTCCATGACCTGCAATAATTGAACTACAACGGGCTTTGTTTTGTTTGGGGAGGATGAGAGTGTTCTAATTTATTCGGTAAATGAGTAACGAGAGGCATTCCCACGCTTCAATTATTACAATGTCATTTTCTATCCATATGAGAGCATTGTGTCGAGATGGTTGTTTGAAGGAGGCATTGCACATTTTCTCACAAGCAATCCTCCCATATGCTCTTCTATATATTTTCAACTATAAAAAAATCTACATTACAAAGAGTGTAATTTTAGAGGGTAAGTTAATCCATTCTTTCATCAGCGATAGAGGATTTACATTTTCTACACGCACATATTTTCAAAATAAACTTATCGGTATGTATGTCAAATGCAAAAGTTTAGTGAATGTTAGTAAACTTTTTTACCACATGTGAATGAGATGTCGTCTCATGGAATATCATGATTTGACTTACCATAGACATGGGCTTCACGAAGATGCATTGATATTGTTTCACGAAATGAAAAGAACAAATGATCAACCGGATCACTTCACCTTTGCAAGTATCCTCCCGACTTGCGTCAAAGTGGGAGATTTATAGCAAGGTATGAACATCCATCGAGAAAATAACCGAGAAGCAAGCATTTGTCGGATGTTGTTGTTAGGAGTGCTCGATATATATGTATGCCAAATGTGGAAGCATACATAATGCACACGATTTTTGACACAATGCTTGAATGAGATGTGGCCTCATGGACAACAATGATTGCAGGATATGCACAAGATGGGCTAGTTGATAAAGCTTTAGAAACTTATAAGGAAATGCAACAAACAAATGTCCAACCAAATCATTTCACCATTGCTTGTATCCTTTCATTTTGTGCCAAAATGGGAGCTTTGGAACAATGTATGGACATCCAATCAAAGCATAAGGAAAATTGGATTTCGTCCAATGTTGTCATTTGAAGTGCATTTATAGACATGTATGAAAAATGTGGAAGCACAAATAAGGAACATGAGTTGTTTGACACAATGCCTCTACGAGATGTGGTTTCATGGAATAGGATGATTGCGGGATATGCACAAAATGACCTTCTTTGAAAAGGCCTTATAGATTTTTAACCAAATGCAATTAGCGGGTGTAAAGCCAAACTCGGTAACCTTCTTTAGCATCCTTTCGGTTTGTGCCAAAATGGGAGATTTGGAACTTGGTACGAGACATCAATCGAACCATAATTAGAAGTGAGTTTTGTTGGATGTTGTGGTTAGAAATGCCCTGATCGACATTTATGCAAAATGTGGAATTATACAAAAGCATGGGAGTTGTTTGACATGATGCCTCAATGATATCTAGTCTCTTGGAATATCATGTTTTGCAGGATATGCACAAAATGGGGTTCTTGACAAAGCATTAATGCTTTTCAAATAAATGCCTTAATAAGATGTGGTCTCATAGAATGTAGTGGTGGCAAAATATGCACAAAATGAGCTTGTTGAAAAGGCCTTGGAGAGTTGTAAGAAAATGCAAATGGGAGGTGTAAATCCCGACTATGCGATCTTTGCCACCATTCTCCCAATCTATGCCAAAATGGGAAATTTGAAACAAGGCATGGAGTTCCATCGGTGCATAACTAAATGTGGATTTTTGTCACATGTTGTAGTTGGGATTGCACTAATAAACATGTATGTCAAATGTGGAATCATATAGAAGGCACACAAATTGTTTGACACTGATGCCTCAATGCAATTTGGTCTCATGGACTACGATGATTGCGGGATATGGAATGCATGGCTATGGAAAACATTCCCTCAAACTCTTTGAATGGATGAAGCACTTTGGAACCTTCCCCAACCATGTAAGCTTCCTTTGTGTTTTATTTTCGTGCAGCCATGTAGGCCTAGTGGATGAGGGCTGTAAATAATTCAATAGCATGAGTGATGCATATTGCATTATGCCCTGATGGATCATTATGTATGTATGGTTGACATTCTTGGACATGTTGGTTATCTTGAGGAAGCCCAAAACTTTATTATTAAAATTCCAATCAAACGATGCGGTTGTGTGGAGGTGTTTTCTTGGATCTTGTAGATCACATAAGAATATAGAGCTAGGAAAATATATGGCAACTCTCCTTTTCGAGTTAGATCCTGGATATGACGCATCTTATGTTCTTACGTTAGACATGTATGCATAAATAGGGAGGTGGATGATGTTCAAAAGTTATGGAGATTGATGAAAGATAAAGGGACTAAAAATACGGATGTAGTTGGATTGAAGTTAATAAAATTGTACACATTTTATGTGTAAGAGACACATGACATTCGTAAACACGGGAATCTAGGATAAAGTTGAAGAAATTGTATTGAGATGAAAGTAGTAGGGTATATTCGGGTTCAAGACCTAATAGAATCCCTCATTTAACCAATAAAAAAATAGATTGACATTATATTAAATGAAAAATAATAATGTGAGTGTCATAATTAGCTCTCCACAAAAGCATTGCCTATGTGCAGCACAAAAGCATTACTAATCTTTAACAACAACACGTCTAAAGTCTACAAAGACAAGGTGTGATTGAATTGTGAAGGCTGATTTTTGTCATGATGAATATCTAGGTTCAAATCACCATAGGAAGGCTGTTGGACACAAATTTGCATGGATGGTGATATTGCAAATCCCATTACATGTGGCCAAGAAACAATCAATGCAGATACTCTCCTCACCCTATTCTTCGCCCTATCCTTCAAGCATTCCTTTCTTTTTACATTCCTTTTTTTGGAATGGTCCTCGACTTTTCCTTCTAGATCCCATCTTCTTGAGGATCAATTCAATGTCATCCATATCTTTGTGGTGTTATAAAATAGGGATTTAACAAATACCCCCTTAATATCATATTATACGATCTGCTACATGGTATACATATCATTGCATTGATTCATATATGTGAAAATTCTATTGCAGATCCAGCGATTATTAATCTCTATCTTAAGATATTATTTACTTGCGCAAAAACTAATTCACAAACTAATATCGAAAAATAACACAACTGTAACTTCACTAATAAGAATACGAAAAGAAATGCGTAACATAATGAACACAATATTTTGGACAAATTGTCTCTGGAAAAACCCCTAAGGGAAAACCAGTTCTACAGATGAGAAATTATATTAACTTTAGAAAATTAAGAGATATAAAGATTCCTTGCCTCTTACCGTGAGAACTTCGACAATCTCAACTTCTCCCTTGATATTCCCAGTAAGCTTATAGAAGATAATTAGAGGAATATTAGTACGATTTAGGCTATTGTAAGGGGATTAAATCAATTAAATATTGATTTATTGGTTAAATGGAAGGAAAGCTAATTAATTAATAATAATTAATTAGTCTAGGTAGAAGGGTGATTTATTAATGGAAGGTCGTTAATTAGGGTATTTGTTGGATAGGCAACATAATTAATTAGTTTAGTATAATTAATTAATGATGATATGAGGAAAATGAGTGCTTTTGACGATATGTCAATCGATTTGCGAGAAAGGAGATAATTAGCGCAATCAAGTATTTAAATTGCTTGGGCATAATCATAGGTGTCTCTAGTTATGCCTCTACCATCCGATAAAAACTTGCTAATAAAGTTAGTTGTAGTTGCCACTACCTAAAATCCTCCGCTAATTCTCTAACATATAGTCTATCATAATCCTCCTTTATTGATATATGTCCCAACTATTTTTTCTCAATTTTTGTACATATTTACCTTTCTTGATATCTCCTTTGAAAATAACTTACAAGACTTCAAAACAATACAAAGTATTAAACTACAAATGTATGGGTTAAATTTAACAACAAAGACACTTGCCTAGGTTTTAGGGTTAGCTAGACATCATAATCTTAATCCTGGTTCTCTTGGTCGGATTTCAAAACTATATTTTGGCTTTCCAACCAGGACCAGGATACTTTTACTATTGTGATCAATTTGGTTCTTGACCACATGTTGCATAAGATTGTTGTGCATTCCTCTCGCCCATGGTGGATGGACTAGAAGTGGTATGCAGATACCCCATTCTATAATTACAAAGTCCAACAAAGGCTATCGTTGGCTCTTGCCTCATTTACCCATGGTAGATAAACTTAATACACGTTGGGGAATTCATTCCACACTATCTACCTAGAATAGGCGATTTGAAACTATTTGGACTCTATGTGTGGAGCCCAAGATTGCTCATTTCCTTTGGTGTATTCTTCACCAAGGCCTTCCTATCAAGGCTTGTCTTGTTCAAATTGGGATCCCAACTCCCAAATGTCCTTTCTGTGGTCATCTGGAAACAATCTTGCATGTTTTCTAGTTTTGTCCCAAAGCTCAAAATGCCTAGAACTAGATACATTCATTTTTCTTTCCTTTACGGCCTCATTGCTTCACTTGGCAACATATCCTTTTGGGAGATAATCCCAAGCTTCTGCCTATGTTCACCCAAATTTGGCATGTTTTCAGAGGGGAGATTTTGTTTTGGATATGGAAAGAAAGAAATTCTTTTTCTTTGCTAATTTTGCAGTTGATCAATATTTCTTTGTTTATAATAAATCTATGGTGATCTCCAATGTGCTTCTGCAGATACAAATTCAGGCCAACAAGGTTGCGTTGGAGGTGGACCACCTCCTTTGGACCTTGCTTGCGCCAGGTCTCGGCGTCGTGGGAGCCCCATGTAATGTTGCTCAAGTGCCATCTCTGTCTCCTACCAGGGTGTCCCTCACCTTCGCTCATGGTGGTCGGCGTGGCCGGTCTCAGGACTTACGTCGTGCGGGATGATTGATACGCCGCGCTCTGGAAGGCCGCTCCTGATTGTGTTTTTGTTTGCTTTTAGGCTGCTATATTTCAGGCTTAACCATTACTCGATTACTCACCGGCCTAACTTTATTTGTGTTTTTGGGGCTGCTCTCATGCTTTTTTGTTGAAAGTTATCTTGTCGTATTAATTAATATAATATAAGATCCTTTTCATCAAAAATATAACGTCCTCATTCATGTAAGGGCTAACTCATGAAATATAATATAAAATTATTTTTATACAAAGATTAAATCAAAAGCTAACTCTACTAATATATGGTTAATAAAAGATTCTGACCGGTGGGGCTCTCAAATTTGTATTGTTTATGCCCCAAACTTGGTGGTATAACAAATATTTGTCTGCCTATTCATATTTGCCGCAAATATTAGGTGCCGCACATCATGATACTTGGCACCCGCCGCCTCAGTGGCCTCGTCATCAATCCTCCTACTTATCTAAATATGCATCACCAAAATATTTGGACCCCGATGGGAGGAGGAAGAAGTTCCAGTTTTCTTTGGTTGGGAATTTCCAGATCTTTGTGAGGACTTACAACTCAGTTTGGGTGGCGGATGATCATGATCCAACCCGCCTCGAGGCATGTTTGTTATTTGTTCCAATTTAAATTGATTTGCTTGATTGTGCATCCAAATTTTTTGTTTGCTTTTAGGCTATGCCTATATTTTGTACTCTCCTAGGCTCAACCTAGTTTGACTCGCGTTGCTCTAGGCTCGGCCTAGCTTTGTTTGTGGTTTTGGGGCGTGCTCTCATACCGCCCACTTTTTGTTGAAAGTTATCTTGTATTGTATTGAATTAATATAATATAAGATCCTTTTCATCAAAATATAATTATTTCAAATTATTTAAAATTATTTTTATTTACAACAAAGAGAATCAAATTGATATGTAAGGGTGGCCACTAACTCTACTAATATATATAGTTAATAAATTAATGTAGTCTTCATGAAAACCATGATAAAACAAAACAAATTGACACCCTCTAAATATTGGCGCCCTATGGAGTTCCCTAGTCTAGCTACGCCTTAATCTCGCCTCTCTTTGATATGACAACGATGATAAGTCTTGATAACGACACAGAAGTAAAGGAGGCCCGATGGTGGTGTTTTCGAGGGATAATGACATACTGCGTTTCTGATAATGAGGAATCTCACATTAGCTTCTTATTGGTTGGTGCTGTGCTGGATACAGAGGGAATGGGATCGCATTATCGCATAGCTTCCTCAATTATTGCAGTTGTGGGAAATGTGGGGGTTGGGCAAAACATATCAGAACAACACCACAGAACAGAACAAAGCTTTCAGAAATCTATTTGGCTCTCTTTTTCTCAATCCTATTGTGTTTTTAAGTTACAGCATGACTTAGGTTTGAATCAGAAATTGTGGCTGGATTGGAAGGAAAGAATTCTCTCATGGTACGATAAATAATTTGTTTTTTTTGCAGAAATATAGGGAAGGTAGAAATTTATGAGATGGGATTTCTGTGTGAAGAAGATAGCTCGAAATTTATGAGATTGGAAAGTTTTCCAAAACCGCCACAGGAGGTTCACGAGGAAGTAGAGCAATGTTACGAGGGAATGTGGAAACCTGCCATTAGCTATAAATACAACATCAACATCTTTCGCTGGCATCACACTCAGGAGGAATAGGAGTTCAAATTAAGCCAGCTCAAACAGGTATCTGCTGTTAATAATCCCATGAAAATTCTCAAATTGAATTATGATTCCTTGCCCACAAATTGAGTTATGATTCCTTGCCCACAAGTCTTAACGTTTGTTTTTGCCTATTTCTCTTGTTTCCAGAGGCTGAGAAAATAGAGTGCAAGTATCTGATAAATCTCTGGATAGCAGAAGGATTCATTCCAGAAGAAGACCAGTAGGATATAGGATGGTATTTCTTATATAAATTAGCTAATATTCATATTCCCACAAACATGTTGGTCAATAAGAGAGCCCTCCTGGTCCTTGACTTGATCAAGAATGGTATCACTACATTGTCTGATTGTGTTGGAGAGATGAAGCTTCTTAAGCCCTTAAATATACCATACACACTATTTAAAGAGGTGCCGAGATGCGTTAGAAGGCTTAAAAACCTTGGCTTTCTTAATGTTTTGGTGCCCTGTAGATGAAGGTGAATAGAAATGTCTTCGGCAGATCAATCAATGTCTGAGAGTTGAACAGAAATGTCTTCTGTGCCTTTAGATATCTTTAACCCCTTTTTGGCTAAGAGAAGTGTTCTTCTCTGTTGTCTCATCATTAGTTCATTTCTCTCTCTTTCCTTTTTGTAAAGACCATTTCTTATGTTATAAAGTTGGTAGATGCTATTATATGTCATGAAAAATTGTAAGTGTTTTACCAAGCACCTCCTTTTGGTGTTTTGGTGTGGACTAACATTTACAAGTTAATTGACCGAGATTAAATCTTGTAAGTTGCATGTCTAAGTGCCTTACTAAACACCTTAACATCATCATTTCCACTCTCTATTTTTTGCATTGCTCTATACTGAAATGTTCATTTTCCTTTTGACTCCCTTGTTTATGAATTAATTTATACATCAATAACATCTTAATTTGAACAATACTTTTATGTATTTTGATTTAATAATATATCCCACTTTTTCACATTATAAAATTATTGACACTTCCATTATCTCATTCAAATATTTTATTAATTTATTTCACTTAATTTCAAATTTAAATAATAATACCCAAATATAATTTAAGCTCGAATTTATTTTCCTATACCTTTGATCAAACTTAAATATCTACTTTAATGAATATAGAATATGAATAAAAACACATTATACATATTCGAATCTCAGACTTCCTTTTATTACCTCCGATCAAACTTAAATATCTTCTTTAGAGTACTTAGAATATGAAGAACATATTGTATGGCTTAGATTTATTTTGCTTTCAAAACTCTTACTTTTTCTTAGTTTTAAACTAATCTTTCTCTTGTGTTATATATATCTCGTACATCTTAGGTTAATAGGGTTTATAATGCATCTTTCTTGCTTGAAGTTTGTACTTTTTATTAATTTTAAAATAATAATCTCTCTCTATATATATATATATATATATAATTTTTTATTATTCAATTAACATATATTAAGGTGTTAATAAGAATTGAACTTTGTTGTTAATGTCATAATTAACTTTTTAAGTCATGACAATTTTATGAATGAAATATCAAAGATTAAATATTTATTTATTCAATTTTTTTAAAAATTTTCTATAATAAATACGAAAGAAAAATCCTACATAAGACTTTTTATCCTTTAAATTAAATTGAATTTGAGTCTCTTTCCTTTCCAAACTCTTGTTTAGATTTGATGTGTTGTAAAGAAAAACATGGGTTACATGATGTGGAGAAAGTTTCTTATGCTAAAATGTCTAAAATACAAAAAGGGTCTAATGAGCACATAAGTGATTATGTTTTACGCTACAAGACTATGCTTACTAAAATGAACAATATTCTAGTTGATAACAAACTTCAAGATCTCTTTATGCAAAGCTTGTTTTCTCCTTTACAAGAATCAGTTATATTCGATAAGTTTCCCTCATTTGATCATCTATGTCATATATTGAAAGAACGTGAAGTCAAATTACTACATATGAATAAGCTTAAGTATGTTGCTAGAACTTCTAATACATATAATGCCAAATTTCCAAGAAAATTTACATTCAAAGGCAAGACTAATGACAATAAGGCTACTACGAAAGAACACAACCTACTAAACTAGAAGTTACAACCTACACAAAGGTCATTTATGCATTTACCTCATGTTCCATATTTTGTGCTTAAACAATTACTTGAGTGCAATCTCGTGTCTCTTCCTCCGCCGCGTGAGGTTGATGCAAGTAATCCTAATAGTAAGAGTTTTGATGTTAATGTTTATTGTGACTATCATAGATGTATTGACTACCTCAATAATCAATGCATCAAGTTTCATCATGTTATGCAAGATCTTATTGATACAAACACAATCAAATGGGATGAGTCCATTAAATCCTCTAAGCCTACTAATGATAATGCAAAGCTGAAAATATTCAATGATCCACTTCCTAACCATCCCACTGATAAATCTACTTTGAAAGTGCACAATGCTTATCATGTGGTGCCACCTTCACCTTCTTATGATGATGCAGATCTCTAAATGAACCTTATCAAATTAATAAATTAGGGAAACTCAAACTCTCCAACTATCATTATATCATGCAATAATATCCACTTTTCCAAGCCTAAATGGCTCTAAAACAAGTAGATTTGGTTCTTCATAGTCTTGAATGGAATATGAACTTCAAGAGGTCTATTTACATGTCCAACTCATGTAATAACAACACTCACAATGATTGAAAACTAAAGAAAATCTTAATTTTACTTTAGCTCCTCCAAACTATTTTGATTTGCTTCTTGAGAGTACTATCTTTCAAGGGTTATTGTTGGGAAAAATCTACAAGGTCCCTAGACAAAGTAAAAGGTGTTTTGGACACCCTTTTAGCCCCCTCATGCTTCATGCTAAATTTTAAACCATAAACTCATAATGCAACTCCTTCTTTCATCACCTACTCTTCTCAACTAGGTTGTGTCTTCTAAGTAGCCTTGCTTGAGAGAATTTTCAAGCATAAAAATTGTTTTAGAAATTTTCAAATCAGACCAAATGACTTTTTAGGCATTTGTTTCATTTTTAAGACTCTTGCAAAGTTTCATAGTCTAACTCCTCACTTAGATCCTTATTTCGCTAATATTATTCTTCAAATTAGGTCTCCTTATGATTGTTACACCTAGAGATCAAAGCGACATAAACATTTGAGTTATGAATACTTGTCACAAACTAAGACCTTGAAAACTTGAATGAGGAAGGTGCTTGAAATAATTCTTGCAAATTTGGACCTTGAAACTCTGTCTTATTCTTTCAACAACATTTTCCAGTTAAACCCTAATTAGGGTTATAGAACAACCAGTAGGAGTCAAAAGACTATAAAATTCAAAAACCACCATCTTGAGGCTTGAAAATCACCTAGAAGGTTTTTCTTACCCTCCTCCACGTTCTGAGTTATGAATGGAAAATAATAACCAAACTTTGAAATAAACTTATCTCTTACCTTTGAAAGCCTATAAAGATACGGTTCCAAGCATTTAAGAATCTTCAAAACAAAATAGAGTATACAACCTCATATATGCACAAGAATATCTAAAATAAATATTCTTTCATCATCTACAAGTAATTCAATCTAGCAAGTACCTTAGTATACCATCACAAGACATTTCTTAATATATTTCATGCAAGAAAACGGTCAACAAGTGCCAAAACAAAGTAATATTCTCCTTTTGTTTTATTGAAACCTCCTTTCTTCATACATTCTTCTAAGAGCTCGAGATTGTCATCCAAACTAACTCTTTTTCCCTGATGATAAAGATAATGACTCGCCTCGAGATCATCTACCCTCTTTACATATCCTCTTAGAAAACCTAACTATTTTTTCATGTCTCCAAAACATTTAAAGGTATTTAGACATTTTGAATATTTTCCACTAATTGACAACCTAATAATCATTTAGAACTTAATATAAACACATATCAAACCCATCCTAACCATCTAATCCCCTTACATATACTTATCAATCCAAAATGACTTCAATCCTTGTTTGAAAATTCAAATTTCCCATTTGGGCGGGAAAATGAAGAACTAAGCCAAATTAAAATTATAAACCACTTTGACACATATGAATATCCTAAAATCCTATGACCACCTCTAGTGAAGCTCCTACATACAAAACAATTTCTTATTAGACCCAGAGTGATGCTCATGCATCATATGATCACCATTGGATGCACGATGATTAGCATTGTCATTCATATATGCCACCTTCTCCATCGATTATTACTTTGATGACTTTGTTATGGATGATACTCATCTTGGATACTTTGTATATTCATGCATCTATTAATCAAGTCCATTTACACAGTTTTTAGTTAATCCACATAATAAGCATAATCTATGTACTCTCAAGCTACTCCATTCTCTTGGCTATACTAAAAAAATTAAATTGTTTGCGATTCTAATCTTGACTTTGGACATATTAAATTCTACCTATTAGTATAGTCTTTGTTACTAGACATGTCCCATTTCTAGTAGCATCTACTCTCTCGTGTGACATGTGTTTAGGTCTTCCTTGGTTATGTGCTCTTAGGTTTGTTCCATCCATTTTACACTAATGTGTCAAGTTTATTCACCAACAACAAGTTTTCATAATATTTTGAGGTTATTCCTTTGAGGCTCATCTTCCTAGGTTACCTAGTCACCCTTCTATAGTTTATATTCCCACTCCTAGTATCTAGATAGGCCTTATGCTTCACATGTTATTTCTAGTGGTGTTCACACTCCTTGGTCTTTAGATAGGACTTTTACTTCACATGTTATTTCTAGTGGCTTTCACACTCCTAGGTCTTTAGATAGGACTTTTACTTCACATGTTATTTCTAGTGGCTTTCACACTCCTAGGTATCCATATAGGCCTTATGTTTCACATGTTATTTGTAGTGGATTTCACACTCCTATGGGTGTTGATAGGCCTTTTGCTTCACATGTTATCTCTAGTGGATATTTCCCTCCTACATCTCTATATAGGCTTTCTACTTCACATGTTATCTCTAGTGGATCTTGACTTCCTAGGATTCCTTATAGGTATTCTAGTGCACATGTTATCTCTAGTGGCTCTCACTCTTCTAGTCCTCCTTGTAGGTAATATCCAGTGCACACTTCTTCTCATGGATCTAGTCCACCTGGTTCTCCTCTCATGATTTCTACATCATGTAGTATACCTTCTACACCACTTTCACATGAGCATCATTATTTGGCACCTTTGAGGCTTGAGCCTCCCTTTTCTTCAAGGATATAATTTACCTCCTCATGAGGATATTATTAGGTAGTGTGTGCACGAAAAATAAGGAAGAAATGGAAAAATAAGCAGATACAAGTAGCAAACCTCTCTTCTAAGTTTCTCTTGCAAACCTCGGATAAGATTGTGGAAGTGTTTAAACTTGTAGAACCTTACAAATGGAATGATTGTGGGTGCTCTTCAATTGATCTCCAAAATGAGGGATTTGACAATTCTATAAACACAAAAAGATACGGGAAGCTGTAGTATGCATATTTCAGCCTTTCCTAATATTCTCAACCTTCTTGTGGAGAGTATGGCATGTTTTTATAACAGGAGGAAAGACCAAGGAGTAGTTGCGGAGATGGTTAAATGAACTCATCAATGCACATGCTTAAAATAGCACTAGAGGAAGTTGAAATAGTTTGAATGGATTAAATATCCATTGAGGGCAATAAATTTTTAGTTGGCAGAAGTTACATCCGGGAAGGTGGTTGTGCGTGCAAGTTTATTGCCCCCACCTTTGTAGGATTCTAGAAGTGGATTCCAAGTGGAGTTGACTAGGATGGTGAAGTGGAGTCCAAGTGGGGTCCAAGTGGATATTTCTAGTTTTAATAACTAATTTAATTAGTTATAAAGTGGAGATAATTGATCAATTATTTAATATGTGTTCATTAAAATAGTTAAAGGGGTGTAGGAATTAATTTAATTAATTCCAAAAGGGTAATAGAATTAACTTAATTAATTCTAAGGGTTATATTCAAAGCATGAATTAATTAATTTAATTAATCAATTCTAAAGGTTATGAAGGATAATTGAGGACAATTTGGAAGGAAGCATACAATTTTGGGGTGTCTACAAGTAGCTTTTATGTCACCCCTTTCCTAATAGAAAAATTCCTCTATCTATATTGATGTGTATATTGTTGGCTTGGTAGATTTATTTTAACAAATTTTGTGTAATAGTTTGTGTGAGAATAATGCGGGATATCGAGATATCCTAGGGATGATTAGGTTGAGTGCACGAAGTTGGTGGACAATTTCGTGGACATAAAAACTGAAATTTAGGAACCGTAGTGCGGTTATAAACGCGATCGCAGAACTCGAGACAAAAAAAAAAGCAATCCCACGAGTCCTTATTTTCCCCATTTTTCATTTCAAACCACGATTTCTCTAGATGTTTTCACTCGAGCCTTGAATACCACCTCAAAAGCTGCTCATCGGACTTACGGATCACGATAGATTTAACCATACCACCGAGACGAGGAGGTAAGCCCTGATTTTAATCATTTTTTTGCATTTTAGGTTTTTTTGCATTTTAGGTTATTTTTTGCATTTTCATGGGTTTTTGAAATGTTTGTTTATGTATACAATTTTCTTGTTTTTTCGGTTGGAGGCAAGCTTGAAAATCGTGCAAACCATCAAAACATTCCTCAAAACCCTCTGAACATTCCTCAAAACCCTCCTCGAACATAGATCCGCCTCTTATTTCTCCTTTTGTCCCCATGAGCCATTAGGAACACAAGATAATATCATTGGAAGAATCGAGAAAATACAATTGTCATCGAGAACCTTATTCGGACTATAAGACAAAATCATGCCACAAATCCATCTGCGCATGACTTTTGCCACACATTACAAACATTGATTGGCGAAGTCGACTCATGACCAACCAAATACATAGATGGAATACCTTTAGAGGTGATTGTATGGTGGTATGCGGATAAATTATCCCATCGGTAGTAAAAGACAAAAAAATGGAAAAGACCTCATTTGTGCATTATTCTTGGAACGAACCCCCCACGCATTACTTGCAAAAGCGGTTCCCGATACATTGGTGCCATGATGTGAGAATCAAAAATAATTTTTGGGACCGATGGTGGATGGTTTTGATTATCCACCATGCAGCAACAATGAGGTTCCTCTTTATTTTTTGAAGAAATTATATTGTGAGTTCGTGCTTAATGAGGTCCCGAATTATTTTGACTTTTCTAACTTTTTGGTCGAGGAGGTGGCTCTGCACAGAGTAGACACAGTGCACGCATAGGTCAACCAAGGATCCCCCATGCCCCAAAACCCCACTACCTTCAGTTATCCCTCCTATAGTGAAGGAGGTTGTGGAGATTGACACGTACATGCATTGGGAGCTCAGCCGACACTCTAACCCATCATAGTGACCAGTTGCATCTGGCGATGTTGGTGGAGGCGCGCATGTTCTAGCGCACCACACCATTGTGGATCATGTGGTGCCGTATGCACTATGTGTGAGACATCATTTGTTGGTTCACATGATTTCTTTTCTATAGATGAGATGTTGGGGATGTTTTGGAGGCTAGTGCTTGATATTGGTCTTTCACAAGTAAATTTCAAATAAATATAAATAATATATATTTATACAATAGTGTAATTCACATGTTTGAGATTTTAATATATATGTATTTGATTGTACATCATGTACATACATGTAAAAAACTAATTTTTATTTTATTTTAAATAGCAAGAGTCGGTGAAGGAAACAGACAGGCGTCGACATTTGTCAAACATGCTAGCTCTTCTGCGGTGGCGTGTTTCAAACGTAAGTTTCAAGTTGTACAAACTTACATTTTTAATTTCATTTAATTGCACTAGATTATTATTATAATGTTTCATGTGTATGTTGTACATATTAATATGTTTATCTTTTATACGGGAGCACAGCGAGTCATCATCTGCTCTGAGGCCGAGGCTATTGGCACGCCTCACATGAGTTTTACGTAGGTTAGTTTCTCTTTACACTTTGTTTCTAATTGTGGAAGTTCACGTGGATTACATGCTTTGGACCTATGTTATTTGGTGCACGGTCATATAGATTTTAATATTGATTTGTACATTTTTTTGTATAGCTTATATTTCTGCTAGAGAGACTCCTCCATATATTGTGGAGCTCTCTGTAGATATCTTTGCCATAGCATCTGTGAGATCCACTAATTGAGTACAATTTTTCAAATTTGTTAAATTTTTGAGGTTCATTATTTCTTATTACTTAAATCTACAATATCAAATTTTGTATGTATGTGAAATATTTAATTTGAAAATTAATTATTTGTATGTAGCTTACCCCTCATGAATCTATTGTTGTCCACTGTGATGCGTCAACAACAAATTGATAGGGATCATGACATTGTGGTAATATTTCACATGCATTTTAACTAAATTGTACAAGTTTCTAAATTTTGAATGTATTTTAAAATTTTGGGTGTTAAAAACTTGTTGTTTATGAATGTGCGGAGTTAGGTTGTAAGCTTTGCTTAGAGATGCCTAGGACCACACGGATGAAATCCGTAGTGGCATCTCCCTCCACTACATCCCCGGATCGTGGACGTGTACTTACTACTTAGCGGGCGAAGAAGAGAGGGAAGACGTTTCTTGAGTAGATTCATAGTAGTCCACTGGATGTACATAGATATATATATATATATATATATATATATATATATATATATATATATATATATATATATATATATATGGGCCATCTGGTCTAGTGAACATGTTTCTTCATCGAGTCCATTGTATATATATAGCCTTTTGCGACCGCATGTAGTCCTATATACATTATGACACACTTAGTTCGAGATGTACACATGTTATGAACTTACATATTTTTAGAGAGACGTAAATCTGGAGCACACTTTGTTTGATTCTTATATATCCATGTGTGTTGGTTTTCATTTAACGATATTACTTCTATATGTTTGATTTGATTTCATTGCATGTATGATATCCTTCTATGTATGTTTTCATAACCATTTATTAGTTCTAGATATGTATGTTTGATTTAAAATTAAAAAACCATGTCTGAAGCACTACATGGTACAATTGTTAAGCAAACCTATTCCATTAAGCAAAACCATGCTAGGTGAACTACAAAAGGGCAATACATAATTACTTTTTTTCTTTTAAATCTAACACTCATCTATTTCATATCAACTAATGTGAACATTGATCAAATAAAGCGAGGTAGAGTTCATCTTGAACTATATGAATATAACGTTACTTATGGTGCAACATTGCATGGTACTGATTGTTAAGAAATTACTTGGGAAGCATTTACATTGTTTTAGAGAAATTAAGAGAATCAATAGATGTATGTACACCTTATCTCTTTATAATTTGGTGTTATATGCCAATAAACTAAGAAGTTAAACATTCAATTTGATTATCGTTTAAAGTAGATTCACTTCTCTCTTTCATTTTCATTGTTTATCTCTTTCTCCTTCTAAAATTCCATCAAATATGCAAACTTGAAGCTACTTGCCTTAGCATTTTATTGATAATCTTATTCATATGTTCACATTCTCACCATACTATTAGAAACAATGAATATTTATGCATTTCATTCCTTTAACATGACTTACCTTTACTCACCACTTTTCACTAGTTCTTGCTTCACTAGCGATTATGGCTCATTTAATTTGACAACTCCATTTAGTATTCTTGACCTATATTCAAATACTTAATCCATTATTAGAATAACAAGGGATTCTTTATTCTTGTGAATCTTCAAAGCATGATAATTAGGGTATTAGATACCCATTAAGGGATGAAAAGTATGTAAAAGTTTCAAGGTAGCCAAGAGCATGACCATATTCAATCAAACATAATGAGCATGTAAGCACATAGCTAGGGCAGCGAGAGGATGGAGAGAGATCACCACAACAACATAGCTCAAGAGATAAAAGCAAGGACATTGATGAAGCACCTAAGAGGATAGAGGCGATTCAAAGAGAATAAGAGAGATGGAAGGTAAACAAGTGACATTGAATGTTTTGAGTCCTAGGAAATGAACAGAGAGGCGGAGTGAGAATTCATGCCTCGGGATGTCGTGACACCAAACCGAATGTTCCAAAACATCCAAGTGGCAGTGCACGCTATAGGAAAGCGATGTTTTGGTGCGCGACAAGGTCGTTGCTTCAGGCTACTTCGTTCGGGCGTAGTCCCTTAAGAGCCACGAGACCAAAATATCGTTCAACTTGACATGTGACTACTCGGACTCTTTGGACCTAGAGACATTTAAATCACGATCGACACCTCGACATAGGGACCTTCTACAATAGCCTATCTTGGTTTTTTCCCTCCCATATCGTTGCTCTTGTTGCCTTATTGTTTATGGCTTTAGCGAAATAGTGCATTCGAGCCGAGTGTAAGCTTGTCAAATGTTATATTTTGCAAACGGTGGGTTTTGTTGAACCAAATGCACCAACTCATAAGGTGGTACGTAAACTCTATAGGAGGTGGTGTTTTGGTGCACGACAAGGTCGTTTCTTCCGGCTACTTCGTTCGGGCGTAGTCCCTTAAGAGCCACGAGACCAAAATATCGTTCAACTTGACGGTGACTATTCGAACTCCGTGGCACCTAGAGATGCCTCGTCTAATCCAACACCTCGGTGTAGGGACCCTCTACAATAGCCTCTCTTAGTTTTCCTTCCCGGATCGGTGCTCTCGATGTCCTATTGTTTTTGCAAACGTGCGAAATAGTGCAATTTGAGCGGTGTAAGGTTGTCAAACGCTATATTTTGCAAGCGGTGGGTCGTGGCACCAAACCGATTGTGCACACACGTAAGTATGGTCTTGTAAACACTTGGGAGAATTCGTTTTAGTTAATTACTTCTCAAAGTGCACTATTTCCATAGGTACATAAATCGTTGTTAATTACTTCTCTTTTCTTGTAAAAACAATGAAAGCTTCTCTTAGCTTCGAGAATTTAAAATTCTCTACTACTTGATACCTGACCACGTGAAGGTGGAAGCTTTTATGGCACCACTAACCTAAACATAAAAGTGTTAGTCAAATAAATTTAAGTTTCAAATCAAAACCATACTAGATATATACAAAATACACAAATTTAACATAAAATATATGAACTTAAATCTAGATCTAACTAACAAATTTATATATATCAAAGAAATTATATATACCATACATGAGCATTGTAAATTCATTCCAATGAACCATCGGGATTGGATCTACTGCGAATAACGGACAAGATTGCTTCATGATGCGAGTCTTGAACCTTCCAAAGAATTTTGTTATTAGGCCTTCCTCGATATCTATATGACTGAATATTTTTAGCTAGAACTAGATGCGAATATAAGAGTATTTTCTGTGTGTCTCAAAGTCTTCAAACACCCAAGCAGGAGGAGTTTTTAATGGATATCATCGAAGCCAAGTTCGGTAACTACCACTAACCTGTAGGATACTCGATATCTTCACCATCTATAATAGGATAAGTCACTTCTTTCTTTCCTCAATGTGACGACATAAGAAATAATTTGTTCCTTCTTCATTGTCTTACATGATAAGCTGCAAACACATGTCCTACAAAAAAATAAAGATTGAACAACTCAAATTTAAATTACATATTAAAATTTCAATGGACATAACTCAATACAAAAATTAAATAAATAACCATAAATACCTTGTCGCACCAAAATTGAAATTTCGTCAAAATCCTTGGATGTTGCAACTTCATCTGCAGAAACAAGTCGTAATGCTTGTGGAGGTTGATAACTAGGAAGTGGAGTTAGAGGCCTCTGAATCCATCCATCCACCCATTCTTGTGAATCACACTCAGCGGTGACAAATTCGATACAAGATGCACAAAAATAGGTCAACTTTCTTGTCCATACGGCCCACGAAGTAGTGTCGAGCTCAAAATGAGTGCATATCACTTTGGACCCAATGAGTGTCATACAATCCTCGTAGTTAGCAATTTTTGTTCCTCTATCGACCAAAAATATTTATGTTGTGGAATTTTCTTGAGAACCTCGGGCCATGTTGTGATACACCATTCCACTATGCTCTTTGCATCTTTTAATTTAGCACCATCTTTGTACTCAACTCTTCTCTTGCAAGATCTCCTTTCACACATGCCCCCTGCCATCATGCTCTCCTTTTCCATGTCGGCCCTCGGTGAAACTCCAAATATGTTGCACACCCATCTTGACGTCAGTCTGCTCATCTAATAAAACATTTGTGCATTCTTAAATTGAGACATGTAATTATCGACCATATATAATGTTGTTTAAAGTGGATGTCCCTATCAAACAAATTTCCATAAAATAACTGGAAACACCCTTGCACAAATTCGGTAGAATGAGTACAATAATCACTAATATAAAATTGGTACTCTCTTAAAAAAATTTGATCATTCTACTGTCTTGTCGAAGAATGTAGAAATGTTATATGCACAAAAATGGCAACTTGTCTTGAGTTGTAATATTGCGATTGAACCTCCATTTGTGGTTGCGATGTGTAATTCTCTACAAAATTGACCACTTTGAAACAATAGTACCAATAGGAAATGTGTCCTTGTATATCTTGAATTTTTCATCCAACCATCGAGCTCTATGTGTATGCCTAGCATTCTCATAAAAATTTCATCCTTAAATTTTCTCAAAAATTAGAAAACATGCATTTGTTACACTAACTAGCTCACACCGTTTAGAATCTTTTCCATCTTTTGGTATGTAAGCTGATTTATATTTATCAAACTCAACTAAATTATGTCCTATTGTACCTTGATTTTCTCATGGATCTGACTTTCCAATTTAGGTAATCCACCGCATATCTACTACAACTTCCATCTAAACAATCGATTATAAAAAAATTGTCCAACTTCTTTTGGAAAATATAGTAGGAATGAAATCCTGGAAGATATTGGTGGAACTTGAACACCACATTCCGATAACATAGTTTGAGAATGAAAAATAGAATGAATACGTAAAAATTTAACATAATGCATCATGAAATTCAACATGTTGCCTCCCACAACAAGTGGTGCGAGTGTGGTTGATTTTCACATAGAATGGTTTCTCTTGATTCAAAAAAAGCGTTGACTAATTTTAATTTCAGATTCTCTTGTTCAAACTTACAAAAAATTGAGTTTGAGTCATATCTAAGAAATGCTTTGGATGTGGTTCATGATTAGTAGAACCAACTCTCCATTTTATAACATCTCTTGCATTAAGTGAAACTCTAGTGTTACCATGCCAAAATTGAATAACAACTTCTCTTATAGCATCGAAATTATTTTTGTCCTTATGTGATGCTTGAGAAAATGCCCAAAAATCAGCGTTATTAAGTGATTGAAGGATATTACGTCTTTGATTACTTTCATTAGAGTTTTTCAATTAACTTGCAACATTGACTTGTTTACATAATCAAACGTTGTTTTTATTGATTCACTTACAACACTAGTAGCAAGTACCACGACACACAATATTACTATCCCTAGTGCGTCTCTTGACACCAATAGTGTGATATGCATCATGAAGGTTTTCAATGATTGTATAGGTTTGACCACGTATATTAGATGTTTCAATCTAAGGTGTTTAATGTAGGTCTCATTTTAATCAATTTCATCAAAATAACCAACAAGCTGACATCTTTGGGAATCATTTAAAATTTTAAAATGATTATCCCAAATTTTAGTGGCTTTTTCTTCGATTTGTTGTTGGAAAGTTTGTGAGGACATTGGTTTCAAAAAAATTTCATCATTTTCAATATAAAAATTTAGGTTTCTTATGTAAAATCTTAGGAGGTGTTTTTGTCAAATTTTGTCATGTCTACAATTTCAACATGAATTTCCTTATTCACAATTTCATTGTCTCCTTGATTTCAAAATTTGCTACATCATGAGTATTTAATTCTTCAACATTGTGGTAAAAACATCTTCATCACGAGTATTTAATTGACTTCAACATTCTACGGTAGAAACATTACGGTTCTTCATTACTTCTGATAGTTGTGGTTGAAGATGAACCTCTTCTTGATTCACAAAGATTGCATTAAGCTCGACATTTTGAATTTTGTTAGTCTCTAATTCGTTTAGTGTTTTTTACTTAATGACTTCCTTTTTACTTTGTTTCTTGTCTCCCATGATGTTTTGCTTACGGTGTTAAAAAAATGTGCGAGTAAAAGACATAATTTCTTTGTAATTCATACGGTAAGTCGAAGTAAAAATCACATGGTAATTTAGACATTGGGATGTGTGTAAATATGATTTATGAACCAGTCAAGAGCGCGCTTTATAAACCGTGATCGCGGTTTATAAAGTTTCGCAGTTTGTGTTAAAAAACAACAATCGCACTTTATAAACCACGATTGCAGATCATCTCTGCCGAACCTAAGCCTCGGGAAATCTTTTTTTTTCCCAACCAAAGCTATGGAAGGTCATTATGAAGTGTAAAAGGTCAAAAAACCTTAAATTTGCTCTTCCAAAGACTTGAGCCATCTTTAAAAAAGCTGAAAACATTTTACTAAAATGGTGCCATCGCGTAGGGAAGACTTGTTAGCTTCATAGAAATATTGATTTTAAAGTGAATAGAATAAGATAAATATCATTTTATAATTTTTACTAACAAAAGGTATTTAAGCCATTTTTCTTGTGAATGTTCATGTCTACGTTTAAGACTGTAACTTTTGTTTCGCTTATCAAAATGTGATAAAAATTATACCATCCCAAGCATGGAAAAATTCTATACACATTAAAAAAATATTTGATTTCGATATTTTTTGATATAGTTATGGTGGGAAAACGGAAAGTGCTCCATTTTCTAAATATTTTCAGACCACTTTCAGAAAAAATCATTAAAAAAAAATATTGCTCAAAAAAATACAAAATAAAATCCATCCCAAGATAGACAACTACATCTAACGTTTCACCAAAGGAAAAAAAAATGACAAGATTTGGCCATCAAAATGCGAGCAAACGGACTACAATCTTATAAGTTTTTTCACAAAAAAAAACCAAGTCATATAATTTTAAGTGTTTAATATAGCTAAACTTGCCTATTTTTAAAAAAATTAGTATTTTAGAAACTAGATTCGAATTCTATTATTCATATTTATTTAATTTTTCTAATTTTGAGTGCGCGTATTGCTAATAATCCCTACTGATTGAGATTTCACTATTTTTTGCAATATGACATCCACGGATGACCATATTTGTCCATCAAGTTCTGCACTTACCCTTTAATAAATTGTAACTCTTGGTTTGTAGGAGATTAAGTAATTATACATTTGTACTCTCATATTGAATATGAAGTGAAGGGTTTTGAGTGTTATTTGTGTATGATCCTAACGATTGTCACATTTGGTATTAGAGATGGTATGGGATGTTGAGTAAAAATTATGGGTAGATCCTTTGTAATTAACATTGCTCCTCTATATGAGAAAAGGAAAAGATTCTTAATAGGTTACGAGAATTATCCTTGCTTATAATTTATCTATCTTATTTTCCCACCATGCACTCTTCCATCCTACTAGCACTTGATGATTATATTATATGATTTTATGATTTGATAAGCATGTGTGTTTCATATGGTGTGTTGACAGTTTGTGAAATATCTGGAGTGTGAGAGAGTGTACATTGTTGTCCTTTGTGTAGTGAACTTGTGTGTAGATTCATTATAATTTATTATTCATATGACCAAGACTTATTCATGGGGATTATCAATAGTCAATTCAATGGTTTCCTTTGTACACCATGGTTTCCGCCATGTGCAACACATTTTATAGGTACGTGTTCTCCAAAGTGGCCACCATTTCATCCTTTTATGTGATCCTACACAAATTACCATACTTATCATGTAATGATACATATGTTTTATTTTTATCTAGGCGATCAAATTCTTTATCACATGTGCCTTAAAAGAGAGAGCATTCATCTGGGTATATTGTACATCTATAGAAAAATGTTTGGGCTCAGTACAAGTTTTCACAGAGTAAAGATCCTCATAAACATCTTCAAATATAGAAATTGGGCCAAAATTACATCATTTCAAAAACATATAGAACAATTAGGATCGTATGGATGTTTCTAACCCTCTTATATGTTTTTATCCTAGGGAAGTTACACCAGATTTTCTACGGTTTTACTTGTACTTTAGATACAAATTTTGGCATTATTTTAGACTCATTTTTACATAGTTTAGAGTAGTTTGAAAGGGGCATGAATATTTCACTCCTCCAATTCAGTACTCATTTTTAATTCTGAGATGCAAGATTTTGGGGAAATGGATCTCCTTCTCAATCATCATCTCAGCATATTACACACTCCTCATATATGTGGCACACATGGAGGGCATGGGGGCACTCATTATGTTGTCTATATATATAATTGGGACTAGATTCATTTTCAATGGTGTAGTTCGTGGGGTTATGAAAGGTATCGAAGCAGCCAAGTCCTTCGTAATTAGTCCTTCATATCCTCTTAAAGGGGAATATATCAGGGTTTACTAAAAATTGATACTCAGGGTGATTTGGTACCTCTCTCTTCTTCTCTCTCTACTTTCCATTCAGTTTTGGGTTTCATGCACCTAATACTTTAGTTTATCCTTTAACACAATTGGGGACCTATCATCCCCAATACTTTGATAAGTTTAGTGATACATCTAAATCTCCAAGAGCAAGCAAATAATGGGAGCTCTTCCTCTCATGAGAACAAATAGGTGTATTCCTTCCATATTTTGCATCTCTTTATTTCACTTTGTGAAAATTCAAATTCTACATTTACATTTGATTTATAGTTCAATTTCTACTATAAATATTGACTACTCTATATTGTAGGTTTCACCATGGAGCATGCCAACACAAATGCATACGGACGATAAAAACTCTAAACAAATACAAAGTGTGTCTACATACTCAAGTATCATTTTCATTTAAGCATATAATTTTTATATTATAATTAAAGGGGGAAAATGTAAACACGAAATTTAGTAATTTACCCTTTGACATTACTAGTTGTAAAAATGCTCCTTTTCTAGCAAAAATCCACATTTTATCCCCACTTAGTACATATTAGTATTTAACCTTTGGTTATCATGACACATTTTCATATTCCATACATTGTCACAATGTCTAAAACCACACAAAGTATGGTATGGATGTAATATTTAGTCATGGCCAACTAGTAGAAGCTTAGACTAATGCATCCTCCAACTTTACTTTTATTTTGATTGTCTTTGTTAGATTATTTTATCCTCAATTGGGCGGCCTTGTCATAACAAATTACCTTCAATACCCTATATAATAATATCACTTCATTTACTCACTTGACACTCTCATGATCTCTCATTACAAATACTAACACAAAAGGAACTTGAGACTCCCTAAATCATCCCAAATTTGATGCACATACATTAAGGAAGTCACTAGTACAATTTTAAATCACTCAAATAGGTCAAGGAGTTTAGATTCCCTCGTTTCAAAGCATCCAAATATATGAATCCAATGTATTAGTTAAGAGTAAAATCATCCCAAGCATAGTAAAAGTGGTTCAAGTTCTCAATCTATTCCCATCCATATATATATCACATGCTAGGAGGATAGTTATGTGTGGTTTGATGCCTCTTCATAGTAGTGCCACCATAGGTGGTACACAAACTACACTTTAACAAAAACACTAACCTTTTTTCAAGGTCTTCCACCCAAGGTTAGGCTTTGATTTTGGTTTATATTATAATTTATAGGTTTTCACAACTTTGTGACACTTAAAAATGACACTAATTTCCATACAAGTGAAGGGCATATGAAGTTACAAAGCCACGCTTTGAGAAATACTAAAACTATAAAGAAGTTCCAGAGACCTTAAAGACATTCCCGACATAAATATCTTGGTTTCGCACCAAGGATTTTTCCAGTGCGATGTCATCGATAGAAGCACTTCAAGTTTAGCACTACCAATTTATCTAATCTATGCACCCATATCTCTCCTATTTCACTCTATACCGTTAATTGCATCTTTCATCTTGTGTTTTTTATCTTCTGACATATCATTATCAATAGTTACAAGTATTAATCTGTTGTTCTAATATTATATGATGAGTGTTGGACGTTAATTAATAAAAATAACCAGGAAACAAACCTTACATCCTCTTTTAGTGCATTTCATAACATTATTTATTCATCCATCAATCTAAAAAGGGTGTAAAAAAAATACTACCTTAGTTTTAAGTAGCATGATGTAGACTAGATCTTCTAAATACTTTACTTTCAACTAGGCAAGCTAGTCTACTTGTATAAATTGGTGAACCTATTCCACTTTGTTAAAAATCGTTAAAAATGTAGGAGGTTCATCCCAGTGCTTGAGTCAAAGTTTGTATCCTTATAAACCTAATTTTTCCCAAACAAATATAGATATCTTGAATTTTCTCATAAGACATTTTGAATTAGATCTATGAGATTAGATTATTCTCAATTCAAATCTCTAGTTTGAAATGGCTCTTGCTCAAAAAAAATATGTTATTGAACAAATAATAACTAGTAATGGAGTTTAGAATTGGATTTTATCATTATACTAGTTTGGGTGGCTTTATTGAGAATGAGCGTTATATGCACCCAGTTTCTCTTGAATTTTTGTCTTTTATTTTGAAATCCTCCTACTTGTGGCTTGCTTAAAATTTTAATTTATCTTTTTCCATGTATTTTCCTTCCGACTTATCCACCTAATCGGTGATAATCCTACCCATCTCAATTTATTGACACGAGCTTATTGAAATAGATATGGAAAGATAAAAATGTTTTTCCTTTTGGTGAATTGTTTGTATGCATGCCACATGGCTTTGGATAGACATGGATGTGTTTGTATGTAAAATTTATCTACATTTTACATGACAACCCTACATAAATGTTTGTCTCTTTTTGGTCAAGTGGATCAAAATTGTCAAATTATCCCTTTTCAAAGATCAACTTGGGCGGAAGGTTTTGGGCGCCTCGAGTGGTTTTAAAATCCCATATCATAGTAAAGGAAAATATTTTAGGTCTACTACATGATGGCATATTCAAGATAAAGTTTTTGAACATCTAAAGCAGAAATCTTTTTGGACATTGAGGAACAAGGTTCTTTTTAGAAGAGAGAACTTGCATTGAAGGTTTTGGGAACCTCGGGAAGAGTTAGGAGCATAAAAATGGACAAAATGAATCAAATTAAGGCCCCTTCATGTTCCATGTGTTAATTTTTTATGTACCCATCTCAAGACCATGTAGCATCTCCACTCATTATCACGGTTCCCTATGCAAAAATGATGTGTTTACTCAAAACTCAAGGAGAATTCATTTTCAAGGTTTCTAAATGCTTCCATTGGATTTTTTTCCCATTTCTAGTCAAATTGATATATTATACACCCTAGAAAGGTTAAGTTTTGGTCTTGGACCAAAAAGTGCATCTCACATTCTAATTCTCCATTGAGTTGTTGATGTCAGCAACTTAAGTGAACTTGGTGCACTTTTGGAGCTTGGAGGCCTTTTGGAGGTGCAAAAAAAATCAAGTGTCTTTTGAATCCCCTCTAACATAAGTGTGCCCCCTCCTCTTATTGGTTGATGAGAAAAGGAAAAAAGTAACATGAAAATAAAAAAACTTATTTGAGTGTTATCAACTTCCCCATGCTAACCTAGGAATATTTTTGAAGGCTCTATGACATTTGGTGAACTTTATTATTTCCATCACACCCTGAAAAATGTGCCCATCCCTAATTAGAGTTTCCTTTGGGGAGGAGGAAAGAAAAGTTGGCATATTTTCCTCTTTGCACAAACAAAACTGAAATCCTTCCTCCATTCAAGTTATTTTGTCAAATATAATTTCCCCCAAAAGTACAACTTGAAAATAGATAAATTGCAGCTCCAAACTCCATTAAAAACTTGTTTTTCCTCCTCCCATGGCCATCAAACTAGTTGTGTGCCCTAGTTTTGCTAGATCTTGTTTTGCTCATATCTCATGATCCAATGGGAAAAATCTCTAAAATTTTGAGCACACCTTAAAATGACATAATAAGAAAGGGGTGTAAGGATTTTTTTCTTAATTAACTTAAAAATTGTTGTCACAAAAACCTTTGTTTTACATGTTTTCCTCCAAAAATTCAAACAAACACAACTTACAAACCTCAAGACCAAACCTTGTGAAAATATTCCCATGAATTCTCATCCAAAATGCCCTCATTTTGGTCCATTACCCATTTTCTATAGAGGAGAAACTTGTTCCACATGATTCAACCATTTTTGCTTGAAACCTTATTTTATAAGCTCACTGTGTAACTAGAGATTATTTTTTCATTTTCTGTCATTTAAAATGAGAGATCATCACAAAATTGTAGGATCTCTTCATCTCGTAAATAATTTCCTTAAAATCTTCATCCTATTTGCATATGTTTTCTCCTGCAATTACCTAAACAAGATTTCATCCTCAAATACCATTAAAAATACCAAATTCCCACAAATTGAGGTGGAATCTCTTTCTATTTGTTTGTCAAACTTCACCAACATTCTCAAGTCTTTGGATACCACAAATTCTCAAGATGAAACTCCATTATTTCATATATGAACCAATATCGATCTTGGTCTCCAAATAGCTAGATATTGGAGACAACAATGTTGAACACATGGACTTTAATGACCTAAAATAGAGGATGGAAGAAGGAACATATACTGCTTTATCCAAAAAAATACTTCATAGAAAACTCTCCCAAGCCATTGGGTTCCCATTGGTAATCCAAGACACCAAATTTATTCTCACTTGCACCCAAAATTATGAAGCAAAAATTCAAACTATCACTGTCGATGATGTTTCCATCATTTCAATATTACCTCTTGAAGGGATATCAAAATGACTATGCATCATGAGATCTAAGAACATAGTGATCCTAAGTAAGGAGGATGTGTTTCTTGAATGGGAAAGGAAAGAGTCTTATCTACAAGAAGTTACGATTGAAAACTAGATGAAGACGGCTCACAAGCTTTCCTGCCTTCCAAAGACCCTCTCTTGCTTTGAATTCATTAAAGAAATATTTGATTGCATATTCATGCTCAGTAGGCTCATGGGAGAGGCATCAACCAAGGAATTTCACTGTGGATGCATCAATTCACTTTTATCACCACATAAGGGACTCGAAAGATTGATTAGAGATAAATCATGGTGATAATTTGTATTTGTAGTTGGTAAACCTTAAAAAGACAAAGAAGTTCACAATGACTTATTTTTTTATATATACCATCGCAACTTTGCAGAAATGGCCTAGGTATCTCTGAAATAGGATATCTCTGAAATAAATCTCCCAAAGGTGCACCATGAGAGAAATAATAAAGGGGTGACCTGATGTAGACATCAATTTTGGATTGCTGAAGTGTGGTTGTAGGTCCTGAGGTCATGTTATATGTATCAAGTCTAGACAACCACAATTCACCTTAAAGGAATACAAGAGGCATTATACCAGAAGTCAATGATGTCTTTTTAATGCCCTTAGTTAGGAAAATGGAAGGAGATATCAATCAAAGGAGAACCCGAACCCGATTATCGACTTGGGGAAATTTGTGTATTGATCAAGCAAGTTGCTTTTGGAAATTCAAAACATTTTCCTACATTTGTGTTGGAGGGTTTTATGATACTACCAATGAAGCTTCCTCACACTTTAAGGAACAAGTTGGACATTCTTGTTTTGCCCCTCCTTCATCATGGAATTGTGTTGTACCTGTCAAAACTATAAAAGTGCATCTCAAATGTCATAAGAGAAATAATAAAGGGGTGACCTGATGTAGGATCATCACTCGATGCATATCTTGCATTGAATAAACCATGAAGACATCAATTTTGGATTGTTTGAGTAAAAGTGTGGTTGTAGGTCCTCGAGGTCAATTTAAGTCATTTTGAGGTGTGTGTTGGTGTTTTGGCCTTTCAGAATTCAAATGGAGTATTTTCCCTCCACTTTGCAAAATTTGAATATTAGGCCATTTTTGGCTTGTTGTAATGTTTTAAAACATTCTTGGAGCTTATAAACCTTTATATGGATGAAATAAGGAAACTAGGGGTGGTTCTAAGTCCTCTCTTTAGCTAGAGAGCATGTCAAGCTAGTTTGTGCTTATAAGATTAAGCTATCTTACCTAAGGACCTCAAATTGTAACACTTTTGCATGTGACCAAGGGTCTAGGAGCTTGTATCTAGTTAGAAGGTGAGTGAAGGATTATATATTGCAAAAATGTAACTATAATCTCTATTCCTATCTGGATATGAATCAAATTATATGAGTTTTAAGAAATGGTGAGGAGAGAAAACTCAATTTATGGTATTTTATTGCATAATTTTTGTGTCAATTAAGTCTTTGTAATGTTGGTTGCATGATTTTGTGGTTGTTGATGTACATAGAAGAGATAATTAATCTCAAAAAGGGTGATCTTTAGATTTTTCATAAGCATTTGGGTGATTATTGGTGGTTCTTGTGCATCATTTACTTTGTGCTAGTTTAAAACATCCATACATGGTTCAGAAAGCATGAGTTAGAAGTTATGTGGAGCGTGTCTTGTTGATCTTTGAGCATGTCATGTTGATCCTCAAGAAAGGTATGATATAATGTTCTCTAAGGATTTGAAGGTGTTCATTTTGATGCCAATGTCATTGCATGTTGATACTCAAAGTAAACAATGATTGTAGGGAACAGTGAGTTGCGGAAAACCTTGTGTTTGATTTGACCTATGGGAATGGGTATGGATCTCCTAAATATCCAACTAAGATATTGAAGGTTTTGGTAAGAAAATTCATGGAGTTGAAACTCTATAATCGTGACCTTCATATATGTTAGGGTTCTTAAAAATTCCCTAACCGAATTTTAGTTAGATTGTTGATCAAAGAGAATTATCTTTTGGTACCATACTCCATGAGAAAAGGGACTGAAAATATGTAATGAGTACAAGATGGAATAATTTGAACAAATAATGAAGCCTTCTTTCCAGATAAGATCCTAACTCTACAAACTATAAGTTAATCATGTCTCCAATGTGCACCATAGACTAGTTTACTCATTGAACGTAAAATGCTTGGTATTAAAACCCACTTTGTTAAAATGCAACTGTGTAAGAATTTCATATAACCCTCGGGAGAAAATTTGAGGTTTTAATCCATCAAGGAAGGAATTTACAAGCATTTTATCTCTCTCGAGGTGGATCTATAACACAATCAACACAAGCTAGAGCATGATTGTTTATCCCTCAAACTAGGGTATTTTTACACAAAAATTTGTAGTAATGAAAATGGGAAGTGATAAAGGGGATTCAAGAATAATTTTAAGTTCCATTAGTGGAATTTGCGGGAAAACTTGACAAGACTCTACGGGACATAACAACATAGTTGGAAGGCTAGTTTGAAGAGTGGATTTACAAAGGAAGTACTAGTTAAACTTAAATTTGGCCCTTGAAATTTCATGCACACCTAAAAACCTCTAATGGGTACTTGAAATACATCCCATTTTGTATTGAAACTCCTATAAATTATTTTTGCATGACAATGTAGTTAAGCTGAGACCTAATTGAGGGTTTAGGAACTAAATGCCAAGAGTTTGACATAAGGAGTTAGATAGGGATTTGAGGCCTATAAATTTGCAAGCATATTATTAGGAGTGGGAGGAACCTATTGAAGGTGATAAATCATTTTTGGTAGCTCCATAAGTTTACAACTTAGGTGTGAGTAGGTGCATGATCTCAAGAGACTAGAGGGGCAATATTGCTAAAGGGGTTGTTGTGAGTATTTTGAGGGCTTGAAATGAATTTATATGATTGATATAACCTTGTTTTGGGTGTTGTAGAGAGGAAAATTCCTAAGAATATCTAAGAGTGACCCAAGCTTCAAGTAGGCATACTAGAGAAATTAGGCTTGGTGGAGAAACCTGAACCAAGAAGGTAAGTGCAAGAGTAACTTTGAGAGAAGAGTGAATTATTGGGTGAATATAAAAACATTAGTGGTAGGGTATAAACTAGATTCAAGGAGCACTCAATCCATTCAAAGAATAATTTGATTCCTTATACAATAATAAACCCCTATTAAGTTAAGAAATGATCCTCAAAATGCAAGGCCAAGTAAGGGTGAATTGTTGTAATTTTTTATTAGTTGTGTACCTATATGAATTTTACCATTTTCTCTCCACCATTACCTTTCCAATTTAACTTTTATCTACTCTTATAGGAATTCAGGAGATGTGGGTAGTATAGAAGCTTCCTTGGGACATTTAATTTATATGCCCACTTCATCAAGAGGTCATATGATAGTAATTAGTATATGGAAGTTGAGAAAAGTATCTAAAAAATCATCAACCCAAAATGGAGGATTATTGGGAATATTGTGCCGACAAGATTGAATCCCGTCAACAATACTTCTCCATAATAATAGTGCAAAAATGAATTTTTTCTATCTCAAATGGGTCACAGAGGACATAGAAGATGATGCTAGTGAGTTTCATAAATCGGGATACCTAGATTTCATTTGCTTCACACTTATCCTCCGGTAGACTAGTCGGTTATGGATCCTGTTGACATCTTGACTCGTACCATGGTAGTTCTTCAAAGGTCAAAAATTAGCTCCTTAAGAAGGTGCATAAACTCAGCTATACTTCTTCATGTTCTTATAGACAATCAAAAAATCGAGAGAAAATTATATGTCGGATAATTTATGGGGAAAATATTGATACCACCCCTCAAATGACATAACTTCCCCAATAAACTATCTTTGGAATCTCAATATGAGTCTCCTTGAAAAAAATTTTAGTGAGATGGACCGAAAAATGTGTTCTCGAATCGGGAAAAATCATCATTTTCCATACAAGGAATAAGTCAAAGTCTCCTTAGTCTCTCATGTAGCCATCTCAAAGGTATCCTATTACCCCAATGCAATCTCACATGAGTAATGATTGTGAAGCCTCTCTAGTTCAAAATTAAGTAATGGTATCTTCTCTCCTACAGCAGGCGATCGATAGTTTATGCTTCATCTTTCTCTACGGATCATGTGTTCTCATGAGTTCAAGATATCATAAGGAATCATCAATGTACCATTTTTAAAGCAAAGTCCACATTTGTTGAGATATCTCTTGATCTTTAGAATCTCACACCCACTCCTCATAAGGCTAAAATTAATCCTCGACTCACGGTTGATGCTTATGGGTCTCAATTCATTGAATTTTCCCTCCCAATGGTGGAAAATGATGAAGTTAAAAGGCATATATTTATTATGAAATAACCATGTACCCTCTGGAGAGCTAGGAACCTCTAAAAGAGATATACACAACCTCAAGAAAATAGTTTCCAAGTTGGTTTCTTAGAAAAGAGAGGGTGAAGCAACTCAATAACAATTAGGAATTTAGGTACAAACTTTAATATTAATAGCGATTGGTTACACACACATGAAAAATATGCCACTATATCAAATATTTGGCCCCATCGTTAAAAGCGTACAAGAGAATGCATATTTCCCTTCTTCCTCCGATTCATCCATCCTTGAAGATTTATGTTATTTAGAAGAGGAATTATTCATCCCTAAGACAATAAATGTCTTTATCATTTGATTATTCTTCTTAATTAGTTTATTTATCCGAGATAAGTCCTTTCATCTAGTTTATCATCTAGGAAATTTGTGCCCTCTTCTTACTATTTTGAATTACATATACTAGCTATTTACAATAGTAACATTTATTTTTATTTTAAGGTGTAGTTACAAAATCATGCACTTTAGACATTTATTTATCAGTCTCATACTACTATTTAGAAGGTTCTTGAGTGAAGAAAGTACTAATTAACCCCACCTTTTGGCCACCTTATTTTACTTTTATTTTGTCATTTCCACACATTTTTATCTACATGCCCAATCTATTTCAGCACTTTCCCGACATTTTAGCCTCGGTTGGGGCATTCGGGGTAGTGTTGAGGTGCTCATGGGTGCCCGGTCCCACTTGGGGTGCCCCGATCCTTGTTCTACTTTCCCACCACTTTTTGGGATCTTTCTAGCCATTTTTCATCCTTATCTTTTTCCTAGTTGGCCATGTCAGGGTTAATTATGAAATTAGATCAAGAGAACCCTATAAATATAAAGTTATGAGACCATAATGAGGGTCCTAGCATCATCTACTACTATCACTCATCTAGAGTTGCATCCATCTATTGCATTTGCATCCACATAGATCCATCATCAAGGCACAAGCTAGGAATTATGCATCACACTTCATAGGGGGTTCTATTATATTCCATGCACATATTCTATTACATTTTCTACATTTATTTATTGCTCGCTACTTCACAAAGTGTGACTGGCACAAGAGCACCTAGGGCACGACATGCACATATTCACTACAACTACATTTGGGTTTGAAATGTAGTGTAGTGCTCAGTTTAGTAAGCCCATTGTTGTGGCAGTTGAGGTCAGTTTGACCCATTCATTCTACATCTTTATTTTTAGGTTTTTGATACTTCCTTCTTGTCTTCTTACAGGTCTCTACATCAACTCATTATCGATTATTGGCAACATACAATTGTAGGATAGAAAACATGATGCAACACACAACGAGGGTTTTGGACCACCTTCCAACCCTGTGAGAACCAATTTTGGAGGTTTTTCCCAAACATGGGTGCCCCATCCTTATTCCAAGTGCCCTAGTCTAATCGGATCCTCTAGATCCAGAGATTTACAGGACCTCGGCATAGTCGTTCCTACTTTATTTTATCCCATCATCTCTGCGACACTCTACAAATGAACATCTATAATCAGTTGAGTTATTTCCTTACCCTCTCCTTACACATTAGGG
The DNA here is from genome assembly GCA_018340775.1 of Taxus wallichiana var. yunnanensis. NCBI lineage: Eukaryota > Viridiplantae > Streptophyta > Pinopsida > Cupressales > Taxaceae > Taxus > Taxus wallichiana. Next base: position 951,066,428 of record CM031239.1, on the reverse strand, counting down.
TTTTATTTCATTAGTTTAATCAATTAGTAATTTCTATATTACTTTATCGCATTTATTTACAACATTTATGTCCTCCTAGATTAGATTAACTACCCCACATATTAATCAATTTTAGTTAATCATTTTGGTGAACCTAACATTTCAATACTTCCTTTTGATCATGTCATCTCCTTATCAAGTCATGGCTCAATCCTCTTATCCTACCTACACACCCACAAAGATCTCAGGTATAGTTACTAACATTGTTGATTTCATGCGTGTACACACCCAACATCCTCCTCGCTTTGTCACGCCTAGGTCTGATCCATCTATCAATACCATCACTACTCATCGTACTCTCCTTAATCCTCCAACAACTCCACTCGTGCCTCTTTCACCACCCATTACACCGGTAGCTCCACCTACCACCTCAAGGGCTATGACATTATTGAACAACTTAAAAATATGCCCGCTAAAATCTCTCTTTATGATTTATTGCGTAATGCACCAAATTTTCGTAACACATTAGAGGCCTGCCCTCATGTCATTTATCTTGAACATGATAAATCCACAGAGGCCTTTGCACATCTCATCCAATCTCTTTGCAATTTACCACGCACTGCCTCTTTTCTATCGATGAGGATATGTCACATTTTTCCAAAAAAACCCATGTGCTCCTCTACTCATTACTGTCATTGTTAGTACTACTTGTATCAAGCGGGTTCTCATCAATAATGGTTCCCTTTGTTAATATTTGTGCTCATTCTCTCTTACGGCAATTAGGTATAAGTGATAACCTTATTTCTAAGAATTCTACTCTCATTCATGGTTATGATTCTACCACCCACACATTCTAGGCACTATCTCATTACATATTTGGGTTGGGCCTAAAATTGTTCTCACTGAGTTTTATGTCATCGATACCTCCTTAAAATTCAATATCTTGTTAAGCAAAGATTAGCGCAATGCAAGAAGTGCCATCTACTATCCACCAATGTGTCAAATTTTTTACATGAAGGCTATGAACACACTATTACCACCGACCCCGAGCCATTCAAGTATTGTCACATAGATCTCGTTACTGCTATGCCCATACCTCCTCCAAAACATATTCTATATGTCAATCTTGACACCTATGACATTGGTCATTCTAGTGCTTCACAATCTACTCCTACTACCGTCAGTACTCTTGTTATATCTACTTACACATCGACTATCATTTCACCTACCATATTGTATTCATCCTTTCTAGTACCCCATCTCCACCAGCCGTTGTGCCCTCTACTCCTTCAACTTCGGTGTCACTTCCTAATGTACTTGATACCCCACACAACATGATGATGCTCACACTGATGCTTCCAAAGATTCCAATGACGAGGTTGATGTTATAGAACTTACAGATGAGTCATTAAGACAACTTGATTTTACCCCTCTAGGCATAGATGATTCTTATTTTGAAGAAACCTTTGTAGTTGATGGTCCAGGTGAATACCGATTCAAGACTCCTCCTTCCACTAATGTTATGATATTGTATAAGGGATATGTCCATAGTGTCGATGTTATTTCCTCTTCTCCTCCACCGAGGCAACTCCATGACCTCCCTTTACATGCACATTATTTATTAACATATCCTTTTGGCAACACATTCCCATTGATTCCACTTGTTCAGATACTATTTTTACCACGACAATTTTCCTAGATTTGGTATAACACTTAATGACATCTTACCCCCTCTTCATTCACCACATCTCTATCATGGTTATTTTCACATTACAACAACTTATGGCTTGTGGGTTTTTCATTTGACAGTATTTTTGCACGTACCTCTCATGATTCTCCACTCACACTTAGGACAGTCTTGGCTCGATTATATTGGTGGTACAATAGATGCTCTCCACTCTTCACTCACGTTTCCTATGCCCTTTGGCACTATCTCTATTTCTAATGATTCTTCTCCTACTTACGTTCCCAATATCTCTCGTTGGTATGCTCATGGTTTTCCACCGATTGCATTTACTAAAGAATAATATGCAATGAATGTGTACACACTTCGCCGTAATGGGTCTTTATATGACCCTCCTCATTTTATAGCATACCAAGTTTTGATACTACTCCAAAGCATGCTTTGATCACGACAACGATGATCTCCTTGATAGAGGCCCTTAGTTTCCCTCTTTAGCATATACGTGGGGGCATAACACCTAATATACCCCCCCACTCATGCATATCTATCATCTATTACATTTTCATATAGGCATAACAATCACACATCCTATCACCGTCATTACCCGATGATGCACTCTTGTGCTTCGGTTCACGCTTGACTGTTAAGGGATTACCATTACACTAAACCCCACACGTTGCACTATAGGCATTACACATTTGCATTCCATCACATTTGTTGTCATATATCATACAATCTATAGTCTACAACCTTTTGACATTTACACATTCATACATCACACATTTTTACTAGTTTTCCAATCTTGTTATCATCTACACATTTAGGATCATACGTTATTCCTCTTACACAATACATACACCGTTACCCTAACCACACCTAGCCACATCATACATTGCACATACCTACCTCATACACATTCTACATACTATGCTAGTTTACATCACATATGATTCTAGCTTTACATTTCATCCTACATACTACACTACTCGTTTACTTACACAAGTCACATGGTGCATTATACACACTTCGTATTTTTACATATTCTATTCACCACATGGTCATTTCATCATTACACCTACTACATTGTTTCTATGCATTGCACTCACCACCCTATGACACACTTTAGTTCCTTGGTCCATACTCAATTGCCGAGGGTTTACAAATCAAATGGACCTTACATTCATAATGTGACATTTCATCCTACGATATCCCTAGGCTAGTGACATACGCTTTAGGCTAAATTGTCACTCACTCTTTTTCTATCTTATAGTGGTATATGCTTTAGGCTAGATTACCACCCCCATTATATATTCTTATAGTGGTATACACCTTAGGTTACATCACCACTCTTTACCATTCATCATATAGTGATATACGCTTAGTGCTAAATCATCACTCATCCTCTCATCTTATAGTGATATACACTTAGGGCTAAATCATCACTTGTCCATCCATCATATAGTGATATATGCTTAGGGATAAATCATCACTCATCCATTCATCAATTTTTGATATACACTTTGGCTATAGGGTTCACACACATCCATTTCTATATGTTGCACTTCATCACCACTACATACACACTCATCACAGTGCGCTAGACACAACAAACACTACTCAACCATTTCTCAATGATGCACTCTCATTTACGGTTCATTCTTGATTGTTGAGGGGGAAAAAAAATGAACCTAATTGCATACAATTTCATCCACTCAGGGGCTACATGACTCCTATCATTCCATCTTGCATTCCATTCCATCCATCCACTATGCATACTGCATTGTCTTGGGGGCATTTATTCTTGTTTGCTAGTGTTTTACATGCTCACTTTATTACACATGTTAGATTGCTTTCTTATATGTCATTATCTATACCATCCACACATGTGCATTCATGGATTTGTTTAGTATGATTGCAGATACAGGAATCCTACACGTGGCATGGATGCTCTCCTTTTACTCTTACTATATTGGTCACTGGGGGTATGCACATTCATCTCATCTAGGTGTTATTGTTTCATTCTGTACTTAGCATCTTACATTACTTGATCATACACACTTTTGACATATTGATTATTTCTCTAACATGCTAATGGGTGTTCCATGTGCAACACTTGTTTTGTAGGATTATATGTTTCCATGACTCCTTTTTTTTGTCTCTACTTTTCTGCTATTATTTTTTATTGTCTGCGGGCTTTGTCCTATGCTTTGTGTGCACACTTGCTTGTTGTTTGCAACCATGATGGTCTTACATGTCTTATGACATTGTGAGTGATTTCCCATGTTTACAACCCACTTTATGCTTACTTTATCTTCTTGCGTGTTTACATTTACTATGTTGTGTATGAAGCTTACACATGTTTTCTCTATGCATGCATTGTTTGCTTTACACTTGACTTTGGCTAGCCTTCTTATTTCTACTCACCTTGGTTTCTACCAAACACCTCCCCTTCCCCCTTATAGCAGGCAGAGTTATAGAGTACATGTGGTTGGTCCTCTTTTGGGGCCGCATTCTCCTATCTATGACATCGCATAATAAGTTCAAACCCATAATGGTAGGCCCTCGTCAAGAGAATGAAAAATTTGAGGATAATATATGTACTTTTAGGGGTGAAGAATTCGATATTCATCAACTTTCTTCACCTTAGACATCATGACATATAGTTCCACCTGCATTTTCATATGTACATGGTTACAGTTGCATTGCATTAGTAATTTAGTTAGTTCATCCCTTCACTCGTTTCATAAATATTGTAGTCCAAGAACTTACTCTTAAGTAATCTATTACAAATTTTTCAAGATATTTATTCAAATCACATCTCTTGCATCATCAAGTATTTTCAAATCTTCTCATCAAGTTCGCATGGATGAAACCATTTCTGCATACTTGGCTTCACTCTTTCTTTCTACTAGGTGAAGTTGTTCTTGCCTACTGGTCATTGCTAGAAGCTTCTTGGTGTCACATCTATCCCTCTTAAAATCTCTTGGACGAAAGGATATCCCAAATTCATAGATCATAAATTTCAAAATCAAATGAAATCAAAAGTGCTAAAACAAAATATTTTATTTTACACACTTCTTTTGCCCCATCAACCTTCGGTGATAAGCCCACATCTCTTATGGTGATGTGAGGTTGGGAAAGGAAAGAAGTGCCCTTACTCGCCACGTATCTTGCCTTTGTGAAAAACCCATGCTTCTTTAGTGATGAGGCGGGTGTGGGGGGGTCACACAAACTAACAAATCTTGGTATGCTACAAAAAAACAAGTCAAATTCTATTAAGAGAAGGCAAATATCCAAACATCCAAACTCCAAAGAGATCAAATCCTCAAAACCAGATTTTATCAACTTGTCATTTATGAATCTAAGTCTAGATAAACCGAAAAGTAAGTGGCCTTTTAAGCTTGGTAGTAATTCAGTAGGGTGGGTGTGTAGGTCCAAATTTGGTTCTTGTTCTTGTTTTGTCTGTCTCTCATCATTCCACTCAAATCAAACTCATACAACTTGTGCCCTTTATTCTTAGTGTCTTCCCTCGCATCTTACTAGTTGCATGGATTTGGGATTGGGGAAAGTTCATCTCTTTATCGCTATACATTCATCACGTTTTGCCAACATAAGAAGAAATCACAGACATTGTCTAAAGAGGCCAAAATTTCAATACTACAACATGTTCATCATCACATATCAGCATTGCAAAAACAAATAAAGTAAAAACTTTTTGTTTAACATTTGTTATCACTTGTCATCCATTGCATACATTCTGAAAAGCATATGAAAATCGGGAATTCTAAACATCTAAGAGTACACACATGAATCAAGTCAAGCCAACCCTATACAATGAATAACCAAGCCAAAAAGAGATATATGTACATATCACGGTGTGTCATAGCTTTTTACGATGTCATCGCACACTAGGTGCGGTCAAAACGCTTGCAATAAGCACAAAATACCAAAACAACATACATGCCTCACAAAATGGAGGCTAGGAAATAAAGGAACTCTGCCTATCCACCCTTTTGAGGCCCATTATGACTACTCTAGTTACAAATTTCTTAGGAGTTCTTCTCAAAAGCATTCAAAAATAGCAAAAAGCTAAGCCTAACGCAAAATACCATTCCCAAGCTCATTCCAATTCAATCATACTCAAAAATGAAAAGAGTGATCACCGTGGACCCAAAGCTCAAAAATTACCAAATCGATATGCACAAATGAATAGGAAAATGAACTCGTTTTGTATATTTATGACATTCTAACCTTGTTTTGAATGTTCTTTCCCATAGTTGGAGTGCCGACAAAGGTAAGTTCTTATCCTCGCGCAAATGGTAAGTCCTCATTTCATATCAATTTAGTATTTATTTTCAATTTATTTTATCTATCTACACTTGAGTCCCTTTTTCATTTTGCAGATAGTGGGAATCTGGATGGTGGCATTTCGGCACATGGGCATGTCAGGTATAGCCTCTAACTCCCCATTTCGGGACTTCCATACTCGGACCCAACGTTTTACACCTCTTCATGGCTAAAACGCTTCTCCGAGGAAGTACGTACTCAAAATTGTATGTATTCTCTGATCGGAAATTGGTTACGTAAAACCCAAATGATGATTAAGATCTCTTCGCAAGGTGTTCGGAATCCGTAAAGCTCATTGAGTATACATTTGCATCCCAAAATCCTTGTCTAGCCTCTATATATTTTGTCTAGCCTTTTCTCTCATTTTCCTTGTTTTTTGTTGTTATTACATTTCGCCTCAGCCCGGGTTGGTCTTTGACCATTCATCACCTGGAAGGTGGCGGTCTACATGAATCACCCGGCTTAGCTGGCGGCGGTCTCTGTAATCGTCACCAGTGGCGTGGCGGTCTCAGTGCCACCCGAGGCAAGTGTGGTCTGTCAGAATCGTCACCTGCATGCACAGGCGGCGGTTGCGCGCTTTCGGAATTCTCAATGATCGCGTCAATCGTGAAAATTCAATTTACATCCACATTTCTCAACCACTTTGTCTTGCATTTATGTTTTAGCCGCCTAGTGTGATTTATCTTTGTTTAATGGTGAGAGAGTTCAATTTGAACTTGCCTTCTAGTCATTGCAAATGCTATAAATATGCAGCTTGTTTACAAGTAAATGGTCTTGGTTCTTTGGTCTGGAGTCTTCATTCAGCTTCACAATTTCTAGATTTATTTTATGAATCATTTTATCTTTAGCATGGATTAGAATTTTGAATATTTAGTTATGCCTCACTGTACACCGACAACGATCCTGCTAGGAATCGTATAGGCCAAGCTTTGTTCTCTTGTGCCATCCCTCTCCTACTTGTACTTCGTTGTATTTCTCTGCTTTTTATTACTCATTGTTTGAGTACGTGTTGTTTATCATTTTGTTTCATCATTGCTGCAATGACCTGTTAGGAATCACATCTTCCAAGCTTGGTTCACTTGCGCCATCCCTCTCCTACTTGTGCTTTGTGCCATTTTTACTTCAAAGTGACTACTACCCCCAATGCCTTCTCTTCTGATGTTCTTTATACCCTCCGCTTTCGGATTCACGTGAACATGCAAGAACGAAGAGATCACTCGAGGGGACAAACACATTGGATTTTCCCACATTAAACTCCGGGTTTAAATTATCAAATAGAGTAGCGAATCATTTTATTTTAGTTAAGCTCGCTTTCATATTGCAGTGAAGGCTTGGGAATGATAGTTTGAGAAACTATGATTTGTTCCTCACTTACGAGGTAGGATTGAAGGTTTTCAATTCATTTAATTGGCTATCTTTTAGTTAGATTCACACATCTTTTTGCATTGTGAATAACCACACCGGGTTATCTCACTTGTTTAGTTTTAGTATAAAAGTAGTTTAATTGTTGCTTGTAATTATAATGTTTCAATCGTATATTCTGTTTAGATTAGTTTCCCTTTCAACAGTAGTATAAATTGTTATTTTTAGTTTAAGTTAATTCAGAGACTTCATAACTAGATTAACACTGAAATTCTAGTTAGGAGGATAAACCACTAAGGAATTTACGCTACCCGCTCATAGCCTCTAAATCTCCCCTTTGTCATTTCAGCTACCAAGAGATCACACTACCAGATCTTAGTCACTGATCCTCCCATGGTTAGCCATAAGAAAGTTGCTTGCCGATTCTCATCCTTGCCTGTAGCCTTGTCTATCGTAGAAAATTGGCCATAATCCCGCCTGTGGCTTTATCTAATTCACCTGCATTACAAACCACTAGCTTTTTGGCACGACCTTGAGAGGTCGGGTGTATGGGAAAGTCACTTGCCGATTATCATCTTCGCATGTCACTTTTCCATCGCATAAGTACTGAGTTGGGTGTGCCTCTTTACACTATTTCGGCTAATCGCATCGATCACCCAAAAAAACCAAGACAGATGGAGATATCTTCACACACATTTCAACATAAGCGGTTAAAGCTTTGAGGACACTAGAGCATTTCTCCCTACACTTCTTAGCTTAGGTGGCGTGAGATCTCCCAAAAACTTGCGAAATTACAGGGATATCCTTCTACACTCTTTCTCTCGATATGGATCAGGTGCACATGTTCCATTTACACTTTTTCATTTCACATATTTTACATTTGCGTACTTTACATATACATGCTTATTTCACATAGCGTTTTTACATACATACATATTTGACTACTTGATTGTTTTCTCCTTGTATTGCGCCGTATGAGAAACAATCCGTCAAATTAGGGACAAAAACAACAACAACAAAATTACCACGACATCACATGCTTTCCTAACAATACATGTACACTACACACTGCAATAGCTACACACGTGTTCTACCCTAGGTTCACTCTCATCACCTTTTTATTTGCGCATTTTTCATCTTTAGTTTCCACGCTCCTCCATCTTCTTTTTTCATTCCACGCTTTTGTCTAGTCCTTCAGCGTGTTTCTACTACACTCTTCATGGACATCAAGTATGCATTTCTAATTTATTTATTTACCGAGCTTTAAGCTCGCCAATATAAAGTCGGGAAAAATTTAGTCACAAAATCATGCACTTTAGAAATTTATTTATCCCGGTCTCATACTACTATTTAGAAGGTTCTTGAGTGAAGAAAGTACTAATTAACCCCACCTTTTGGCCACCTTATTTTACTTTTATTTCATCATTTCCGCACATTTTTATCTACATGCCCAGTCTATTTTGGCACTTTCCCATCATTTTAGCCTCGGGGGGTGATTGGAGTAGTGTTGGGGTGCCCATGGGCACCTCGGCTCCCACTGGGAACCTCGATCCTTGTTCTACTTTCCCACCACTTTTTGGGCTCTTTCTAGCCATTTTTTATCCTTATCTTTTTCCTAGTCATCCATGTCAAGGTTATTTACATCATTTATGTCCTCCTAGATTAGATTAGGTACACCACATATTAATCAATTTTAGTTAATCATAAGGGGATTAGACTTTGAATTTTACTTGATTTTCTTTGAATATCCACTTGCCTTGTTTTGTACGTACATTACTTCTTCATATTCAACAATTTGGTCAGATTTCCCTCATCAAGTAAGGTGGAAATCACCCTTTCCAAATTGATTTTCACTTTTCTTAAAGTAAAAACCATACTAGAAAAACTCTTGGGCACATGAGTATTTAGAAGTATTATTTTAACATCATCATCTTTTACTTTCTTATGAATACCAATTAACCGATTTAGTAAAGAATGAAACTTACTTATATGATATGCCATTTTTGCGCCTTCTATCTTCAAACCATATAATATATGCTTTAATTTCACCTTGGAACTCTTCATTTCATATCCCAATAAATTATTTAATGAATCCCAAATATCCTTAGATGGATTTTTGAATTCTATATTATGTAGGTATTCTTTGAAAGTCCGATTTTAATAATATCTTAGGCATTTTTATCTTTGAAATTCTATTTCAAGATCATTTGCATTAGTCGATATGGCTGCACTTGGTTTGAAAACATACCATTAGTTTTCTCAATTAATTGTAGTTGTATTTGTATTTTCCAAGTATGAAAATCCTTTCCTTAATACTTTTTTATTTTTCCATTTTCCTCCTACAAATTTGAATCAAACAAAGGATGTTTGTTTCAACCAATAATACATTTTTTCAAGTAATAAATTTTACCGCATTATTTATTTTATCTACTGCAAAAAAATACATTCTAATTGTATCCTTAAGGAATCTTATTTCAATGATGATGAAATAAATAAAGTTGTAATGTTTTCTTCTCTATGTTTTTTAACAAAAACATTCACGTAATTGAAATTACAAGTAATTTCATAACTTTTCTAATCTAAATTTGAAGATGGTGTCAAAATACAAGTCGTGTGTCATTTTCTTATCTTTCCATCAAAAAAATAATCATCTCAATCTGATATCATATGTGGAAGGTACATCTAAATTGCCAAGATATATATGCTAATATTTTTCGGTGGATTTTTCAATCTTCGTATGCAATCGTGAATGTGTAGATGCCCCATCAATACTCCATATTGCTCTTACAATAAACTTGCTTTGGTACCAAATTTAAATTTGGTCAAAATTTTCTCAAAATAATTAGTTGCACAATATAATAAACTTCATAATAATATTTACTTGTAGTATTTTATTCAATAATACACACACACACACACACACACACACACACACACACACACACACACACACACACACACACACATATTCTCCTATATATAATAGGAATGTTATTGTTTCTTCTATAACTACTCTCCTTTACATAGATGAGTTGTTTTAACAACTCATAACACACTCACATAATTAACAAATCGCCTTAGTATAAAGGCTATTTATAACTCATATATATTATCACTATGAGTTGTTTATTCAAAAACTCATTTACACATAACATTATTCTCACAATAATAATTAACTCACATTATATTATTTTACTAACCCACACAAATACTAAATAATGTGAGCACTAACAATTAATATTCCTAACATGAATAAGAAGATATCACAATGGTAGACATATGTTGTAAAATGATTGATCAAGGATCGATGATCTGTAGAGATCTTAGGTCATGGAGGAAAGTTCGAGCTAGATTGTTGACATGTGCCAACATTCCGTAAACACGGCTATGTACGGTGAAGTAATAACATCAAGATAAGTGGTAATAGTTATGGGATTTTTGATGTTGGAAGGTTGAAGGATTATAACATAGGGTGTCGATATGTGAAAATCATAGATGTAGCCATGTGGTGAAATCCCTATGATCCAAAGGTGGAATCAATTTCACCATTTATGGGATAAACGTATCTAACTCGTAGACAAGTGGATCAATATAAATGTTTCCGTAGGTTTCATCAAATAAAATTTGAATACCATGAATATAACAGGTGATTTTAAAATTTGACACATGAACCAATAAAATATGGTTGTACATTACCATTTCCCTACAACACCGTATAGAAATTCCATTTTAATAATTGGTAAAAATTTAAAACACGGTGATGCATGGAGATAGCATTTTTTAACATAGCGTGTATACACTAATAAAGTGTTACAATTAATATTTTATATGTGTATATAGCATAATAATGATTTAAAGATTCAAACACACATAATGATATCTACTTAATCAATTACGTAATTGTATTAAGATAAAGATCATTAAAATTATAGAGATCAAAACATAGAGCTTTATAATAGTGGAATACTTTTTTTTATTTAGGATCAATTAAATTATGTTTGTTCTCTAGTGTGTAAGAAATCCATCACCTATGAACTATGGAGTAAAATATCACAAAATCATACCTTTTCCTAGCTAGGAATCATCTAGGTTGTGTTTTGTACCATCGGTTAGGACACACTCCCCTCTCCAAAATTCCACCACCTTCTTTTAACATTACACATGTGAGATATTGTAAATGTATTACAAATTTCTCAAAATTATGATGAAAATGATCCTTTTCAAAATTGATTGATTCATCATTTATAGGCTTTTCCTTGGGTAATTTGAAAACAACACACATTTTCACAATTATTTTTGTTCCACTCTCATTATTTGGGGTCACATTAATATTTTTCACTCCCTTTTAACAAGGGTTGTTACATTACACTCCCTTATTAGGGTTCAATTAATCCTTTTAAAAAAGTTCAACAATAAATTATTTCTTGTCTTCTTTAATTGTTTATAAAGAGTATTTTATCATATAACATTTATCCCCTTCTTTAATTAGTTATTTTCCTTCTTAGAGTGAGGTTTCTCTTAAACACAATATGATTAGTCAAAATAGAGATGTATATTATTCATGAATATAATAGTATTTAAATCACATGTAGCAAGTAGATATCAATATCAAAGAAAGTGAATTTAAATTTTACTTCTTTAATTTCTCTATTTCTTAAATGTTAAGTTCAACTTTAATCTATGATTTCTTATTGTTCTATTTTGAATTCACAATTAGATTTTAAAGTTATTTGTTTCAATCAACAGTGTGTGAGAGCATTATAAACATATTTATTTTATAAAATAACCTGAAAAACATTAAGGATTCTAGACAATTCATGAGGTAAATCAAGACTATATGCTACTCCTCATATCCTTTCTAAAACTTCAAAAGGACCGCAAAAGCAAGTTTCTACCTTAGCATACTTTCCAAGTTTTGAGGAACTACTATTAGGATTTACCTAAGGAAAACTTGATCACCTACTTTGAATTCATGAATCGACATTTTTAAATATGCCCAATTTTTATATGTCTTTAGCAACTTTCATTTTATCTTTGTTGTATTTATGATTTTCTCCATTTCTTTTAGATTATCATTCGTTTATATCATGACCTATAGACAGTTGGTCTAATAAATAGGTGTATTAAAAAATTATGAACACCACTTTAAAGGGATACATTTTGGTGGTACTATAATACCCTTGATGATATGCAAAGTCAATCAGATGTAAGAAATTTTCCTTCTTCTCTAATTTATCAAATGTACATTCTTAGCATATCCTCCGAAATTTGGTTTTTCCTTTTAGTTTTCCCATCCATTTCAAGTTGATATGCAATACTGAAACTTAAGCTTGTACATATTTATCCAAACAAATATTTCTAGAATGGAGAAGTAAATCTTGGGTTTCTATCCATTACTAATCCATGTAAGCAAAAAACTTCTTTAACAAATAAGAGGGCTATGTCTAAAGTAAATGTTTTAATTTTTATACGGAGAAGATAATCCATTTTAGTCAATCTATATACTAATACCAATATAACATCATGGACATTTATATTTTGAGGTAAACCCATAATAAAATCCATGTTTATGGATTCACATTTCCAATTAGGTACGATAATAGGTTGTAACTTACCAAGTTTACTACATTGCTTAGTTTTCACTTTTTGACATGTTAAGCATTCTTGAAAATATTTGCAAATGTCTCACTCCATCTTCAGCCAAAAGTAATTATTTCCAATGGATGAATATGTTTTATGAAATATTTATATCATGGGAATCCTTTCAAAAAAATTGTTTAAAGTTGGGGTATGTGGAATACACAATTTACCTTTATGGTACAACAAAATGTTGGTTCCAAGGAAGTATGAAGTGAGTCTATCATTTAGATGAACATTGGGAGTTTTATTCTTCAAACCTTCATAAAGTTCACATAAATTATTATCAGTAGGTAACTTGGTCTTAATGCCTTGTTCAAAGCTACTTATTTCAAGAGATAAAGCATTTGCACACATATGTTTTCCACTTAAATAATCAACTACCAAATTTTCTTTGTCAAGAACATATTATATATCAAATGCATACTCACTCATAAATTATACTCATCGCTGTTGTCTCATTTTTGCTAATGGTTGAGTGAAAATGGGTTGTAATCCTTGGTGGTCTATTTTTAATACAAATTTTTTCCTAACAAATTGTATCTCCAAATTTTAAAAGCACAAACAATTTCAAGTAATTTCAAATCATGGGTATGGTAATTTTTACCCAATTACTTTCTTGATTCATAACATATTAATTTGTTGTCATGCATCAATACACCACCCATACCGTAACCACAAGCATTGGAGACTATTTTGAAAGGTTTAGAAAAATCTAGAATACGTAGAACTGGTGTAGTCATAATAAATTCTTCTAATTTCATAAAATCTTGATCACACTCTAAAGTCCGTTGGTAAGGTTTATCCTTCTCATTCAAAATTGTTAGAGACGTGGCTATATTAAAATATTTTTTCAAAATTCTATATTAAAATCTTGATAGTCCTAGGAAACTTCAAATTTCATGAACATCATTTGGAATTAACCACTCTTGGACAGCTCTAACCTTTTGGGATTCAAAGATATTCCATTTTGAGAAATTACATGCTCAAGGTAAGAAACTTCAATTTTAAAGAATTCACATTACTTAACTTCTCATACAACTAGTTTTTTCTCAACATTTCTAAAACTAACCAAAGGTGATACTAGTGATCCTTCTCATTTTTATAATAAATGAGAATATCATCCAAGATATAATCACACATACATCCAAAAAGGTCTGAAAACATCATGCATTAGTTTCATAAAAGTGGTTGGTGTATTTATTAAACCATAAGGCATAACTACAAATTCATAATGACCATAATGGGTTCAAAATGCAGCTTTGAAAATGTCACATTCCTTAATCCTAATTTGATTTGTAACCTAATCACAAATCAATTTTTAGAAAACATTTTTATTTTTCACCACTCGGTAAAAAAATCATTGATGTTAGGTAAGGGATATTTTTTCTTGATAGTTTGTTCAAGTATTTGATAATCAATACACAATTGCATAGCACCATCCTTATTTTTAACAAAGAGCATTGGTACACCCCATAGAGAAACACTAGGTCTGATTTTTCCTTATTTAAGTAACTCAGCAATTTGTACCTTAAGTTCATTAACTTGGGGATTGATTTTCTATAGGGTGCTTTAGATATGGGTTCACCACAAATAGTTAGATCAATGACATGCTCTATAGCTCTATGAGGAGGTAACTCTTATATTTTTTATGGGAATAATCCATAAATTCTTCCACCACAAGTTTTAATGTTTATATCTAATTTGAACTTATCACCTTGTTGTGTCACCATGACACAAAATATTTACAATTATTCTGAAGAGCCTTATTAATTTCACAACCAAAATAGTTTTGATAATAATAGATCTCTTTTCACCTTGAAAAGTTTTAAATGATCCATTTTGGTCTCCTATAAAGACTTGTTGATTTTCACAACCTAGTACTACATTATTCCTTTCTAGCCAAGACATTTTTAAGATAACATCATATTGGCCAAGCTTCAAAATGTGGAATATGTTTGTAGTTTCTACATCACCTAAGTGAAATTTTAGATTCTAAATGAAAACTCCATTATGTTTAACTATTCTCCCATCAGCGATCTCCATGGTTATGGGTTCATTTCACCTAATTGAACATTTTAATTAAGATGTTAATTTGGGGGAAATAAAACTATGACTACTACTCAAATCAACTATAAAAAATTACCCTTTATGGTCCATTTAACTCTACTAAGGATATTTGAAAATGTATTTGCATGTGTCAAAAACATCATACACTTTCATGTTTTGTGGAGTTTCATTTTTCTAAGTTTTATTGAATTTTTGTTCATAGGGTTTTAGGGACCAACTTTTGCATAGTGATTGTCTTCACAATGACAACATTTCACACTTGAGGGTATTTTTGAGCATCTTTATTTCCATTCTTCTAGGGATTATGTATATTAGTATCCTTGCATTTGGGTTTTTTTAGAAATATCTTTTCTTCTCTTTCTTATTTTGGTAATGGGAGTAGTAATGTTGTTTTTGAATTATTCCCTCTTTTTATTTAACATGTTATTATACTTCTCAAATTGTTCTATGATTTGGAAGACTTCATTAACTATGGTAAGTTTCCCACACCACACATTTTCTTTTAACTCATCTCTTAATCTATTTATGAACCTTACTACTTTTTCTCATCTCATTAAAAGGGCACAAATCTTTTTAACATTAAAATTTGTCTCAATCTCATGTGCCAACATTCAGAAACTCCTAGCATGTATGTACGGTGGGTAATAACATCAAGATAAGTGGTAATAGTTATGGGATCTTTGATGTTGGAAGGTTGAAGGATTAAAACATAGGGTTTCAATATGTGAGAATCATAGATGTAGCCATGTGGCAAAATCCCTATGATCCGGTGGACTCAATTTCACTATTTACTTTAGATAAATGCATCTAACTCGGTAGACAAGTGGATCAATAGAAATGTGCCTATGGATTTCATCAAATAAAATTTGAAAACCATGAATATAACAAGTGATTTTAAAATTTGACACATTAACCAATAAAATATGGTTGTACGTTACCATTTCCTACAACACGATATAGAAATACCATTTTAATAGTTGGTAAAAATTTAAAACATGGTGATGCATGGAGATAACAATTTTTTAACATAGCATGTATACACTAATAAAGTGTTACAATTAATATTTTATATGTGTATATAGCATAATAATGATTTAAAGATTCAAACACACATAATGATATCTACTTAATCAATTACGTAATTGTATTAAGATAAAGATCATTAAAATTATAGAGATCAAAACATAGAGCTTTATAATAGTGGAATACATTTTTTTTATTTAGGATCAATCAAATTATGTTTGTTCTCTAGTGAGTAAAAAATCCAAATCCATCACCTTATTCGGCTTTAAGGCCTTATTTTGAGCTATAGGCCACTTAACTATGGAGTAAAATATCACAAAATCATACCTTTTCCTAGCTAGGAATCATCTAGGTTGTGTTTTGTACCATCGGTTAGGACACACTCCCCTCTCCAAAATTCCACCACCTTCTTTTAACTTTACACATGTGAGATATTGTAAATGTATTACAAATTTCTCAAAATTATGATGAAAATGATCCTTTTCAAAATTGATTGATTCATCATTTATAGGCTTTTCCTTGGGTAATTTGAAAACAAGCACACATTTTCACAATTATTTTTTGTTTCACTCTCATTATTGG
Organism: Taxus wallichiana var. yunnanensis; assembly: GCA_018340775.1. Taxonomy (NCBI): domain Eukaryota; kingdom Viridiplantae; phylum Streptophyta; class Pinopsida; order Cupressales; family Taxaceae; genus Taxus; species Taxus wallichiana. Next base: position 951,049,744 of record CM031239.1, on the reverse strand, counting down.
GGTCACATTAATATTTTTCGCTCCCTTTTAACAAGGGTTATTACATTACACTCCCTTATTAGGGATCAATTCATAATTTTAACAAAGTTCAACGATAAATTATTTCTTGTCTTCTTTAATTGTTTATAAAGGGTATTTTATCATATAACATTTATCCCCTCCTTTAATTAGTTATATCCCTTAAGTAGCGTGAGGTTTCTCTTAAACATAATATGATTAGTCAAAATAGAGATGTATATTACTTATGAATATAATATTATTTAAATCACATGTAAGAATTAGATATCAATATCGAAGAAAGTACTTTTTAATTTTAGTTCTTTAATTTATCTATTTCTTAATTGTCAAGTTTTTAATCTATGATTTCTTATTGTTGTATTTTGAATTCACAATCAGGTTCTAGAGTTATGTTTTTCCAATCAACAATGTGTGCGACATTATAAACATATTTCTTTAATATTCTAACCTGAAAACCATTCTGGATTCTAGACAATTCAAGAGGTAAAGTAAGTCTATATGTTACTCCTCGTATCCTTTATAAAAATCAAAAGGACCGCAGAAGAGAGATTCTACCTTAGCATACTTTCCAAGTTTTAAGGAACTACGCTTAGGATTTACCCTAAGGAAAACTTGATCACCTACTTTGAATTCATGAGTCGACATTTTTAAATATGCCTAATTTTTTTTTATGTCTTTAACAACTTTCATTTTAACTTCTTTGTATTTATGATTCTCTCCATTTCTTTTAGATTATCATTCTTATACCATGACCTATATCAAATGTGGTTGGTCCAAGAAATAAGTGTATTAAAAAAATTCCAAACACCACTTCAAAGGGAGACATTTTGGTGGTACTATAATACCCTTTATGATATGCAAATTCAATCGATGTAAGAAATTTTCCTTCTTCTCTAATTTTTTAGAAAGTACATTCTTAGCATATCTTCCAAAATTTGGTTTTTCCTTTCAATTTTCCCATCCATTTCAAGTTGATATGCATATTGAAACTTAAGCTTGTACATATTTCTCAAACAAATATTTCTAGAATGGAAAAGTAAATCTCTGTGTTTCTATCAATTACTAAATATCCATGTAAGAAAAAACTTTTTAACAAATAAGAGGGCTATGTCCTAAGCTAAATATTTTAATTTTTGTAGGGAGAAGATAATCCATTTTAGTCAATCTATATACTACTACCAAAATAGCATCATGGACATTTATATTTTGAGGTAAACCCATAATAAAATCCATGTTTATGGATTCACATTTCCAATTAGGTATGGTAAGACGTTGTAACTTACCAAGTTTACTACATTGCTTAGTTTTCACTTTTTGACATGTTAAGCATTCTTGAAAATATTCGCAAATGTCTCGCTTCATCTTCAACCAAAAGTAATTATTTTCAATGGATGAGTATGTTTTATGAAATATTTATATCATGAGAATCCTTTCGAAAATTGTTTTTAAAGTTGGGGATATGTGTAATACACAATTTACCTTTATGGTACAATGAAATGTTGGTTCCAAGGAAGTGTGAAGTGATTCTATCATTTAGATGAACATTGGGAATTTTATTCTTCAAACCTTCATAAAGTTCACATAAATTATTATCATAAGTAATTTGGTCTTAATGGCTTGTTCAAAGCTACTTTTTTCATGATCTAAAGTATTTGCACACATATGTTTTCCACTTAAATAATTAACTACTAAATCTTCTTCGCCAAGAACATATTGTATATCAAATGAATACTCACTTAAATTATACCCGTCATCGTTGTCTTATTTTTGTTAATGGTTGAGTGAAAATGGGTCGTAATCCTCGGTGGTCTATTTTTAATACAATTTTTTTCCTAACAAATTGTATCTCCAAATTTTAAAAGCACATGGACAATGTCAAGTACTTCCAAATCATGGGTATGGTAATTTTTACCCAATTACTTTCTTGATTCATAACATATTAATTTGTTGTCATGCATCAATACACCGCCCATACCGTAACCACAAGCATTGGAGACTATTGTGAAAGGTTTAGAAAAGTCTAGAATACGTAGAACTAGTGTAGTCATAATAAATTCTTCTAATTTTATAAAATATTGGTCACACTCTAAAGTCCTTTGGTAAGGTTTATCCTTCTCATTCAAAATTTTTAGAGACGTAGCTATATTCAAATATTTTTCACAAATCTATATTAAAATCTTAATAGTCCTAGGAAACTTCAAATTTCATGAACATCATTTGGAATTAACCACTCTTGGATAGCTCTAACCTTTTTGAGATTCAAAGATATTCCATTTTGAGAAATTACATGCTCAAGGTAAGAAACTTCAATTTTAAAGAATTCACATTACTTAACTTCTCATACAACTATTTTTTTCTCAACATTTCTAAAACTAACCAAAGGTGATACTCGTAATCCTTCTAATTTTTATAATAAATGAGAATATCATCCAAGATATAATCACGTAAATACATCCAAAAAAGGTCTAAAAACATCATGCATTAGTGTCATAAAAGTGGTTGGTGCATTTGTTAAACCAAAAGGCATAACTACAAATTCATAATGACCATAATGAGTTCAAAATGCAGCTTTGAAAATGTCACATTCCTTAATCCTAATTTGATTTGTAACCTAATCACAAATTAATTTTTAGAAAACATTTTTTATTTTTCACCACTTGGTCTAAAAAATCATGATGTTAGGTAAGGGATAGTTTTTCTTAATAGTTTGTTAGATTTGATAATCAATACACAATTGCATAAAGACCATCCTTCTTTTATCTTAACAAAGAGCATTGGTGCACCCCAAGAGAAACACTATGTCTGATTTTCCTTATTTAAGTAACTTAGCAATTTGTACCTTAAGTTCAACTAACTTGGGGATTGATTGTCTATAGGGTGCTTTAGATATGGGTTCACCACAAAGAGTTAGATCAATGACATACTCTATAGCTCTATGAGGAGGTAACTCTTATATTTTTATGGGAATAATCCATAAATTATTCCACCACAAGTTTAAAGTGTATATCTAATTTCAACTTATCACTTTGTTGTGTCACCATGACACAAAAATATTTACAATTATTTCGAGAGAATTATTAATTTCACAACCAAAATAGTTTTGATAATAATAGATCTCTTTTCACCTGAAACGTTTTAAATGGTCCATTTTGGTCTCCTATAAAGACTTATCGATTTTCACAACCTAGTACTACATTATTCCTTTCTAGCCAAGTCATATTTAAAATAACATCATATTGGCCAAGGTTCAAAATGTGGAATCTGTTTGTAGTTTCTACATCACCTAATTGAAATTTTAGATTCTAAATGACAACTCCATTATGTTTAACTATTCTCCCATCGTGATCTCCATGGTTATGGGTTCATTTCACCTAATTGTACATTTTAATTAAGATGTTATTTTGGGGAAATAAAACTATGACTACTACTCGAATCGACTATAAAAAAATTACCCTCTATGGTCCTTTTAACTCTACTAAGGATATTTGACAATGTATTGTACATGTGTCAAAAACATCATACACTTTCATGTTTAGTGGAGTTTTATTTTTCTAAGTTTTAATTAAATTTTTGTTCATATGGTTTTAGGGACCAACTTTTGCATAGTGATTGTCTCCACAATGACAACATTTCACACTTGAGGGTAATTTTTGAGCATCTTTATTTCATTTCTTCTAGGATTATGTATATTAGTATCCTTGCATTTGGGTTTTTTTAGAAATATATTTTCTTCTCTTTCTTATATTTTGGTAATGGGAGTAGTAATGTTGTTTATGAATTATTCCCTCTTTTTCTTTAATATGTTATTATACTTCTCAAATTGCTCTACAATTTGGAAGACTTCATCAACTATGGTAAGTTTCCCACACCTCACATTTTCTTTCAACTCATCTCTTAATCCATTTATGAACCTTACTACTTTGTCTCATCTCATTTGAAAGGGCACAAATCTTTTAACCATTAAATTTTTTGTTTATACTTATTTAATATCTTTCGTTGTATTTTTAACTCATTTTATCTATCTTTGCAAAAATAATCACATGGGTATTTTTATGAATTAGGATTTTAAATTCTTATCATTTAATTTTTTTGTTTTCAATTGTTGTGATTTTTTGTTTTCAATTGTTGTGAATTAACTATATCATTCCACCAATTTTATGCAACATCCTTTAATTGATTAGTAGCAAGAATTGTGTTCTTCCCTACTATTAGTTCATTGTAGTTCAAAATACCTTTCTAAATTAGACAACCATTTCTTTGCCTCTTCCCCTATTCCTAATTTACCAACATATTCAAGCAATTTTATTTTTCTTACAAAATTATTAATTTCCTTTTACTATATGCATCATAAAAATGGAGAAGATTCAATATCAAAATTATGATATGGTTATTCAAAAGTACTTTGAGCATTTAAATGACTCTCTTTTGGCATTCTTTATATCTAATTTTTTCTTATCCTTAGTATTATTTCTAAGCGAGTCAGTATAATTGATTTTTAAATTTCTCTAATTCATGAGAACGTCCCCTTTCATATTTTGATTCCTCCTTGTAAAGTCAAAGTAGTCCATTTTGTTTCAAGCATCCATAAGACCTCAATTCATTATAACAAGTCGGTTTGTTTATATCAAAAGAAAAATATAAGAGAAACTAACCTTTCTATTCTTTCCTCAAAATGATTAACACTATACTCTTTTAATTCTTTCCTAAATATACTTGCTTTGATGAACACAATTTTTCCACTTACATATTAGGAAATAGGTTTTGATACCAAATCAGAACTATGTTTTTCTCCAAATTCTAGGATCAACATTTAAATCAATATTTATCAATGTTTGAACCAATGATAATCAACTATGATTAATTAGTAGGGTATGTGTTTGGAATCATTAAGAAGGTAAAATGTTAATTGAGAATAGTTTGAGTTTGAGTTAAAAACAAATCGCTCAACCGCAACTAAATTTTTTTAATTCACGAGATCTTTAGTCCCTATTAGAATAATCATTTATACAAAAATTTATATAGAAAAATATGTGTATTATAACATGGAGAAAGAGAAAATAGACATGTACATGTAATTAATTGTTAGAGTAGGTATTTACCTTAGCTCATGTTCACCTAGGTACTTTATTTACCTTTATTGTAGTTATCCTCACCCACTTATGTGTGTGGATATTTATTTTATTTTATTTAGATATTTTGGGGGATATTATCTAGTTGTTAGGTATAGTTCTTTCCTTGATCTATGGTATTGACTAGTTCTTTCTTTGATCTATGGTATTGACTAGATCCTCGATGTCTAGTTATTTCTTAAATCTATGGTCTTGACTACTTCTTTGATGACTAGTTCTTTCCTTGATTTATGGCTTAATCTATGACCTTGACTGGTTCTTAGATTGTTATTCCTTGCCTATATAAGCATGGCTCATTCTCATTGTATTTCATTGAGTTCTATAATAATATATGATATTGTTGCTCATTTGTTTGCAAAAGTTTTATGTAAAGTTATCCTAGCGAATTACTTTCGCCTTATTGATTATGGTGTTTGATCAATATCCGAGTTCTTGGCTTGATACGATTTGGTTATCATTCTTTTTATGGTATCGGATCGGGAGCTTTTTGTTGAAATTCATTAGTAAGTTTCATTTTGCAAACAATGTTTTTGTATATTCATATACACCCATCAAATCATTAGCCTCTAGTCATATGGTATGGTCATATGAGGGTTTAAGTTTGTGATTCCTACTAAGTAGGTGCTATGATATAAAGAAGCTAGATAAAAAAAAAACAAATAAATTAGATCATAATATGTGGGGTTTTCTGGAAAGTGCTCTTGGTTCTAAGAGGATTTTAACTCCTGGAGGATGTCAACCCTCATGTCGATGAAATAATAATAGAATAACAGATATATAAATAATGGAATATAAAATGAAGTAACTAAAAAAGAGGAACACCAACAACTTGCTATGAGATGATAGATGATGGCAAGATAATGAACCATGGAAAAGATTTTCCTCAAATCAAACATGAACTTAAATTCTCTTTCTTTCTTCTCTAGGCCTCAAGGTCTCTCTAAGGTCTTCTTGAAAAATAATCCATCCAAGTCTAGGTCTTCTGACATCCAGTGTGTAGATGGTCCTTTTTGAAATATGGGGAAAACCCATATTTATAGCTTAGATGTGAGGTTAGAGGGGGTTAACCATATTTATACTGGATGCAAGGTTGGGTAAAGTAACAGGTTGGGTAGTAAGTAACCGAGTTAAGAGATATGATGTGATCACGTGGGGACCACGGCTTGAATTATTAGATGGAGTGGGGAGCATGATTGACATGGTAGGTGAGATGATAGATTCCATTTAGAAAGGGGTGTCGGATGGGTATATTAATACCCATGGATTGAATAATTTGTGAGAGATGGGGGATAATGCCAAAAGTTGAATTATCAAATGGGTCTACATGGAGCCCATTTGATAATTAATTAAATAAGGTGAGAAAATGGATGGGATTTCATTTAATTTAAGAAAAAGAAAAGTGAGAATGGAAATTGCATGAATGTGAGATGATGGAGGGGCGCTATACCAAAAATTGGTGTCTACATTTGCCCTTTTTGTTGAGTGGTTTGCGATAGCAAGCCATGAGAAAAAAAAAAGGGTTAGATGAGATATGTGTCGAAGATGGATGAAGACATGACCAAAGGCAAGATGCCTCAGGCAAAAAAGGATCGCAATAACAATGAAAAAAAAAAAGTATGGTGGTGACTTCAATATCACATTAGTAGAGGACAATTGTGGTCTCAACGGAGACAAGATGACAATGTTCTATAGACCAGTGAGTGGGTGAAGACCACTGCAGTATGGATGTAAACCAAGATGACCAATGGGTCATAGGAAAACATCAAAATATGTGCAATTGAATGTGAAATATGTGTGCAATCCTTTGTCTGCGAGGAATCGTAAAAAAATCATGTGTCCGCAAAAGGGACGAGGATGAAGATAATGATGCCCCAACATAGGGCATGAGAAGGACACAAAGTGAGTTATATGTGTTGACAAGTACAAGGATGAAAAGGTGCCCCAACATAAGACATAGATGGATGTTGAAATAAGATATCCCAAGGGGAATATTCATAAATGTGGACATGATGAGAGATAGGATAGAAAGGTGAGATAAAAGTTTCTAAAAGGGTGATAAATATAATGGACAATCATGTTTCATAGGAAAGATGCATAAGTGTTAGAAAATTAGAAGGTGAAAGAAGACAAAGAAGTCTCGTTTCTTTGATAAGTAGGATAAGAAGTCAAGATACTTTTGTGACAAAACAAAAGTAGAGAAAATATTCATGGAAGAGAACAAGATCAGATAGGTGATGGCCGTTATGGTATCTTCCAAGAAAAAAATGTCAAAGGAAGATGGGAAGAGATTCTTAGAAATGGATATGATGATGTCCTGCAAGAGGACTGATGAAGATAAAATATGTGACAGGGTTCTCAAAAAGAGAAGAGGTCAATGTTGCAGAGAGAAGAACAAGAATGGTAATGAAAGGGATAGATGGTGGTACATAAATGGAGAAACATTGGCATTGACCGTGAATGCCAGATGTGAGGGATGTTGAGAAAGAGAAAAGGGAATAGACAGGAGGATTGGTTGATTATGAGAAGAGCAAGAAAGATTGAATATGAAGGTGACAGGGTATGGAATAGAGGGACAGAGATGGAGGAGGAGAAAAGAAGGAATGAAAGGGGAGGAAGAAGATAACAAAGAAGGATTATAGAGAAAGGGGGAAATGAAGAAGGACAAACAAAGAGAAGACAAGAAAAGAACAAGAGCAGAGGTGAAATTATGAAAAAGAGAGAGAGTTATTTAAAATGAAAGGTGTGAAGGAGGATGAAGTAGAGGAAAAAAAGAGAGGTAATGGAAAATGAAAGAGATGATAGAGAAAAGAAAATTGAAGGAAACAGATCATAGTGAGGAAATCCAAGGAAAAGAATATGGAACTGACCGCATGGAAATGCATGTGGATGATGAGATGATAAAGGAGATGGGACAATGCTGAAGAGTCAAGTTATCGATGGGGAAGTAAGGAGGAAGTGTGAGGTAAAAGGAGAGAGGATGATAAAGAGGAAGTGAAATAAGATGAGGATAAGAAAGGAGGAGAAGACAATGAAGAAAATTATGCAGAAGGAAGGGAACCAAGAATGAAGATATTTGATAAAGAGTGAGAAACACAAGGAACATAAAGAGAAGCTTGAGGGGAGGAATGACATCGATTGGAAAAAAGAAGAGAGATGCATGAGATGAGGATAAGTTGATGACGAGAAAATAGAGAGAGGGTGTATGATGAAGACAATAGTGAAGAAATTGGCAAGGAAGAATGGAAGATGGAGAGGTGGTGAGGAAAAAGAAAGGAAGGGATAGGAGAGGCAATGCCAGTGAATGGATGTTAGGAGAAATCCACCGATAATGATTAGTAGGAAAGGATGGGACAAAAGATGAGACGAGGTAGAAAGTAAATGAAGAATGGGAGGGGGAATGCCAATGAAGGGACGTTAGGAGAAGTCCCCGATAATGATCAGAGGACACAAGAGGAAGGAAGGAATGAAGATAGAATGGAGGAGGTCAAAGAAAAGGATTCAAAGGTGTGTAGAATGGGGATGAGTGATTTTTAGGAGAAGTCCACCGATAATTATTAGCATGGAAATAGAAGATGATGATGAAAGAATGTTAGGGAAGATCAATGACAATGATGGGTAAGTATGGGGTAGATATGTGGGAGAACTCTAGAAGATGGAGTGGAAAGAGTAAAAAAAAGGAGGGATAACGATGTGTAGGAAGATGAAGATGAGGAGAGGATGCAATGGATGAGAATGAATGAGAGAAAAATGAAGAAACAAGACATGAAATGAATGGAGAAGCAATGGTTAAGTAAGATTACCCAATGATGGATGATGGAGATGAAAAAGGGACCAAGGAGGAAGTGGTGTTTGTGTGAATGGAAGAGGAGGTGAGAGGATGTGATGATGGGGAATGATGAGAAAATGTAGATGGAGAGAATGTGGGGTAGTGGGTGAGTGCAGGATGACTGATCATGCTTAAGAGGGACTCTTAAGTAAGATCACCATGCCGCAGAGGATTTAAGTAAGATCACCAAACCGGCAAGTGATGATATGGAAGGAGAAAGACAACATTGTATTGGATACAGGTGTGGAAGGGTTGGTTGGAGTGGATGAGTACGATGAGAGGTGGGAGATAGAAGATGAGGAAGATATGATGGGAGGTGGAAGGGTCAGATGGAAAACCATTCTTAAGAGGAACTCTTAAGTAAGATTGCCCCTGCGATGGGGATGGTTAAGTAGGATCGCCAAACCAAGAAGAAGAAGAAAATGATGAAAAGATTGAGTAGTGTATATCAAAATGGAACAAGAGATGAAAGGAGGTGATATCAAAGTGATAACAAGGAAACAAAGGAGTGTGACATGAGTGGATGGAGGAACATATGCAAGTGTAGATGGAGAGTGTAAGGGAAATCCTTAATTGGGATGCCCACGTGGTGGGAGTGATGATGCAAGAGTGTTAAGTGGAAAAGGAGGAGTGGAAAGATGTTTGTGGTGGTGATTGTCATCTATTGAAAGAGGAAATGGTGGAGAAGCTTCTACATACAGGAGGATCCAAGGAAGAAGATATACCTTAACTAAGATTTCTCTGGTTGTATGGATGGTTAAGTAAGATTGTCAAACTGAAAGTGGAAGAGTAAAAGGGAAACTCAAGAGGAAAGACAAGTAAGATATCTGGCATCGTGCAAGGGGACAGAAAGGTGAGAAGGATGATGTGGAGACAAATGGTGATGAGTGGAAATGGAGAGCGAGGAGCAATGGATCAAAGATGTTGTTGAACATGTTGAGAGATAAGGAGCTGCAGGATAACGAACTTGCCTTGAGAAGGATCCTCAAGTAGGATTCACAAACAATGGTGATCAAGTAGAATTCACAAACCAAAAAGTATATTTGCAAATGCATTCATGGAGATGATGGATAGATATAAAATTCATAGTGTGAAATTTGATGTGATTTTTATAAAAGATGATTTGGATGAGATGAATGGAACATAGTTATAGCAAGGGCGTACATGGAAACTATGTTTCAAACTGGATTGGAGATAAACAAGAAAGGTTACCACTCAAGGCATTGCACTTGACTGCCGATAATAGTGTTAATACATAACCAACGATAGTTAGTTATACCAAAAGATCATGAGGGAAATATGGATGAAAGATGCTCATAATCCTAATGTTGACATGACAAAGGGATCGAAGATGTAACTTGTACGTGGGAAGAGGGATCTCCAAAGGTGGTGTTCCTTAAGTCTATGCCCCAACTCTGGGAAAGGGAAAGAACAATAGCAGAAAGATTTCTGAAAATGTTGATAAAGGAAGGTTGATCAATGCGGAAAACCTTCCAGATGCCATAATAACAAAGAGTAGCCATCCTTCGAGGGTATGGTCTACTTTATACATAATATGGATGAAAAGAATAATATGATAGCCATCCTTCAAGGGATCGGTCTATTTCTTTTGATTTTGCTTTGATTTTGATTTTTGTATTTTTTTTTTTTTTTTCTTTTTTTGCATGAACAACTATCCTTCGAGGGATCAGTCTATTTTTGATAACTTTGATTTTTCCTTTTGCATACATGAATTTGAGCTTCACATGGGGGAGAGCTGGGAATAGCTAAGTAAACCACTTAAGAGGGGATAAGGAATGTACAAGAGACACCTGGACCCTTCGCATGGCTGCAATAGGAGAATGAGAAGGTGATGGATGTAATGGTTATGGGGTCACATCAAAGTAGTGAAGGTGGACCACATAATTCAGATCATTACAATGACAAATGGAAGGGGCTAAGGATGGAGGAATAATCTAAGGATGTAACTAAGTGCTCATTGGTAGATATGCTAACAATAGACTTGGTCACAAGTGTAATGCATTAAGAGGTTACATCTCTAGTTTACCACCAAGAGAAGGAAGACATTGAAGTTGCAATAAGATGAGATGATAGCCAAGAAGGAAATAAAACTATGTCCTGAAGGAAACAAACATATGACCACAATGGTGGATTTAGATGAAAATAAATGATGCCCCAAGAGAGACATAAACATAGAAGGACAATCATGGCCTCAAAGGAGGACTTGATGAAATAAATGGTGTCCCAAAAGAGACACAAATATAGCCACAATGGTGGACTTGATGAAATAGATGGTGCCCCAAAAGAGACACAAATATAGCCACAATGGTGGACTTGAATGGTGGACTTTGAGAAAAAATAGAAAAAGGATCAATGGAGCCACAATGGTGGACAAACATGGCCTCAAAAGAGGACTTCAATGAAAAAGATGATGCCCCAAAAGAGGCATAAATATGGCCACAATGGTGGACTTAAAATGAGTGAGGATTTGGGTAGAAATAGTTTAGATTGGATGAATGTGAAGGAGGTAGACAAAACAATGTCAAAGAGTGAAGTCTCCCTAGTAACAAGGGATTTGTACGGATGAGATGCTCAAGGGTGAGGGAAGGTTGTTCCCCAATAAGTTAAATGTGAAGGAGTTAAAGGATGTCGAAAGAGTTTAGATGAGATTGTTTTAGATTTGGATGGGATAAACGATGGAGACCACAAGTGTGCTTAGTAAGATAAGTGGTATTGATGAACAATGGAGGACCTTCCTTAGGAGGAATGTCATGTGCAGGAGGGATGTTAAGGGATGATGTGGATGAAGGAATCATGGGAGACCCGAAAGATGGGATATGAATTGGATTCAATGTAGATGGAGAAGGAACTTTCCCCTGAATGAGGAAATCATCTTTCTCAATAAGATTGTGGATGATCATCGAAATGCCTTACAATGTTTGATGTCATGGCCCTGGGGTACAATGATAAGCACAACTGCAATTAGGATTGAACCATGATGGCTTGGGACCATAGGGATTAAAGGCTTTAATGGGAGGAAGTGTGATGGTAGATATTCAAGTTAAATGTCAAAGGATATCTACATAAGACCCCATTGAAGTGTCATGGGGAAGGTAACTCTTGTGGGTTTTGATAGGATATCTCAGCTTGGAGTTAGGAGAAAAAGTGGATGTAGATTGGATGGGTGAATTTGTGTTTTGGAGGACAAATCAAATTTGGTTGAAGGATTGTATTGTTTGATGTGGATTGATCATTGCAAGATGTCGTAGATGGAGAGACTGATCCTAACATGGATGTTGTGGCATTGGATTGTTGAGAAGAGGGAAAACCTGAATGTTTCGAGGATGTGCAGGGATTGTCGGGATTTTTCCCGAGCCTTAGACTTCAACCGAGAAGATTTACCTCTAAAGCAGGATGATTATAATTTCAACCAGAGGATCTGATAGTGGTGGTGTGGTTATTAATGGAGAAAATGTCCTAAAACAAGATGAGGATGTTAATGGAGAGATAGGTGTTTGTATGATGTGATTAATGATATCTATGTGAGATGTGGATTGTTTTGGTTTTGGCATGGGAAGAGTTGATTTTGTAGAGGGAGAAGGTAAACCATCTTTATTTGATTTAGGTGGATGTGTTGGTTCAAGTAGATGATCCAAAGGGTATCTTTGATAAGGTTACATAGATCGAGAGGATTTGGTTGGTGTGATAGAAGGATTAGGTAAAGAGTATTGGGATAAACTGATGATGATGTGGCCATGGGTGAAGATATAGGTAAAGATGTCAAGGTAGGGATAGGTGTATTTTTTGGTATGATAGATATAGGGGTAGTTGGCATAGATAAAGATGTAGGAATATTTGGAATATGTGGAGATGTGGGTGGTGTGATAACCGATGGAGTAGACCTTATGGGTATGGGTAATGTAACAAATGCAGGAGCATTTTGAATGTAGAAGTAGAAGGGACTTGGTTGTTTCATAAATGTTTCAAGGGGTAAGAATGATATGTTTGCTAAAGGGGTTGATGTCGAAGGTGGGGTTGTAAGGGTGCATGTAGTAGAACAGAGTTTAGTTGGGATGGTGTGAGATAAGTAATGTAGGTGTAGTAACAGTGTGTGTTTGATGAAGATGTGGGTGAAGGAATAGGTGTGAGAGATGTAGGGATATGTGTGGATATGAGTGGGGCTGAAATGGGTGCTAAGGAGGATGAATCTAATGTGGTAGATTGGGGTGTGTTTGAAGTGGCAGAAGTGGATGGTATAGTTAAATTTGATGTGGATGTGATAAGGATAGGAGAAGGTGTAGGTTCAAGGATAGGTAGTGAAAGTTGATGTAGGTGTGACAGTTCCACAATAAGAGGTGGGAATAATGTCCACTGTGGGAACATGCAGAGTTGGTGATAAGATGGGATCTTGATTGACAAGTGTCAATCATATAAGCATTTGATAGTTGAGATGTAAAGAGTGTGGCTTGATTTGTTGGTGGTTGATTAGTTTGCGCATGGAGTATCAATTTGGATATCCCCTTGATTTATGAGTTGTTGGACATGATCTTTGAAGGAATGACATCTCTCAATGTCATGACCTTTGACTCGATGATATTTACAATAGTGGGCTTTGTGATACCAAATAGGCTTGGCTTGTGAGTTGTCCATGGGTCGTATGGGAGGAAGTTGGATGGAGTTTACACTCATCAACTTATCAAATACATAACTATATGATTCTCCTAAGGAGTGTAGTTGGCTATTGATTGAGGAGATTGTTGTTGAGACCATGTGCTTGATGTAGATGGGGATGAGGGTTCAATGACCACAGTGTTGGCGCAGCCTTAAACTCGTCATTATGTGTGAATGGTTTAGTGGATTCAAATTTTGATTTAATTGAACTTAGTTTAAGATGACCCTGCTCAATGGCATGGGTTTCAAGTTTGCATGAGCCATTGTGAAAGCTTCATCAAAGGTTTAGAATGATTGGATTTCAAAGTGGATGATATATGTTTTGCACATGAACGCGAGAATAATTGATGAGTTTGGTTTGTGGGATAGTGAAGGATAGTTGGTTTATAACATCATGCCATCGTGTGACAAAGTCAGCGATGGGCTCATTTTCAAACTATCGAATGGTATATAGATCAACGATAGTGGTTTTGTATGTGATATTAATAGAAAAGTGTTCTAAGAACAACTGTGCAAGTTGAGTGAAAGAGAATAAGGAATGTCATGGGATATTATTGTACCAGTCCAACCGGACCAGACAAAGACATGGGGAAAGTGTGAAGAAGTAGATCATGATCATGTGCAATAAGACAAACATGTGTTTAAATGTGAGGAGATGTTGTTGGGGATCTTCCTTGTTGTTGAACTTATTAAAATGGGAAGTTTCCAATGAGGAGGGTAGGGTTTGATTGGAACCGATGGATGAATGGGTTCATTACAGATTTTTCATAGGATAAGGTGTTTTTGGGTGCTACGGTAAGGGTTTCTAAACTAGCTAACCGATTCATTAAGGCATGAATTGAATCACTCGAGGTGTTGTAAGGTTGAGATTGGATTGGTTGTGTGGTTTGAAAAGTAGTTTGATAAGGTGAATGATGTTTGTGGGTGTGTGGGTAGTTGGTGAAGCATCTGATAAGGTGGTTGATAAGTTTGTGGATAGGATGTTTGGAATGGTTTGATAAGACAATTGATTAATTTGTGGATATGTAGGTGTTTGGGGAGCTACTTGGTAAAGACTAACATGTGTCATGGGTTGGGATTGTTGCATAGGTTGACTTTGACTAATAGGGGCATGATGTGGTTGTTGAAGTAGGGTAGGTTGTTGTGGTAAAAGATAAATGGGGATATGTGTGTTAAGAGTTTGAGATGGTTGGAGCATATGATGGACAGAATGTAAGTGTGAAGAGGTTGAGATGGCTAGACATGCCTATTAATAGTGGATGAAATAGAATTGTCAAAATGGGAGGTGGGTGGAATGTGATCCACCAATTTAGGAGATTGGGAGGATTGAGAGATTATAGGATATTTTTGGAGTAAGAAGTCATATATGGGGTTAGGAGGAGATTTGAGTGTATCTAGAGGAGCAGGAGATGGTGGTGTGATCGGTTTAGGAAGACTGGCTTGATGAGGGATATGAGGGTTGGTGTCAAGGTGGGGACAATTTTGGATGACATGGTTCTCATGAGGTGAGACCATGGAGACTGGAGGTTGGGTGACTGACGATGTGGTTTTGAGTTTAGAATCTTGTTGGGTGAGATCATCAGAAGAAGTAATATCATTGGATAGAGTAGATTGTTTTTTTGTCTCGATTTGAGAGAGAGTGACAATAGGTGTGAAATAGAGAAACATTTGTTTATGTATGTTGTTGACAAACAAATCAAGCAAAATATTTTTTATCATCATGATTAATTTGAGATGTAAGGTAAAATAGATAATGAAGGTGCCTAAAGAAGTCTAAGGTTGGTTTCAAGTAGTTATGGATTGGGAGATGTCTGAGACGGTTTCCTGTTGGGTGTTTAAGTCCCAATCAAGTTAACCAGGTGAGAGGAACATTTTGATGTGTTAATTATGTTTGTGTAGTCTCAGGAAGTGTGTGATAAGTGAAATGCAGAGAGTTAAATCCTTTACTTAGGCTATGTAAGAATACAGGATGTAGAAAAGAAAGGTTCCTTTTAATCCAAAATGAAATATGACATTCGATGTGGACAATCACTCAGAAAAGGGAAAATTCAATGCAAAAAAGAGAAAATAGAGAAAAATGAGGAATACCTGGAGAATCACTTATTAGTGTTATTTGATTGCACATGTTTAGAGGTATTAATCATGGACCCCAAAATCTAGTGACCTTAAAAGTGCACCATTCACGACTAGAAAGGGGGATCTGGATAATGTTTATTTGATCGCATGTGATGATGGCGTACTTGGAGGTGATCAATCAGTGGCCAGAACATGCCAAGTAACCTAAAATGGCACCATCTATGTTTGCAGATAAGGTTGGTAAAAGTATTTTGTGTGGTGTGTTTGATTTAAACATTGGTCTTTGACAACGTAATGTTGTTGTCGTGAGGTTATAGACATTATCCTGCAAGAAGATAATAAATGCTATTAGTTAAGGTAGTTAAAAAAATGACTTTATAAATTTTACAAATGGTGTCGTCGTAAATAAATAAAAATAAAATAATTAATTAATCTAATTAATTAACAAAATTGTAGTTTAATGTTCCTATTTCATTCGAGTTTCCTCCTATAATCAGCTTATTTGGCTAATATCTCTCTTATTAGCTAAACATTCCTCCTTTCGACCATTCAAAACCTCCCTAGTTCTCTCTAGACCACTTCTATTGGCTTCGTAGGCTATCTATCAGTCACAATTGGTTATCCAGACCCTCCCAACTCTCAATGAGTCTCTAATCACTTGCTAATCAAGTTTAACTAGCCTAATCCTAGCTTAACTAAGCCTAAAGCATGTTTATCCTAATCTAATCTAAAAGTGATTTTTGAGCTTTAGTCCCACATGCACCCAAATTCCAAATTCTCCCAAGTGGAAAACTATAAATACAAGGCTAAGCCTACCCATTCAAACTACAACTTTACACACTTCACACCTTGTTTACATAACAAAATCTCTCTCACATTTGGAGATATTGGCATTAGACCTCATTTGCATTAGCCAAGCTAATAGGCATTTGATCTTGGCTATCCTCCATTGTTGAAGCTCCTCCATCTTGCATCCATCCATTCCAAATATAGTTAGTAAGGGAAGATCTAAAGCTTGGCCATGTAGCCAACTTGAGAGAGATCTCTTCACTATTTTGGGAGTAAACAACACACAATTTGATTGCTTAGAATCTAACTAGGTTCACTTTCATTAAGCTTTCATAGAGTAGAGAGTAGTATACATGTTAGTTTTTGATGTTCAAAGTCAAATTTATAATGCTTGCATGTTAGTTTCTCTTGTTTAGCTCTAATCTCATGGTGCATGGATGAGTTAGCAAAGCTTTGAGGTTCTTTAGCCTCATTCCATAGCTTTTGCAACTTTCCATTGCACACATTTGGCACGACCCGGTGGGACACTTTGTCCATCCTCCATTAATGGAGTCATTTTGAAGCTTTTATTTTAGTTTCTAAATTTTTTTAGTTTCAATCTTTCTAGATTAGTTTCAAGCTTTCTAGATTAATTTTTCAAAGTTTTTTAGATTAGTTTCAAGTTTTTGATTTCACTAACCTTTCTTGTATTAATGGATAAAATCAGGTTTCTAACTAGTTAAGCTAGGTTTGTCTTGTTTTTGTGCTCTTTGCAGGATCAAAGGAGGTGAAGTGCTGCCAAAATTGAACCAAATCGATAAAATTTTGATATTTTTGAGATTATTTTTGAAAAATCCCGTGTTTTTTTTTTGGCCACCTACAGAAAGGAGTGCACACATACCATTCTGTGCATGTGCAGTGTACAGGTACTCGATCACATTTTTTTAACAGAGGTGCACATCATTTTTTGAAAAGCAGTACACTAACAAAGTGGGTACACTAACAGTGGTGGCACAGGTACACTAAACAGTGTGGGTGCAGTACACTAAATGGCGCAGCAGCACACTAACAGTGGCGCATGCATCATTAGCAATCTTAGGAGGCCATAACTTTTTGCTCCCGAACTCAAAACGACTCCATTTTTGTTGTGTTGGAAAGGTATTGAAGTGAAATACACAATGGAAACATAAATTTGGGGTTTTAAGTTACCAAAAATTTAAGGTTTTCATTTTTATTAAACTACTCATTTCTAACATGTCTAAATGCTTTGGAAAATTTGGTCTTTGATGTTCTAACACCTTGCAAGTTTTATTTTGAATCTAACTTCTTGTTTTGTAGGGTGTTTTTACATGTTTGATGGTGATTTGACTTGTTTAAAAGGTTAATAAACATTTCATGTTTAATCATGAGATTAGAGTCATGTATGCTCTTCCCTCGCACCTTTTAGGTGATCTTGGGAATCAGAAATGATTTCTATGTCTCTTTTTTGTTTTGAAAAACACTTTTTTCTTAAAAGAATGAATGTCAAAGTTTGTTAAAAAGAACAAATATTTCATTTGAACTAAGTGTTTTCCATTTTTGATTTCATATTTGGATTCTACGTCGTATGCTCTTCTCTTGCATCTTAGGATGATCTTGAGAATCAAAAAATGATGTTTTATCCCCTTTAGTATTTTTTATGGAAAATTACTAATCCATTGTGTAGAACCAAAAATGCTTGTCAAAGAAAGGTGGAATCAAAAAACAAATTCAAAACTACTATATACAGTTTTCATACAAAGTTTCCAAAAGTGTGTTCAAGAAAACCACATCAAAATTAAACAAGATAAAAAAGAACACCATATTCAAAACATAGTATTGCAGGTTTGGAAAAGGGTACGTCCCTATCCGCTCAACTAGAACATAACCCCTTTGGCATAAACGCCTTAAGCTACAACAATGGGGGTGGTACCAGAACCCTAAAGTAGTCCACCATTGTGTAACCTCGTGGATGAAACAAGAAGCGCCTCGCTTACCCACTTGACTAGTTTTCCTTGTGAGTTAGCGTTACAAAGTTGTCGTATCGTGACCCTGGCAAGAGTACATGATGGATGCAATTAGTGCCCACTTGTACTTGAAGGGGGAAAAGCTGAGATACTCCCAAATTAGTTAGTGTGACTTTTTGGGTAAATCGTGCCCGCTCTTAGATGGCTTTGTAACACCTAGTTGAGAGATCTTATTAAGGAGGCCATTTTGTCTTGAGGCCCACTTTACTAGTCCTTTTTGTCACATCTTGGCCATCATGAAGTGATAACTTGTTTGGATTTAGAACCTTGTTTTTCAAACAAGGAAAAGAATCCACTTAAGTTGGATCTAAGTGCCTTTCATCATGGAAATTGGATGATGTTTTACTTAGCTTAGCTTCTTTCTCACCTTCGATGAGGTGAAGCTCTCTACCCAAGTAACGCTATTTTCATTTCCATCTTTTGATCTACACCTTTGCATTCTTGTTGCCCATTGGGGCAAACAAAGAAGGCATCTTTGGGAGTGTTGTCATAGATAGTGTTCACCACTTTTTTTTCCATTTACGCTCATCCATGTTTGTGGTTGAGTTGTTAAACATCTAAAGTGTGTGGATGCATCCTTATATCTTTGATGGCCACTTGATCTTGATTTCAAGATCATCATCATAGTTTGGATTGATTCATCATTTGATCTCCCTTTGACGTGTTACCTTGTTTGCATTGTCTCAACACAATTAAGATACTTATGTCATGTTTTTCATAAACGTGATCTAAGTATCCACATTGTGGTGTTACGCTGCACACATTTTAGCACATCCTTAGTATACTTTGACTTAGTTTTACTTCAAACATTGTCCAAAATCATTGAAAGAGTGTCACTTACTTTTTTTTGTGTCATTTGATACCACTTTGACACTAATATCTCACTTCTCCGTGAAGCTTGATAGACGTGTCCAATTGGTGTGGTTACGTGGCTTACATTTGTAATCCTCACCCTTTAACATTTAGGCCTTGTTTGTTTTTAACTTGTCATGGTATCCTTTGATTGGGAGTCACATCTACCCTTTGTTAATATTTATGCCTTGTTCATTTTGAGCTTGACGTAAATATTGACATTGTGTTGATCATTTTTGCATCGAACTATCACTTTGCACACGCATTTGCATAGGGTGTATTTCCTTGTTGATTGGCTTTGTGTTTCACACTTCCATGATTGTTCCTTGTGATTATTCATTTAGAAAACTTATTTTCTAGGACAATCCCTTTTTATCTCATCGATATTACATCATCACGATGTCTATTTTCCTTAGACCTTCTTCGAAAAATCACGCACGCATATCAATACTTATGAAATGTCTAGTTGGTTGTCCTTATGCTACCAAAATCGACATGTCACTTCCTTCCCTTTGAAGGAGTTCCATCACACTATCTAGATCTAGACATTTGTGCTTAAAACAATGCCAAAAATGACTGACTATCATGTGGTTCCCCATACTTACAAAAATACGGAACCTAGGTTTAGCAATTCAAATCAAAAGATTCCCATTACAACTAAACCTCGTTTGGTTCTTCGTGCTAGAGAGCCCATATGGGTAACTCATTCCCCACCTTCATCTCATAGTCGGTGGTATGATTTGGATGCTTCTGATCCAAATTATTATTCGAGTTCCCCCCACTCTTCTTCTAATTCTAATCCAAACATTTCCTCTTCTTCTGAGGATTCCAATCCAAACATTTCTTCTGATTCCAATCCAAACATTTCTTTTGATTCTTCTGATGATTCAGATCCAAACTACTATTCGATCCAAACTACTATTCGGATCCAAACTACTATTCGGATTCATCTAATTTGACTCCTAAGTCATCTAATGTGACTCCTATGTCATGGTCCTCCCTATCTTCGTAGGAACCTCTTCATCATACATTTAATATGACTACTACATCGTGGTCCTCCCTTTCTTCACAGGACCCCTTTTATCAGTCGCCTCAATGACGTCTTCTTCCTTTGAAGATACGTGTGACTCCAAATCCCTCCAATCAAACATCTAATACAATTCTTGAATCATGGTCCTCTCTTTCTTTGTAGGACCCTTGTTATTATTCATCCGATGTGATTCTTGAATCGGTCCTCCCCTTCTTCGCAGGACCTTCTTCATCAATCACCCCCAATAAGTCTTCCTTCTTTGAAGATTCGTGTGACTCAAAGTCCTTCGATTCAAACATCTAAATCGACCCATGCATCACAATCTATAGACTTTGGACTTAATCCTACTAGTTTATAGATGATATACCATCATATAGGTAGGTCCACACCACCTTCTTCTACTCCTGAGACATCTAGCTACACATCTTCTTCATCCCCCATCATCTTCTTCTATCAATCATCATCAAACATCTTCTAAGTCTTCCACACCAAGTGAACCTCTTTCTTCAATCAACCCCTGGTGGTCGATCAACAACTCATACCGATTGATCTCTTTCAGAATGAAGAAACAATCAAGGCATTTATAGGGGCATATGAAGATATTCCTTTAGCAGATTACGAAAAAGGATTCTCTTTAGACTTTGATACATCTACATATTGTGAGGAAAAGGTTGATTCCTTTTATCAAGAAATGGAGGAAGAGCCTCAAGATCATGCAACTTGATCCTCCTCTTAATCTTCCATCTTCACATTCTTCATTATGTGATGAAACTCCTTGGTCTTGCATTGATCCATGGCCTATCTTCTCATCACCCAATAACTCTTTGTCTATCATAATTCCTCAATCACAATCTCTTATGGGGTCAACGCCAAGTAGCCCTTCATCTTCATCTAGGTGTGGGTCACCTTCTAGTAGCCCTCCTCTCGCTATTTGTGGGACATTTTTGAGTAGTCCACTATCTTCTATTCTTGGGGCATGCCCAACTAGCCCCTTGTCTTCTAGGTATGGATCACCCCCGGGTAGTCCATCATCTTCTATTCTTGGGCCACATCCTAGTAGCCCATCATCTTACATCTATGGGTCACATCCTAGTAGCCCTTCTTCTTCTATTCCTGGGCCACATCCTAGTAGCCCATCATCTTACATCTATGGGTCACATCCTAGTAGCCCTTCTTCTTCTATTCTTGGGCCACATCCTAGTAGCCCTTCATCTTCTATCTATGGGTCACATCCTAGTAGCCCTTCTTCTTCTATTCTTGGGCCACATCCTAGCAGCCCTTCATCTTCTATCTATGGCTCACCCCCCAGTAGCCCATATTCTTCAATCCTTGGACCGTATCCTTTTCATCCATCACATTATTCTTCTACCAAAGATGGTGGCAAGCCCATGGTCATTTCTCACATCAGTTCTAAATGTCCACGTTCACTTTCTTCTCCTTCTCGAGATCAGACAAGTCACGCGTTAGCTTATAAGAAACCCAAATAGTTTCTTAATCAAGCTCAGATCAAAACTAAAGAGCTCTATAGCTCCCAACAAATCAAACAATCTCAAAATTCTAAATCAAGCGCGATTCAAGAATGCACACCAACGTAACCATCAAGTATGGCGCAAAGTGCATAAACCTCTGGATGGGGAATTAAATCTCCCACATATGAAATCCATGTTTCAAAACAAATCACAGTCATTTATTGAGTGTGAACTCACCTCGATCATCGAGATCGGGGATAATATCACTCGATAAACAAACATGCCTAGTCTCCCTTATCAAGGAAGTCACAAACATTGTTGTTGGATCTTACCACACAGAGTGACTTTGTTAGTCCCAACCTCTTAAAACTATCAAAAATCTAAAAATAAAAAACAATTCAAAAATACAAAAACATTGAGAAAACACAACAAAAATCAAAGGTACAAAGATCAAACATTGCAATCAGGTATTGTGTACACATGGATGTTTCTTTCTTCCCTTCTTTCTATTCTTCTGCAAGTCTTCCTACCATTTTCATCCCGATGATATTTTGGTTAGCTTATTCACATGCATTTTGTGACATTTATCTCTATGGTATCCATTTGACCCTGGTCTTTTATCACCTTGGTAAATTAAAGAACGACTGACCTCTTAGAGATCCTATCACATTCAACATCTAATAAACTTGTTGTGAAGAAATTTTGGACATATTTGTTGACACTAGCCAATGTCATCATCACAATCACTTCCACCTCCTTCCATCAAGTCATCTGTGGTTCTTAACCCCTTGTCAAACAAGAGAGCTGAAATAAGTTTTTAGAAATCAAAAGAATCAAAATCAATCAAAAATCAAAAGCTAAAAGCTACAAAGCAAAAGCAAATTGATATATTACTCTCTCTTGGGGTATTTCCAATAATCTCTATCGGGGCTATGGACATGCCTGACTGGTAGTAGAGAAATGTTGTGATTAGAATCAAATACATCTCTCGGGGCTATGGATGCCTGGCTGGCAGTGGAGCAATGTATGGCTATCCTTTCACCATCCATTCACAAAATCACCTTTCAAAATCAATCATTCCTACACATTGGCTAGGGTGTCTTCACTTGTTGTCTATTAAATCTTCCCTTCAAGAGGTAATAAATTCCACGTGCACACACTGGATCTCTATGAGTAAACAGGATTAGTATGTTACCAAGTGTCTTTTTTGGACCTTGTTTAGACTCTTACTCTAGTCCATATCTCGTCTCATGATTTGTGCCTTTGGCTAATCACTTCTTCATCGTGAGGCTTCTAAGCTACATTCATATCATTCACATTGTTCTTCTACTTCATTCAGAACATCCATGTGTATAAGATTACTTTTTTCCATGTTTTCGGACACCTTTGTCCCCTTTCACAAAAACAATCTTCTCCTTCCTTTCTATCATGTGCTTTTAGGCCAACTTACATCTGGGGCATCCTTGCTTCTTTCCCAACACTTCATTGGTTTACGTTCACCATCATGTTGAACCTATCCATAATGGCCTTGGGTCCCACTTCTACCCGTGAAGAGTTTTCCTTTGAATACTCCCACCTAATCGTTGGGGCATTTTTACATCTTCACCTTTCTCATACGCACGTGGCCTTATGCCCTTGTACATCCCATCTATCGCTAGGGGCATCCATGCTTCCTCATCTTCTGTACATAGTTTACAAAAAATTAGAAAAATTTCAAAAAATCAAAAACATTCAAATATGTTAGAAAAAATCAAAAACATTCAAATATGTTAGAAAAAATAAAAAACATTCAAATATGTTAGAAAAATAAAAAACATTCAAAAAAGAAAACTTTAAAAAAATTGAAAATCATCCTACAAAATGTCTCTTTTGGTTCTCACTATGTTCATGTGTGACTCATGGATCATCTTGATCTACCTCCATCAACAAAAGTTAGGCTGCTTACTTTTTGTACTACGGGGGCACAATGAGTTTGTACGGTATTGTTTCGTAGTGCACATTTACTTTTTTCATCGGACCAAGTGTCCTCCATTTTCCCTTTGCATGTATCCTTGCTTGGGGCACCATCATTAACCCTTGTCGTTAATTCAATAGGTTGGAATTGAAGCTTGATAACAAAAAAACATTACATTATGTTTTCTCGTTAGGTTAGCTTGTTTACTTTCTCGTATTGCATTGCATTTTGTATGTTGCATGGAGTTAGGCATCTTTTACTTTCTCATATTGCATTGCATTTTGTATGTTGCATGGAGTTGGTGTTTTTAGCAATGGACATTTGTTCGTATATGGATTTTCATGTCATACTACACTTTTGTTCATTCTTTTTAATAAGGACCGATGATGAAGATCTCTAGCAATATGATGAAAATAAAGTTGTTTAAAAGGCATTGGATGGATGTTAGCTCATTCCCTCTTCCTCATACTACTCCTTTTCTTCTATATCCCCTTTCTTTTCTTCTTCTTCACATTATTCATTTCTTCTATTCTCTTTTTTCATCATCTTTTCGATCGTCGATCAAGTTCTTCTATCACCCCATCAACAATCGAG
This sequence comes from Taxus wallichiana var. yunnanensis, assembly GCA_018340775.1. Lineage (NCBI taxonomy): Eukaryota > Viridiplantae > Streptophyta > Pinopsida > Cupressales > Taxaceae > Taxus > Taxus wallichiana. Next base: position 951,025,312 of record CM031239.1, on the reverse strand, counting down.
GGGGCATCCTTCATTCTACTCATTTTTCTTCTATCCCTTCAAAATTTTCTACTTGTTTATGCTTGTCTACTTTCTTTGAAGTGACATCGCTTACGCATCACCCCAAAGAGGGGAAAATGTAGACACCTAAAATATGCTTACACTTAGCATTTCATCCAATCCAATCAATTAACGACACTTCGTTAAATCCCCATACTTCGCTCCATTCTCGAATGCCCATTCACGACACTCTTTCGGTCGTATTCCTCCTATAATCAGCTTATTTGGCTAATATCTCTCTTATTAGCTAAACATTCCTCCTTTCGACCATTCAGAACCTCCCTAGTTCTCTCTCTAGACCACTTCTATTGGCTTCGTAGGCTATCTATCAGTCACAATTGGTTATCCAGACCCCTCCCAACTCTCAATGAGTCTCTAATCACTTGCTAATCAAGTTTAACTAGCCTAATCCTAGCTTAACTAAGCCTAAAGCATGTTTATCCTAATCTAATCTAAAAGTGATTTTTGAGCTTTAGTCCCACATGCACCCAAATTCCAAATTCTCCCAAGTGGAAAACTATAAATACAAGGCTAAGCCTACCCATTCAAACTACAACTTTACACACAAACACACCTTGTTTACATAAGTCCTCTCTCTCACATTTGGAGATATTGGCATTAGACCTCATTTGCATTAGCTTTAAGCTATATAGGCATTTGATCTTGGCTATCCTCCATTGTTAAAGCTCCTCCATCTTGCATCCATCCATTCCAAATATAGTTAGTAAGGGAAGATCTAAAGCTTGGCCATGTAGCCAACTTGGAGAGATCTCTTCACTATTTTTGGGAGTAAACAACACACAATTTGATTGCTTAGAATCTAACTAGGTTCACTTTCATTATAAAGTGAATCACATGAAAAGAGAACTAAACCGAACATTTTATATGTGATTAACTATAGTGTTGAGAATTCCATGGATATACAATTAACTATTGTGGATTATGGATTGGATTACATTTCAATATTGAATGGCATTTTTTTGTTTTTATAATTTAATTCTAATTTCTTTCATAAATTTTTATTTTGTTTTAATTAATTGTTATTTATGTATGTAATTAATATTAATATTATTTTGATTAATAATAAAAATGTATTCGATATTAATTATAATGACCACATAACAAGTTAATTAAAAATGATTTTATACTAAGCACATACGTACTCTCACCTAACAAAATTATGAGGTCAACGCATGACCATCTCGAAAAAAAAACTCTAATGATAGCACTTTGGCTATTTTTTTTGATCGAAATCAACAAATACTAAGATATTGAAAGCAAGTAAGTTAGAAAAGATGAATAAAATAAAAGCAAAATGACCGAGATCTAGGATCCTGGTCCCACCAAGAAGTGCCAAATGTTGTACAGGAAACTTTGTTCTCGAGCGAGGTGAAGGCGATCTTTGGGATATTAAGATTTCGAATGATGGAGGGCTTAGGACCTCATATGCATATGTGGATCTACATGCGCAAATAAGATAGATGCATGATATAAAGAAGCTAGATCTATAAAAATGAAACAGATAAGATTAGATCATAATATACGGGGTTACTCTGACTTGATTGGCCGGTTCAAGAGGATTTTAACTCCCTTAGAGGATGTCAACCCCCATGTTAGACAAGATAGTAATAGAATACAAGATAAACAGATAACGTGCAAGTAAATGAACAAAGGAACTGATGATGTAGGTGTGTAGATGGTATTATTGATCTGATGCGTGCAACATGAATCTCACTTTTCTTCCTCTAGTCCGGTCGGTCCAAGTCTTCTTGAAAAATATATCCATCCAGCTCTAGGTCTTCGGTCCTTTTTGAAATATGGGGAAAACCCATATTTATAGCTTGATATGAGGTTAGATTGGGGTTAGCAGTGTAGGGGTTGGGTAGAGTAACCCAAGTTAAGAGATATAATGTGATCATGTGGGGACCACGGCTTGAATTATTAGATGGAATGGGGAGCATGATTGACATGGTAAGTGAGATGATAGATTCCATTTATAAAGGGGTTTCAAATGGGTATATTAATACCCATGGATTCAATAATTGGTGATAGATGGGGATAATGCCAAAGTTGAATTATCAAATGGGTCTACGTGGAGCCCATTTGATAATTAATTAAATAAGGTGAGAAAATGGATGGGATTTCATTTAATTTAAGAAAAAGAAAAGTGAGAATGGAAATTGCATGAATTTGAGATGAAGGCTTTTTTTTATACCAAAAATTGGTGTCTACATATAAAGTGTCATATTGTAACACGCACTCATTATAAGTTCCATAATCTAGGGGCTCTTGTTGCATTGCTTGGGGGTCTTGTTGCATTGTTTGGTTCTTGCATTTCTTTTGGTGATTTTTTGAGAATGGGGTCTTTATCTACTTCTAAATTAGATCATGTTGAGCCATTAACAACACATAAATACTACACATGAAACCAAGAATGGAAACAATAATTAGCGGAAAGGATTATGGGCTTTAAATTTTCAAAAACAACCGGTGTTCACTAGAGAATATGAGAAATTTATGTACCGGTGCAAATTTGATGAGGTATGGGTTTAATAGGAACTTATGTAAGTGATAGTCTTTTGTTTCATTTGGAAAAATGTGACTCTCCTTTCAAAATATGGGAGAAATTGGAAGATTTATTTAGTAAGGTGGATCATATGAGAGCCATACAACTTGAAATTGAGATCACCTCTCTTAAACCTAAATATTTTCCAACAATTATAGAATATCTTACTAAGTTCAAGCATTTGTTGACACAATTGAAGGGGAGTGGAAGAGATAAGAAATATGAAGAGTGTGTTTACTTGATTCTATCTAAGTTGAGAGGACCATTCCAAAATTTTCTTCTACCTTTTTCTCTAGTATGGATGCCTTAGGTGACACATTCAAAATTCTGACTTAGAAACATTTTGTGAAAGACTTACTAGGGAAGAATCCAAATTGTTTAACCTTGAGTCTTCCACCTCTCAAAAGGCATTAGTTGCATCTAATCCTAAGGGCAAGGGAAAACTAAAAAGTAAAACCAAATCCACCCCTTCTCCATCTCAAAATGCTCCTAAACCCAAAGAAAACAACTCAAAACCCAAGGAGTCTTCTAAATCCAAGAATAAGTCTAGTCTTTCATGTTTTTTTGTGGGGGTATTGGTCATGAAGAACATAGGTGTTATAAGAAAATGCAAGCCTTAGAGGATGCAGTCAAGAAACACAAAATTTATATCTCTACTCCACCTCCTTCTAATCAGCATGACAAAGCACTTAATGTTGTTGGGAGATCTCAGTCACCACTTGCAGATAGTTGGGTTATAGATTATAGTGCTTCTCATCACATGACTTCTTCCAATGAGTCTTTTGTTTCTCTAGGTTTGATTTCTACTTCCAAAATTGAGGTTGGAGATTCTTTCTTCAATTTTTGTTGAGGGAAAAGGTGATATACACCTTGATGGTGGCAGTATCAAGATGCACTGTATGTTCCTAACATCACCACAAATTTTATTTTTGTATATCAAATTTGTCATTTTGGTCAAGGAAAAATAGTGACTTTTACACCACATGGGGTAGAAGTATGAATTGTGTTGGAGCATCATTCACTTTTTGCTCAAGGTATTATTGATCATATTTCTAGAATATATCACTTTGAGGGTTTTGATGACACTTCCTCTATAGGGATATGATTGGTTTCTCATGCAGATTCAAAGAGCAAGCTTCATGAGAGATTTAGACATCTCAATTACATATAATTGAAGGATTTGAGCACTCATGGTATGGTATATGGTATTGCTAGAGTTTCTTGTCTTAAGGGATTTTGTCATGGTTGTGCATTAGGGAAACAACACCAAGATCCTTTCCCTAAGAATTTTTCTAAGAGAGTTTCTTCACCACTTGAGCTTGTGCATAGTGACTTGTTGGTTTTTCCTACCCCTCTTTTAATGGAGCTAAGTATGTACTTATGTTTATTGATAATTTCTGAGTGTACTTGAGTTTATTTTCTCAAGTATAAAAGTGATGTTTTTTCACACTTCAAAGACTTCAAGGCTTTGGTCGAGAAATAATATTCTAGTTGCATAAAGAACCTTTCATGACCGATAATGGGGAGCACTTCAGCAATGAGTTTTTTGACTTTTTGGAAACTCAAGGCATTATTCACCAGCATTTTGTTCTCATACTCCATAACATAATGGCTTAGTAAAATGGAAGAATATAACTTTTAAGGAAATGGCTAACTGTATGATACATTCAAGAGATTTACCTCCTATATACTAGGCAGAAGTCGTTAATTTTGCTAACTACATTCAAAATCACATACCACACATAGCACTTGAGCATTTAACTCCAGAGGAAGCTTGGTCCAACACTACCCCAGATGTTTCATTTTTTCGATTATTTGGGAGCCATTCTTGGGCCTTTTGCAAAGAAGAAAAGAAGAACTTGGATAAGAAGAGAAAACCCTTGATCTTTATAGGGTATTGTGAGGACATGAGAGCTTATCGATTTTAGATCATGATACTCATAACATTATTTTTCGAACACATGTTCAGTTTGATGATTGGTTTACTCCTTATGATTTTTCATCTTCTTCCATGCCTCCTTTTATCTCATCTTGAGGATCCTTTCTTTGAGGAGGTTGATGAGGAGGTTATAGATGTCGTTGAGGATCCTATTCCCATTGATGTTGTCACTATGCCTAAGTGGGTTCATACTACAGTTTCTAAGGAAGCACCTTTCCTACAGGATCTTCCACCCACTAAGAATCATCACGCACATTCTATAGGTTATGGAATTTTGTGTCAAGTAGTTTCTGAGGATCCATAATCTTCTTCAAAGGCTCATGGGATACAAGAGTGGGATGATGTCATGGCAGCCAAGTATTCTTCTTTGATGAAGAATCATACTTGGGATTTGGTATCTCTTCCTAAAGGAATAAATATGGTTAGGTGTAAGTTGGTATACTGAACCAAATATGTAGCTAATGGGTCCATTGACAAGTATAAGGCTCATCTTGTTGCCAAGGGTTTTTCACAAGTTGAAGGTATTAATTACTCTAAGAATTTTACACCGTTGCCAAGATGGATTATGTATGCCTTGTACTTGTTATTGTTATATCATGAGGGTGGTGTCCCATACCAGATGGATGAAGAGTGCCTTCTTACATGGATATTTACAAGAGGAATATATACATGGATAAACCGATTGGATTTGTTCAAGATTCTTCTCTTGTTTGTAGGCTCATGAAGGTCTCTCTACGGTCTCAAAGAAGCCCTCAAGCTTGGTATGAGAAGATGGATTTTTTCTTCATCTCTTGGTTTTGTTCATTACCACTCCAATCATACAATGTATCTAAAGCATCTTGGTGAGGATATTGTGATACTTGTCTTGTATGTTGAGGATCTCTTACTTACCGATAGCTCTTCTTCCCACATTCGGACTATTTAGAGGGATCTTTCTACACGTAATTTGACATGACAGATCTTGGGTTATTGTATTATTTCCTTAGATTCTGATTTCTTAGAAAAATCGGGGATTCATTTGAGTCGCAAAAGTACACCCGTGATCTTCTTCAAGTGCTTTGATATTTCTGATTGTAAGATAGTTCCATCTCCTTTTCGGTCTGGGGTTACTCTTATTTCCACATGTACCACTCCACTTTGTGATCCTCTACATTGTATAGGTAGTTGGTTAGAAGTCTCATGTACTTGACCCATAGTCACCTTTGATATTTCATTTGTGAGTAGGGATTGTATCTCGGTTTTTGCACATTCTCCTCATAGTAGTCACCGGCAAAATCTGCTAAAAGGATTTTGTGTTATTTACATGGCACTTCCCACTTTGGCCTACACTACACTAGGGTTTACTCGGTTGGTTGGATATACTGATTAAGATTGGGCAAGTTTTATTGATGTGTGCATTCCACTTCCGGCTATCTTTTTTTCTTGGTTCTTCTCGATTCTTGGGAGTGAAAAAAGTAAAAGCTATTGCACTTTCATCTTGAGGGTAGAGTACAGGGTAGTAGTTACGGTGAGAAGTCGAAAATTCTTTGGCTTTGTGATTATTGTGAGTTTAGATTCCCATAGGATTCACCATTTGTACTTTGGTGTGAAAACCAAAGTTTAATTCACATTTCTCGCAACCTAGTTGAGCACCAATGGACCAAGCATATTGAGATACACATCCACTTCATTCATTAGCACATTCAAGATGGATTTCTTTACTTGGAGTACATTCGACTCAAGCATCGGAGTTGCGGACATCTTTACTGAAGCCTTTTGCATCACCCCACTACCTTGATTCGTGTGGGCATGCTTGGGGTTTGGAAGTTATTCTTGGGGGTGTTCATGAGAACAACATCTTCTTCTTCTTTCTCTTTCCTTAGTTGGTTCGATATTTTTCATGGATATATTGTACATGAGTACCTGATCAGGCCTAGTTGTCAGGACTCATACTATGGATATGTCACTTTTATTTTGGGCCCCTAGATTCACTTGAGGGGGGTGTTAGAGTACGTATTTACCTTATCTTGTGTTCACCTAGGTAATTTATTTACCTTTATTGTATTTATCCTCACCCACTTATGTGTGTGGATATTTATTTTATTTTATTTAGATATTAGGAGGATATTATCTAGTTGTTAGGTATAGTTCTTTCCTTGATCTATGGTATTGACTAGATCCTTGATGTCTAGTTCTTTCCTAAATATATGGTCTTGACAAGTTCTTTGATGACTATTTATTTCCTTGATTTATGGCGTGATCTACGACCTTGGGTTCTTAGATTGTTATTCCTTGCCTATATAAACAAGGCTCATTCTCATTGTATTTCATTGAGTTCCATAATAATATATGATATTATTGCTCATTTGTTTGCAAAGGTTTTATGTAAAGTTATTCTGGCAAATTGTTTTCATCTTATTGATCATGGTGTTTGATTAGCATATGAGTTCTTGGCTTGGTACAATTTGGTTATCATTCCTTTTATTAATTTTGAGTGGCCCCTTGTTTCACAATGTACATTTAACCAAGTTGATATGCCTTTACACATGTAACAATAAGGAAGAGGAACCAGTATTTTTTCACCCTAAGTTTAAGGATGTATAATCACCATAACATCATATAATTCAAAACAAAAAATACCCTTTAATAGGTTATGTTCTCCTTATTATATATATTTCGTTTTAAATATTAAAATAATGTGGAAGGGACATTTTTTAAATATTTAAATTTGGTTATTACGCTAAGAGTCATTCTACAATAAAGTAAGTAAAGCTATAATGGAGTGTGTTGTTCACTTTTATTCTTGAAATTAAATTTGACGTTCATTTGACCGTCATGTGGCAATTCATTCATAAATTTGACTTTATTGGATTGTCACTTAAATAGTTTTATTTCTTTTTCTTGGAGAAGGAAATCAAAAATAGTAATATCTTGGTCATGTAGTAATATTTGGGTCTATTTTTTTAATAGATATTTTTGAGACTGACACAATTGTGTAGCTAAATGATTCCATTTGCCACAAATCAATGGGAAATTGATAGAGAATGTGATGAAGTTGTCTTCAAGTGAGAATGATCTTCCAATGGTAACAATGATCAAAAAAAATGGAAGGTCGGGATTGGAGTTCTGAGAGCGATGTTGATGCACGGACCGCTTGATGTCGTCGATCTGCAAGGCACATTCTTCTTTTTTTTAATTAATTTTTTTAACGTGTTTGTTTGGAAACTTGCGGACTTGAAGTCATGGCGTTATCATATATAGTTCATAATGTATATGGTTTTGTGTCGATACGGTCTACAAGTGGTATTGAGTATGGTGGAGGCAAGTCATTTACGCCACGCTATTGTGGTAGGATTTACATGCTACGGTGAAGGGTGTTGAGACAAGCGTTTGTTGCACCAGCGACACATGACAATTCCATCAATGGACGAGATCACCAATGGGGAGGATTTTGAACCACGGACATGTTACAACTTTCGATCGCATCTCCGTGGCTTGACACATGTTAGTACGAAGGACAATCGAGAGGAGGAAGGAAAGGCTGTCAAAAAAATATGATCTCCTACGAACCATCAATTAGAGATGAAATCCTGAAAAGGATGAGCCACAATTTTAACATGAAAGTAGGGAGAGATGGAGCAAACCCTAATCTATTATGGTGTTGTAGAAGGTGAGAGATCAAGAAAGCGTAGGGAAATGAAAGTGATTGTCGGGTCATTGATAAACAAACAATGCATATCCCAATTCTAATACACTCTCCCAAGAAAGGAAGTAGACATGGGTTGCGGAAGGCTATGTCAAGGTGTGAGAGATAAGGCACGAAATTGTCCAGGTTGTAGGTTGTGTAGGGTTGTTTAATTAGGTGAATGTTTATTGAAAATTATTGGATTTTCAAGAGATTAGTTAATAAAAATCATGTGTTTGCAGGATGGATCGGGAAATGTCATGGCGTGCTACATATACGGTCTACATGGGTATTTGTGTGAGGAAACCATAAATCCAGATGGACTATTCTATTTTTCTTGTGTTTCTATGCTTCCAAAAAGGATGCCTATGTTTCTACTCTTTAGAAGCGTGACATGGTTTTTTTGAAGGGTGTGCTTAATAAAAACTCATATGTTTTATGTGGGTTAGGTGGAGTAGAAAGTTAATATGGTGTTTTGTTGTTTATGGTTGTGAATCGGTGATTTTATTGTAGAACTCCTTTATTCATGTTTGTGGGCTCAATGTAGGGTGTCGACTCTTCTAAACTTTTCCATCGATTTGTTAAAGCTACCTGTGTAAGGAAAATTGCATACTAGTATTGTGGCGTGTATTTTTTGGCAAAACTATTGAAATATATTTTATTATGACCATATTCTATGGTCAAAGCATATCTTGTGTCCCACTTTTACTGACTTTTATACCTTCAACAAAATATGTCTGATAACCAAAACATGACCAAACACATATTAAATGACCAAAAATGTATTTTTAAGAGCTTATAAATACCAAGGTACATGGCATCTAGAATTTACCGATTTTTTAAAGTTTTAATAGTATTTTTAATATTTATTTACTAGTCATATTTTAAAATATTTTTTGCCACCAAGTGGGACACACTTATATGCTTTGACTACTCATTAATAAGTTGTTTATCATATAAATGCATTTTTTGTTGTGTATCTCATTATTCGGGTAGTTGAAACGATTTTTTTTTGGAATGAAGCTTTGATTGTTTAATGTTTTGTTTATATCCATTACCAGTGGAAAAATACCTTTTTTCTCCGGATACACTATAAATTTGATAGGTATTGTATATTATAGGAAACTTTTATGCATTGTTTGAAAAGCAATCAAAGTATATCAAACATGGATTAAATTTGAAATGTTTCCTTGGGCATGGAGCTATGATATTAACATATTAGAAATTGGTCTTGGCTTTGAAGATGCATATTTTCTCATCTGGATAAAATTTTAACATATACATATATGGTTCCTTGTTGTGCATTTTCTTATGGTAGATCCTTCAGTATAAAAGGACTTTGATACTACCATCACATTTGACCTACATGCATATAAGATTTACCTTTCTTATTACATGGTTATCACATTTATCTCTAACTATGACAAGCATTGACTCTTAATTTCATACTCGTAGATATTATCATGGTTGAGAGAGTAAGAACATTCATTGATTGTATATAGCTTGTAGAGATGCCTCCTCCTTGATTAACCTAATAATATATGTCTAGAAAATAGGTAGGATGGTTTGCACAGTTTTATGTAGGTCAAGGTGGAAGAGGTGGAGGAATACTCTTATATTGACCTCCTTGTGTTGTTCCTACATGCAGCTCTAAGACAGATACCTACATTCATTACCTTCATCCATAGTACATCTCTCTCTATGGACAAATACCTACTCTCTCTTATATCAAATGCATTGTCTCACATCCATATATAATCACGTGTAGAGTTTCCATCCTTGTTGATGCTACTTAAAATGTGAATATATTTGACAAAGGTAGGACGAAGTTCCAATTGATCATTTGTCCCCCTGACTCAAGTTTATTTATATAATAGTTATAAATATCTTAGTCAAGCAACAACAATGCAAGCATAAATCTTGGTGAACATGTAAGATTCTATAGGTATATGAGAAGGAAGTGGAAGCCATGTAAGAATGCCCTCTTGATATACATGGAGAGAAATATTGTCCATTGACAGTTCGTGTATAGGCATAAAAATGACTATATTTTTAAGGGCACAATATTTGTAGTGGGGAGTTGCATATTGGGGATTTATGAGGGTTCAAACCCATGTTTTATTTAAGGTCATCAACATGGGTTTCATGTACCAGAGCATGCAGGCCATAAGAGGGCCCAAAGTAATCTCATTTAGAAATACAAGGATCATATATGCAATCCAATGCAATACAATTCATGAATTAATTTAATGGACCCAATATAAGGAAGCCTTACAATATGAGTGGTCTGTGCGTTGGAAACCCAATTCGTGCAATTATACTTCACATTGTATTATTTTGAATGATTTTGTTTGAGGTGCATATTCTCATTAAGAAATCCTAATCAACACATCATTGTATATTCACGTATTATCCTCTTTAACACACTCCAAATCTTGTTCAATAAAGCGAGATCATGTTCACGTCTCTTTTGACTCCATAGTTTTTTGTTGTAAATTTTTCTTATAAAATTATGCTTCATCTTTTGTCTTCAGCAGATCATCTACTATTGTCTTATCTTCCTTACTTTGTTTTGTTGTGTTTTTGCATTAGCTTGAGCAAAATTAGCTTGTAGGAAATGAAAGAGAACATCTATGGCCTTATCATATTCTAAAGCTAAGGAGGAAGAAATATGTGAGACTATATATCTAAAATGATGGTGGGAAGTATCAACTTGTTCACTGGCGTACCTTCTAAATTTCTCTTTGGGTTTTGCTGATTTTCATGGCATGCATTTTCCTCTTCATTTTCCCCCATCCTTCCTCTCATTTTGATCTGCTTCACATATACTCACATTTCCTTCTTCTGAATCATAAGAACTTGAGGCTTGCCTAGACCAATGTCTCACAACCATTTTTAATAAGAAAATTTTCAATACACACCATATACTTTGAGTGACAATCTAAAAATGAAGGATTGAAATTATATTGATAGAATTCTATCCAGTGTACTTACAAAATAGGTATGTGTAATTATAGAGATCACACACGAAAAAAATAGGAAGGTCTTTGATTCCCACTTTTTTATTTCAAAACCCCTCTTTCTAATGGTAGATGGAATGTACCTTTCGCACATATGTCCAATTGCTAAAGTGGCTAAATTATCGATGATTTCTCACAAATCACATGTTCCTTTGCATGTACTCAATATTTTATAAATGAAGGATTGAAATTATACTAATAGAATGTTATCCAAGTGTACTTATAGAATAGGTATGTGTAATTATAGAGATCACACATGAAACAAACAGAGATAGTATTCAATTCTAACTTTTTAATTTAAAAATCCCTCTTTCTAATGGTAGATGGAATGTACCTTTCGCTCATATGTCCAATCGCTAAAGTGGCTCAATTATTGATGATTGTTCAAAAATCACATGTTCTCTTGCATGTATTCAATATTGAAACTAAATTGGTCTCTTTAAATGTAAAGTGCATTCATGTACATAATGTGGGTGAGATCGAGATGATAAAATGGAGACAATAGTAATATTAATTGGGTGGAAAAAGTCTAAGAGGTGGAATAAGTGAATTCCCTTACATTTACTTGTGTTCTAACTACCCATAAAATGCAAGAGATTAAATTACAAATAACAATTATTGACATCGATATATCTCATCGAGTAATCCCTACATTCTTAGACATCTCAAAAATATGTTGCTCGACCCCTTGCACACCGTCTGAGACTTTTTATTTCAAACACTTAACACACTAAATGTCGTGTGAGTTAAAAACATTTATGTCATAAAAATAAAAATGAAAAATTGGCACATCTCGATTGTTCGATAACATCTTCCTCTAGCCCGTAAGTCCATTCTCTAGGGAGCCTCAATTATCCATGATTGTTCGTGCATTTCTTGATGTACTATAATTTCTCAAGCTTATAACTAAAAAATGTTCCTACAAAGTGCTACAAGAAGTAAGCAGTGCGGTTGGGTTTTAAAATGAGGCCCTAGCAAAATATCACAAGTTTTCTTTGGCCCCTTTAGGTGCTAATTGCACTCATGTGAATAATGAGAGAGAGCTCAAGATGATAAATTCCTAGGTAAATAATATATAATTATTGATCATTGTTTACACCTCACTTATTTCCTTGCATTTTCTCAAGCTTAGAACTATAAACGGGCCCTACAAAGTGCTCCAAGAAGCAAACATTTTGGATAGGTTTGAACATAGAACCTATTGGATTTTTAAAAATTTTTATATTTGCACCTTTAAGAAAAAATTACACTCATGTGAATAATATGAACTCAATTATCAATGATTTTTCACACATCATATGTTTCCTTGCACTTACTCGAGCTTGGAATTGTAAAGGGGGCTATAAAGTGCTCCAAGAAACAAGCATTTCAATTGAGTTTTGAACATGGAAACTTTTAGATTTTCCCCATTATTTATTTTCCCCTTTAAGCATAAATTTACTCACATGAATAATCGAACAAGATCGAGTCAATAAAGTGTAACGTAAATAGCGAATATTATTTGGGCGTTATAATTTGAGCTGTGGAATAGGTGTGGTACATGCATGTACTTTATTCTCACTTTTTTATTTCCAAATTTCTGTTGTTGTCTTCGTCTTCATATAAATAATCAAATGTTGCCCAATCAAAAACCTTGAAATTATTCGTAGTAGGGTTTTGACCCTCAAACCTATTGGATTTTCTTGATTTTTAATTTTCACCCCTCTAGGTGCAAATTTCACTATCGCACATCATTCATTTCCTTGCACTTATTCAAGATTAGAATTGTAAAAGGGGGCTACAAATTTCCTCGTGAAGAAAGTATTTCAGTTGGGTTTCAAACATGGAACCTCTTCGACTTTCCCCATTTTTTAGATTGTCCCCTACAAGCGCAAATTGCACTCACGTGAATATTGCAAGCAAGATAGACATGATTCAATTGAACACAATGCACTTCTCCTCCCTCAAATACCTTCTTTATCAACCTTCATCCTCTCCCTCTTTATTGCTTTCTCAACACTTACTTCTTCCCTCCATCACCTTCAATATGTCTATTCTTCCGAGGCAAGGTTGTCCGCTTGAAGACAACTTTGTGCGCCCATGTTGGGATTTATGGAAGAGTTGGATTTTAAATGTGTGGACTCCATTCAAGCTCAAGACAGTGGCACTAATTTCAAATCCATCGGGTCTAGATTTTTTTCTCAACTCTATTAACTATATAGTTACATTATGGAGGAGGCTCAAGACCACCCAATACCATATTTTCACATTTCTCCATCTACTCGAGACAAGATTCATAAGTTTTAATCTAGAGAAGGATATTTGCATATTTTTTGCTTTCCTACAATTACTCCATCTTACGACTGAAGGGTGTGCAACCAAGTGTTATAAGGAACAAGCATTGTGGTTGGGTTTTGAACCAATAACCTATTGGATTTTCCCCATTTTCAATTTTTAGGGTTTCCCTCTTTTAATTTGGCCCCTCTAAGCTCATATTACACTTGTGTGAACATTGCAAATGAGGTCGAGCTGATATGTCCGTGATCAAGACACCATAAGATTTAGGGGTGAACCTTGCCCTTTGATCATAACACGACATTCTTTAAGACAAATCACCGTCATTTGTGCCTTTTAGGTGCATCGCGAATCTAGACTATAGATTTTACATTTATTCAAAATAATATGGTCTTGAAGATAAACCGCTACCATTTATACCTCCTTCCCGCAGGTAGCGAACCTAGTCTTTGTCTATTTTGAAACGTTACACCATTTAAATGTCAAGATTTGTGGCTTGTGAGAGTGGTGAGCTTTGATGATTGCCACTTTGAACAAAGTCAAGTTTTCATAACTCATGTGCTTTGGTTATGGCTCGAGCATATCACCAAGCTATGGAAGTCTGGTGGCTGCCACGTTTCACCCAAAACCAATTACATCAAACGAGATCAACTACTTTTCAAAGAAGTTTCAAACCCAAGTGTCAATTGCACCATTTAAACGCCAATATTAGTGGCTTATGAGAGTTTTTTCCTCTAATGCTTGACATTTTTAACACATCAGCCAAATCACCAAAACTCATGTGCCTCGATTAGGTTTCGTGTAGCATAATGCTTGACATTTTTAACACATCAGCCAAATCACCAAAACTCATGTGCCTCAGTTAGGTTTCGTGTAGCACACCAAACACTAAAAGGTTGATGTCTACCATGTGTCACCCCAAGCCACTTGTCTCGCTCAAAGCCGAGCAATGTTCACCAAGATTGAACCCCTCCTTTCACTTTTTCTTCATTGATCGTTACCACATCCTCCACCAACATCCTACATTGTTATGCAAAAAAAAATCTACATGTCAACTCCATATTCCACATATTATTTTCCTTCTCTTCACTCACATTTTAACTACTTTCATTTAAATAACTACCTATGATTACTCCTCTATATCATTACCACCCATTACACCACCACCCACCATATTAATTTTTTATTTTGTTCCACTCTCACTTCCTCCTTATAACCGAAAAATCAAATACCTCAACCAACACAACTTTGCTTCTTTGTTTCCTTCCCCTTTCTACATATCATTCTTGCATTGCATCCCTTTCGGCGTTCACATTACACTTCTCACATGCAATTGCTAGTTTTAAATACAAAGAAATCCAAGGTGAACCATTACTTGATAATTAAGTCATATATTTCTTTCCACCTATTTGCCATCATTTAATTAGCTTATTGGGGTGAAATGACTTAATGTGAGTTATTTTATTGGGCAATTTTTAAAAAAATGTAACCGATAAGTGACATGTACTAGCCGCCTAATGTCCATGTACCCTCACAAGTATTGGTTTATGCTCAATAATTAGCTCCTCTCCATTATTGTTTACATGTTATCCAATTCAAGAAAGGCTATATCAATCATTATGCCGAAGGCGTTTCTTACTATGGGAATGACCTTGGGGTCTCGGCAAATGTCAATAGATCGGTGACCCTCCTTTAACCATACGTCAATGTATGTCTAGAACACCCTTCGATCAATGGATTGAAATTTGTATAGATAATGGTATTTTGTATAAAGCTAAGTCATATCGATTTTAATACGTTGTCATGATGTGTGAGGAAAAGTATGTGACCACTTGTTGTATTAGACTACGACTATTATTATATTAACACCTTTTCGGGCATTCGTATTTTTAGCCGAGCTACACCAACGATAGAGAACGTGCTTCATTTCATCTTCGGCGTCTTTGCTTCGATTCCCTTCGCTCTTTTTGTTTTATCTCTTTGAATATCTTTCACTATTTATTAGACTCTAAACGGATTATTGAATTTTGACCTTGCGGGAACATTTTTGGAACAACACGATTCTTGGTGCTGCGGAAGTATTTCAATCAAATACCCCCAAATGGGTATTGCCAAAATATCAATTCAAATAGCTAATATAATGTTATGTATTGTTTATTGGCTTCAAAATTGAGAATTACTTTCTATCGGGTGATAAAGAGGGGTTCCATAGAGGAATTTTCTGGGCTTCCGTATGTGACTACCCTTTTCAACTGCCTTCTCTATACCTGGTATGGGATTCCCTTTGTCACATCTCATAATATTATGGTCACAGTCTCGAATGGAACAGGAGCGGTATTGGAACTGACCTACATTTGTCTCTACTTGGCATATTCTCCTCCAAAATACAGGGTAAGTTTGAAGAAAGCCATATTAAATTAGACATTGGGCCGGTGGGGTTATATGGATAGCGAGTTGTTATCAAATGTTAGTAATGGTGGTGGTAAGATGTATTACAATCAGAACTAAAATCCTAGCTTCAATGTTCATAATCAACCTAAACAAACAATGGTGAAGAAATTTGATTAAAGGGGATAAGGTTTCATACACTAAATTTATGTCATTCTCAACCGTGACTCAAAAAATTGTCCTTTCTTGTTATTAAGCCAAAGGCATTTCTTACAATGGGAAATACCTTGGGGTCTCTAACAAATGTCGGTAGATTAGTGGCCCACGCGTTTCACCGTGACGCGACGTTCGTCGAGAACACCCTCGATTGTTGATACTAAACCACCGACATGGACTCTATGTTAATTTCAATTCTTGTATGACTTTTTATAGATCTTTGTCTTACGATCTTCCCTCGCGACGGTCACTTTTTGAAGTACAGGTGAGATTTTTTTCCAATTTTCCTCAAAATCTAGGGTGGCTCTATTATATATTTTTTTGAGTTATGGTTGTTCTTTCCTTAAAATTTACATCTGCTCACCCCTGCTACTGAGATGTTTGTTATCTCCCACTGGAGGCGGTCCTCTACAACATTCCATTTTCTTCTAGTTCACCCAACCGATTTATTTATAAAAACAAAAATCTCATGTTTACCTCGAAATATGATCCTCCCTCAAGTCTATAGATTACAACAATGCACAAGCCTTTTGCTTTCTCCTCGACATTGGCATCCGTTCCCCTCTTACAATTGATGAAATTTTAAGTCTCAATAATTTTTCGAAGGATTCCACACACGTATAAATAATTAATTGTCTTGTTCCTTCTGAGGGGTTAAATTTGATGAACATTTACACTTTTTTGTGATTTTAGCCTTAAAATACTTGCAAATATTTGAAATAACTATCACACGTTACTTGTAAATTTAATATGTACTAAATAGTTGTTATGAATAACACAAATTTGTAGTTTTGAATGACAATACTGAATTATTATCGTCACCCAAAATGGTTGGACATGCGTAGGTAATCATTAAATTTAACCCCTACTTCACATCGGTCTGCAACATTAAAGTTAAATTAAACTTTCGAGTTTTGCCTTATGAACGCTCTTTCGTGAATGATTCCAAGGGCACTCGCGGTTTTGATCGTATTTATATATACCCATTACGTCGAAAGGCATGTTTACAAAGGGAAAGCTTGTGGGGCTTTGACATAAGATTTTGATCCTTTTCGACGTGGTCCTCCTTATCAACATCCATGTACTAATGAAATCTTCACCATCTACATCATCATCGTATCAACGTACAATTAAGTATCATGTTTCTTCTTTGACCTTCGACAACTATGAATCATGTTATGGCGAAGTGTATATATTGATACTAAATTTGGTTGTTTATTCAATTGATCGGATGATGGAAATTAGAGAGGTGTTTCCATTCCATTTTCAATATGAACCCAAGATGCGTTTTCAGCGCACTTACGTAGTTTTTGTGGTTCCACTTTTGTGATGGAAATTTTGGATGTGGGTTGGGTGCATTACAGGTGGGGGCATTTTCTTACAACGAAGAGTCGAGGTGTCATTTCAAGAACTAGCGTAGAAAATCCAATTTAACAACCCGGAGAACATTAAGAGATTGCACAAAACATCGGGATTTAGAAGAAGCTTACAATTATCTTGGAATATTAATTATCATCACATACAAATGATTAGCAAGAATACTACCAGTGCAAAATGAATGCGAAGAGAAATTTGTTGGGGTTAAACCATAAACCATTATTGTACATATCTATAATTAATTAAAGCATACTAGCAATAAACACGAAATTTAACCGAGAAGACAAAATAAACAAGAGAAAGATAACACCGGATATAACGTGGTTCACCCAAAGTGTGGGCTATGTCCACCAAGAAACGGTCAATCTTATTATTCGATTGCTTTACAGAGGAAATACAAATGAAAATCTATGGTCTTCCACACCTCATAAATGTACAATGCTTTTACCTCACCAAATTACTCTTTCTTGCTCTCAAGGAAACTTACATTCAAAAATGTAATTCACCACCTTCTAACCCTAGTTCTCATGCCTTTATACATATACAAAGTTAGGGCACCTTAGCTATGCGTTACAACCATAAGATCAACTTTACAACAAAGATTAGATCTAATTCCCGTGAGCTAAACATAAACATTGACGCACAAGCAACCGACGTCAATTACCCTAACCGATGTCGGCTCCTCCTGCGCTTGACCGATATTGGTCCCCGGTTGACCAACGTCAATCACCGCATCAAAACCGATTCATGTGTAATCCAACAAGTTAGTAAAGCATGCTAATGTGAACCAATTAAACTCACAACTCAAGAAAATCATTCTCATTAGCTTATCGTATTTCAATTGTTAAGGGAAGATAATTGTGCATTCTTCAACACAATTATTTAAGTACTAATTAGAAACCCAAAATAACAACCTCTACTTTGGGTATATTTTTATTTTTCATAGCTTGGTCGTATAATTATGTGTTATTACGTGGTAAGGCATATTTACAGAGGGAAAGCCTTGAGCACTTTGACAACAGATGTTAATCCTTGTCGACAACGAGGCTTTTTGTATCGAGGTCCATGTCTACTCAACGAAATCTCCACAAACCATGTCATCGATTGTCAGACGACATCAAAGTCAATATCGTGTTTCATGTTCAACCTTCCACAACAATGAATCAATAATTAACGAGTTGTATATATTGATACTAATTTTTTTAGTTGATTCAACAAATCGGATGATGAACAACGATTTCGGTGTTTAGTTTTCCAAACTGATTTAAAACGAACCACGAAAACAAATCCATCAATAAGTAATATAAACCCTTTGGAATTAGAGTAATTTTGCAATTAATGAACAACTATCTTAATAGTGATGCTAATAATTCTTAAGGGCTTCGTCTTAGGTGTGGTCAATACTGACAAAAAAATGCCTTTCTTGTCTTCGATTCACAATTTAATTACCCATGGGAATAAAAACTGAGATCGTTGTAATATTAAAGTTTCAATATTAAATTTTTTGGACAAACATGATTGATTCCTCTCAGGATGAGACCAAATTTAAATCGTAGACAAATTTCACTTTTAAAAAGGAAGATACAAATGCATACATCCAAAAGATCATTTCTTTTTAATAATCAAACACAAAAGCAACCATTATAGTGACGACATAATAACTTTCTGACATGACTTAATGTTAAAAACATTGAAAAAGAGGGAATTTGTTTGTTGTAGGGTGAAAACGCATAGTTTGAATTGTGTTATTAAAGTTCTATTGTGGAAGATATATTGCACATTCTTCATTGTTGGTGGTTGAACGTAACTTCTTCATGTGATTTCCGATGACAAACTATAAGAAATAAAGTTGTCGTTCCAGACCGTATTGATTATATACAACTCAGAGCTTATATATCATTGCCTTGCCATCGTTGCAAATAATAGCACAAAACAAAAGCAATGTGCATTAATTTCTCAAGAAATAGGTCATGAAGCTCATCAAATCAGCTTCAATAGGACCCACATCCAACTGA
Source organism: Taxus wallichiana var. yunnanensis (assembly GCA_018340775.1). Taxonomy (NCBI): domain Eukaryota; kingdom Viridiplantae; phylum Streptophyta; class Pinopsida; order Cupressales; family Taxaceae; genus Taxus; species Taxus wallichiana. Next base: position 951,005,814 of record CM031239.1, on the reverse strand, counting down.
TTTAGTTGTTTATGTATGTTTTTAATTATTATTTCGTTTGATTTCATTTTTGAAATTTCTTGGAATAGAATTTTGAGATTTGTTTTAACATATTTTTACACATTCGAACTCTAATTTAAATTTGAATATTATTAATAGGTTGCTTATTTTTAGTAACTAATTATTCCATGACTATAATTTGCAAGACATAAATTGCTTAAACATAGACTAAACACATTAAATCTTAAATTAAGAAAATAAGCAACCTCTTTCCATCCATACATTACACAGTACAATTTAATGGTTTTTGTGTGCATAAATTGTTTTTAAAATAATGCTAATGTAAACAAAGACTAACAACTAATAGTCTTAATTAGCAAAAATTAAACAAACTACTAAACACCATCATGATAAAATTAAACAAGATTAAATGATAACATTCATCAATATACAAAACTTTAAAATTAACAATGTTAAACATCTAAATCTTCTATTCTCTAACAACAAATAAATAAATGGACCTATGTAGGCTCCATGACTATCAAAAATAGTTGTCTTTAGTGTTCCAAGAACTTAAGAATGAGGACTTGTCAAAATTGGGCTAGAAGACCCTTTTGACACCTCCCATATGACCTAAGCACTTAGGAAAAAACTTAACTCTTCAAAATGATAAACTCTCAAAAAAACAAAAACAAACTCTTAGTCTATTTTACTATATGCTTTACATTTACTTTTTCAAGAAGTTTAGGTGTCAATATAAAGATAAAAGGAGGGCTCCTTATATGGCCCAATAGATAAAGGACATCAAAACTCATTATTACATTATATTATTACATCTTATATTAGATTTGACATCTAGGCATGGACATCAAAACTCATTATTACATATTTCTCATGATCAATATTCATGCTATTTTTTGCACTATTTTCATTGTTGTATCCTAAAAGCTCACCTTGTGGCAATGTTCAAATTATTCATTTTATAATCAAAATCCACATCTCTTATAAACATATATAGTTGTTTTCCCTAATATTGTATTGATCTTGCAACTAGCTCAAATATCTTATTAGTATTTCATAAAAACAAATTAAAACCTCCAAACAATATGTCAAGGATCAAGTCCCTCATACACCTTGCTTTTCAAGAAATATTCAAACTATGTTACTTAGATGTGGAACACACTATACACCCTTTGCCTTTCAATTAATTGCCAACAAGTACACCAACTACATATGTGCCTCGTCGTAAGACACATGGATTCCACAAAACAGTTCCACCCAATATTTTCCTCCCATTGCTCCTCCAACCACTTCTACTACACATGTTTTCCTCTTATATCTTACTCTCTCAAAATCAACCTCATCTTGTGATCCACCCTTTAGCATTAACATCACTCAGTTCACATATGATTGCTAATTTATATAATCAAACTATAATAGATGTGGTTCAATGATATGCTTGCAAACTTTCTAATCATGAAGATAAGATGGCATATAACATTTTTAATATCTCAAATTTTAATTCTGATGCAAGTTCTTTCGTGTTTGATTGTTTATTACAACATTATAAAATAAATTTACAAGGAAAAAGTTATTTGTGAAGAATAGAGTGACCTATGAGGGATTTGGAATTCATTAAAATTTATAAAAGGGTTACGAATTCATAGAATTTACAAAGGGATTATAGCATTTCATTTCACAAAATATAAGCTGTGCACATTGGTTAATCTTTCCCTCTTTTTCCTGGAATTGAAAAGCAAGAGATGTGTATTTAGAATCTATCCCAAAAAGATATCAAAAATCATTTCGTATTCCTGAAATTTGATTTTAGTACATACACAATTTTTCCCCTTCCATTAGAACACCGCTAAAACCTTTTGTATAAACTATATGGTTTATCATTACCAGATCAAGCCTTAAAATTCCATACAAACAACTTTTCAATAGCCAAAACCATGAAGTGCACACGCCAAATTCTCAGATCTCTTTCTCGAAGAAACCAATAACTGTGAAGATCTCTTTACTACTGAGACAACATAGCATGATAAAATGCTAGGAAATATGCCATGCGTCATTCCAACGGCCCTAACAATTTAGAATGCCGAGCTAGAAAGCCTAATTTCATAACAGAATGTGGTGCTTAAAACCACATAGAAAAGCAGAACAGACCGCAGGCCGTTTAGCCGCCGAAGCCGTAGAGAGTCCTGCCCTGCCTCTTGAGGGCGTAGACAACATCCATGGCCGTCACAGTCTTGCGGCGAGCATGTTCAGTATAAGTGACGGCATCCCTGATAACATTTTCCAAGAAGATCTTCAAGACGCCCCTGGTTTCTTCATAGATGAGACCGCTGATGCGCTTGACACCTCCCCTCCTGGCGAGACGCCTGATGGCAGGCTTTGTGATGCCCTGGATATTATCACGGAGGACCTTCCTGTGCCTCTTTGCTCCTCCCTTTCCCAAACCCTTTCCGCCCTTTCCTCGTCCAGACATTTTCGTTCTAAGTGGAACTGCTACGATTGAAATAGTTTCCTTTTGAATCGATGAAAATCAAACCGCACCTAAATTAGTCTACTGTTATAAATGACTCGAAGTACATGGGCGTTTTTTATAGCTGACTGCCCCGCATTGCATTCGGATTTGTGGCCGTCCGATATAGCCGACGAGCTATGCAATCCGTGTCAAACGATAAACTGGATTTTCCACCGTTAGATTTTCAAGACAGGATAGCTGATTGGTCATAGTGCAAAGCCGAGGATCGATTCACTTTGAATGTGTTTTTTCTCTCCATTATTAAAAAGGTGGAAGTTTAGAAAGTTATATTACCTTCTTTGTTTTACTTAACGTCTGGATTATACGCTAAACGTGCCCACAAGATATCATAAAGTCCATCTAACTATTCTCACAACCTTACCCCAATGGCTACGTTTTATCCTATGCTATGTAATATTTTATTTCTTCGTTTGGAACTTTGACAAGTATATGTGCTTAGGTAGATATTAAAAAATGGTGAAATTGTAAATTTGGAAGGGCCTTTGGTCTCCTCTCGTTCTCTTTGGCATGTTCACCCAATTGGTGTACTTTATCTTTATCTTTTTCTTGAAAATTAAAGGTGAGAGACTCCCAGATTGAGTCTAACAATGTTCATGGAGACTAGAGCAAGTTCGAAGGATCTTAAATCCAAGGCCGAATTAAGGGTTATGAGCGCCCTAGGCAATACTAGAGTTAACGCCTTCTATAAATAAATTAAAACTATAGTACAAAAATTATTAATTGTGACCAAATATGTTATTACTTGATATGTTATGCCTCTACCATCCGAGAAAAAATTCCTAATAATTTTTTTGTAGCTAACTACTGCCTAAAATCCCCAGTTAATTCTCTAGCATATAGTCTATCATAATCCTCCTTTTCTCATATATTTCCCAACTATTTTTTCCCACCTTTCTTGATCTCTCCTCCAAAACAATTTCAATAATTGAAACAATACAAAGTATGAAAATACATGAGTAGAATTAAATTTAAGAATCATGCAAGAAAGGCACTTGCATAAATATTTGAGGTCTCCTAAATATCATATTCTTAATACAAATATGTAATTTTAATTTTATTTTTAATGAAGTGAATTGAATTGGTATGTAAGATTGGACACTAACTACTATTAGATATGTAATGCCCCGTGCATCGAGGACTTGGTTCCGCCACCTTGGCCTCCTCCCAACCACCCGACTGTAATTTTGACCATGCGTGGCCTGTCTCGTCCTTGCGTGAGGTGTGAGCGGAGTCACGTTTTTCTTCGCCGTGATCTCCTTTTGATCCTCTTTCAATGCGTGCAGGTGGGGGTTAGGTGCGTCTGTTTTTTTCCTTGTTTTTTCTTCTTTCCTGGCACGTTTTTCTTTGCCTTGGTTGCTGCGTGAGTCTGGTTTGATGTGGGTGTTGATGAAGCTACAAGATAGTGTAGCAGGCATGTTACCTCCATTCTCTTGGGCGCTGCGAGGAGTGTTTTGGTTGCACGCGACCACAGTCGTGATCAGTTGTGCAAAATCTTGCAGCTGTAGTAGAAGGACGAGATAAAGTTTTAGTTGAGCCGTCTTGCCTTTTCATTTTGGAAAGTCACTCCCAGCCAGCGTTACAGAAAGGCCAAGGGCCTCTTAGCCAGGCGGCAGGCTTGTTGCAGGGTAGTAGAAGCCATTATGAGCGCTTCCAGCAAGCAGGTCGACCAACTATGTCGTTAGCTGCTCAGGTTCGACTGCATCCTCAATTCGGGATTTCTCCTTCAAGATATTTTTTATCAAAATCGATTAAGTGACAGTGTGAGTGTTACCAGGAGACCCGATGAAATTTGTTACAGAGATTCTCTGTTGAGACCTTACTTGTTGTTCGATGTAACTCATGGGAGAGAATCCCATAGGCGTGGATCTGTTCATATCGAATATTCATGAAGCACGTTTGCTTTGCCATAGTAATGGCGCATGCTTTTTGTGTTGGTGACAGATCACACCCGTGGGCACAGGAGATCTATGCAATGTTGGAGAAAATGTCTTGGGAGAGGAAGGTAGCAGGATATTTTTTCAGACCCAGAGCAAACGAACTTTGAAGTGCATCCTGGGAGTTTGAATAAATTTGTTGGTAACCATAATGTAAGTTATCTCCATGTCAGTAGCTGTAACAGTTGTTTTTATGCAAAAAGGAAACTCAAAGACAGTTTTAGGGTTTTGAGTAATCTTTCAAAGCTGCACCGGATTTTTGAAATCACAAAAGGAACTAAACTTTCGAAGTTCAGTGGAAAGGATGTTGAATACGTTTCTCAGTGGTTGAGCAAGCAGTATGAGTTGTTTTTTTTTTTATGTGCAGAGTTTATGTTTTGAGGTTTTCAACAAATTGGTTAATCAAACAAGAATGGAACTGTTGAGTAAGGCCACTCTTCCATCATTATGCATAATCAAACTTGAAGGAGGTCCTCGATGTGCTCAAAGCCTTTTCAAAACCAAAAAAAAGAACCAGTAGCAGAGGTCTGTATCAGTTATTCAAGAAACCAGGTAAAAGTTGAGTCTATAACAGTAAGGAAGATGTTAAAGCTCTGGAATCTTGCAGAATGGCAACATTATCTTCTTGAAGTTCGAATCACAGTCGGGTAGACACTAAAGACAGGTATATCTCAATAATGGGAAGCAAATGTTGTTCACGCTTCTAAATTCAAACTTGGGTCATTGTTAGAGAAGCTGATGAGTCTCTATTGAGCTCTAATCCCTCAAAAATGCTCCTAGCTCGATGAAGAAGTGCAAAAGACAGTTCTTGTCTTTTGACATTCCTGTCTCTTGAACTTGCTAGGAAAGGTGAACTGACCTTCTTGAGTTTTCAAGATTGAAAGGTCAACTTAGGAAGTTGAAGGGGTGGCTCGAGGTTCTTTTGAAGAGTGAGTTAGTGTTGTGTGGAATCATGAATAAATAGATAAGAAAGGTGTTTGAGAATTGGACTGAGAATTATAGAAAATACAAGAGTTGAGAGTGAATGTTTGCACCGAGAGTTTGATGTTGTCCTCAAACCTGATGGAGGAAAAGGTTATTTATCATTACGGTAAATGCCTTTCAGAGCCAGGAGCGTGTGGTAATCATTATGTCTTGTGTCCGAGCTTCAAATCATGGGGTTGGCTTTGTAGCCTTTTTTTCACCGCGTGAATGTGGCGATAGCTCGAGCTCGCAAAGCACTTTGGGTTAAAGGCAAGCAACGGCATTGAAACAATCATATGCATATGGAGATGGCGTTTTAAACCAGGCATGTTAAATCTACTCCTTGTAATAGTTTTCTACCTTCTTTCAGTATCTTGAAATGAATTTTCTTTCCTACTGAATAGCGCCTAGACAAATGTTTTCGTGGTTGTTTATATCGCTGCCTGATTGTGTTGGTTGTTCCTTTAAATCTCGATCCAATTTTGCTGGTTTTGCTTGGAATGTCCTTTCCTCCCTTATAGCTTACTCTATTTCATATTTGTCTAAATGGGTTTCTGCAAATTTTGAGTGATGCAATCTAGTTCGTAGGGAAGGAAACATTATTGAGTTTTGTTTGCTTATATGACTCTCTTTTAAAAGAATTCTGTGATGGTAGTTATAATTGAAGGTTACTAAATGGAAGGTTAAGCCTTCATATCTCTGTTTGGTTGAATAAATACGTATTTCCTGTTTAGGGCCCTCCTGTTTTGCTAAAAGGTACATTAATAGTGACGTTGTGTTCTAAAACTTGTTTAAGCCTGTGGGCATTCCTTACTTTTTGTTTGATTAGAAAATGGCATTTGGGTTTTGCTTTAGAACTGTACATGGTTGACTGTTGTACCTAGTCTAGAGGAGGGTTAACCTGGCATCTATTTTGGCCTCTACGTGTTGAGAGAATTACTATACCTACTTCTTGATGTAAACTCTTGTTTGATTAAAGCAAGGGGAAACATTGTAAGTTTAATTGAATGAAATCTCTACCATTTTTTATTAAGGGTCGCAAGCAAGCTGTTACTAGCTGGACTGAAACAAAAGTTGTAGGTGAACCCATGGTATTGGACTCGCGAACTCGTTTCCTGTTAGATGACAGCTGATTTCAGTGATATTATCATAGGTGGCTGTTATATTTATCTGTTTGATATTTGCTAGACTTTTCCTCGATAAGCCCACATGGATCGGGTAAAATTTCCATCTTCTATACCTTTGGCAAGGAGTTCATAGAACTTCTAGGCCTGACTGCACTGCGTAACCTTCCTGATGGATATGTGCGTTGGTTCTTGTTTTGTGCTTGTACTCGTGGTAAGGTCTTTTGAGTCTGGGGCATCGTTGGTGTTTTACCCTCTGCGTATCGAATCCCTTTGTTTCGAACTCGAATACCTTATACTTCAAACTTGGTTACTAAAAGGTCCCATTTTGTGGCCTTGTTAAGGAAATCAAATTTTATTTTAATGTTTATTGACATTGTCTGAATTATATAAAAATTATTAACTACTTTTGGGTTTAGCCCTCCCTTACACTATGTAGAGGATTTGACGTTTAGGATAAGGTTTGTTGGTAGAATAATGGCCCTTTTTGTATCTCCCATGTACGCTTTTGGAAGAGTGGTTTTGTATTGTTAACTAGTCCTACGTTTAAGTAATCCTATAAGAAGGTAGTGGTAAAACTCCTTGTTTAAAACTGAAACTAGAGTTGTTTTTCTTTTAAGGACGTCGAACCCTTATTGCTATGAAGCCCCTGGGAGATTTGGATAACGTCGTTTTGTTTCGCGCCTACGATCATAATTAGTATGTTTTGTCTTCTCTTGGACCCCTTTAGTTGGATGGAGTAAGTTTTGGATTCCAATCACGTAATCCATAGGATTACATGAAGGAGATATCAACATTCTTGACCTTCTTGTTCCTAACCCATAAGGTCTTGCCTTGAATTATGTAATTTTGTTCTTACTGGTATTTGGACTTTCCTTTTGTTGGATGGTTTAGATTTCTCTCTCATGTGATTAATCTTGGAGTTGTGAGTTGTGTTTTAATCCATTTCTGAATTTAGAACATTCCTTTCTTGATATTGTTAAATGTTAGCTTACTGTTGCAATGTGTAGCCTTAACATGCTCAGTTCTTGCGAACTGACTTTAGTTAATATTTGTGCAGATGGATTATGCGAATAGACTAGAGGAAAAGAGTGTTAAAGGTTCATCTGTACAATTTATGAAGTACCTTGTAAAAATGTCGAATGTATTGTAGAGTATTGTTGTTGTAACTGTTGAAACTTTGGTTTGTTTGGATAACATGTGAAAGATGAAATTTGATTACCGCTTGGTTATGGGATATTCTAGTGTATTTTTAAATCCTTAGAATAGTAGTGTGGCATGTTCCATGTTATTACGCTCTTGCTCCCTAGTCATGGTTCAATAGAGATGGTATGTCCCTTTGATTTGTGCATCATGTTGGAATGAATTGATATAACCTTGTTTTGTTTCCGTAAACGAGTACTGTTAAACTTTGCTCTTGAGTTAAAATGTTGAGTTGTAAATCCTCCTAAGGCTTAGTAGCAATGAGTTGAAGCACTATGAGTGAGCCTGGATAATCCCGATAAAAGTTAAACTAAAAATTTATATATATGAGCATATTATGTAGGTGTGATCTACTGATAACCTTTGAGACTGGAACAATCAAGAGGAAACTATCTTTTGTAACAAAATATGAACCCTAACTTATTATTTTTTTATTTGAGCCAAGCTAATAAACCTTTTTCTTTTATGGTGAAATCTTAAATGATCTCATGGTGAAATCAATGGTTAGATTTTAGAAGATGATAGGATTTAATAAGTAGGAGGGAAATTGATTATTTAAACCTTAAATCTCTCTCTATCGTTTGAAATGTTCTCCTTTGTCAAACTTAATGAAGTAAAGTCTAGATGGAACATTTAACCAATCTTGATGAACTTTTAACTTCAATGAAAGATTGATAGTAAACAATGTGACCCTGAAGCTAAATTCTGTTGTCCTGTTCTGTTAACCCTTGCCTTGATTCATGGTGATATTTCTTAAGCAAGGTCAAAATTTAATCCTTAAACAAGAAGGCTATTGTTATGAACCCTAAGTGGTACTTTCCACTCAATCGGAGCTTATGCCTTCACCTGTGCAATAGAGGTGTGGAACATGTGTTAGTGACTTGAGTAAGTTTAATTAACCTTGTAAGAAATGGAAAATGTTCTAAAATCAAATGAATAAAAAGCCTTGGACATAAAATTGATGATCCCAGTTTAGAAAGCTTGGCCTTAAGCTATTTAGTCAACCGTTGAAAATAAAGAAGTTCTCCCTTGTGAAAAGAATTGTGTGAATCATTACATGAAATTTTATAAGAACGTAAGTTAAGAATTAAGAGACACTTTAGTAAACAAGAAAATTTAACAAGAAATTCCTCATGGGTTGCCCTACTATTTGTGAGTGTATCATGTGGAATGGACTTTCATGTTGTCTTGTCAAAAGAAGAGTACATTGTCCTTGATAGGTGTGAACGTTTCCGTGCTGACCTTGTGGTCTCCCACGTAACAAGTGGTTCCTAGTGATTGGTTGTAACCTTGTGACGACATGTTGTGTCGTGTTGTGTCAAAGCAAAAAAAAAAAAAAAAAAAAGTTATCCCGTATCTCACCGTGTTGTTCGTGTGTGTGTGATTTGTGGGTCGTTACAAGATATATGGAACTAATAATTTAATCTACTCTTCCTAAAAACCGTAGTCAAATAAAATAATTTAGCGCCCTAAATGTTAGCGTCTGAGGAGTTGCCTAGATTGCCTAGGCCTTAATCCCCCTCTGCTTACATCTTTTTCTTCTCTTCTTAAAGACCTTTTGCTTACCTTCTATTACTTCTCACATTCGTAACCTACTTCCTCTTCTCTTGCTTTATATTAACTTCTCTGGGACAACAACCCTTTGGGAGACTAAATAAGATCAAAGATGGATGCTCTAAGTTGGAGAGCTATTTAGATTCCGCAAGCTAGACTAAAACAGTGACTTGGTATTGTTATGGTCTTTTTAAGGCTAATGTTTTTCTATGGTTTGTTCTTGAAAATAAAATTCTAACTTTGGATCACTTCAATTGCATTGGTTAGTACAGGACATCATGTTGTGTTCTCTCGTGGTATTGATTTTGAAACCTTAAATCATTTTCTTCTCCGATGCAACTTTTAATGGAAGGTATGGAAGGTTTCTTGATATAATAAGTAAAACTTGGTGATGTCGTGAAATATTCAAGAACTTATTCAAAATTGGGAGGAGCTAGGATCTTCTCAAGTGGCTACTAGGTGTGAAATAACTTTAAACATTATAATCCAAAGTCGATAAAAAGAAAGGAACAAGAGAATCTTACAATGAGGACTCTCTCTTGAAATATTTATAATATAAGTTGAAAATTATATTCAAGTGGTGCTTAGACCAAAGGTTCTTATGCTTAAGAAATAGATCATTGGAATAGATGATTAATCATATTAAGTACGACAAGTCAAATTTGAATGTATTTACTTCCTCCATTACTATTGGGAAATAAATAATCCTATCTATTTTTAGCAAATCTTGGGGCTATTGTTTTTTTAAACGGCGAGGGAATGTTATCGATTAACTTGACCCCTTTCCCAATGCTCGTGGCCCTAATATATCATGATAAAGCCAATTCTCCTTTTATCTAAAAAAATTACGTTTTGATTAGATTGATGACCCTTGTTCCATATGTGTCTCTTCACATGGATGAGTACAATTCAAAATTTGAAATGAAGTTGTTTGTCACGTCTTTATCACTCCCTCTCTTGAAGCATGTGTATTCATCGTTACTTGGCTTCTAAGTAATAATAGGTTTCATGGTTTCTTCTAAACTTTTTTCACCTCGTTTTCTGTATGTTTTCCTCTGCGCATTTGCCTTAATCTCTATAGTCTTGCCATGGCTAAAAGGAAGGAAACCCAACATAAAAAAAAGTATGGAGGCTAGTCCATTGTCAAGAAAATAAAGATGGTGAGAAAAAGGTAATCTAAACAAGGCTAAGATTGAATGTGATTACAAAGGACAAACAAAGGATGACTATGTGTTTACAACAAAATTCATCAAGAATGTCCCTGGAAAAGAGGATCTAAATGTGGAAAAGAAATATAAGAAGTCATATGAGCTTAGAACTTTGTTCAAGCTTAAAAATGCTACCAAATTTAATGAAACGACTCATAACTTCATTATTCTATGTGTTTAGAGTTTTCACAAACACACCTTAAAGGCAATTATGGATATTATGGCGAGTGAATTCTACCAAAACTTTAATATGTTGGATAGAAAAATAAACTTTAGTTGTAAAGATTAAATTTGTTTCTCGCTACTAGGCTTGGGGTTGCTCCCGTAATATCAAAACTAGGTTTTCCTAATTAATATTAAATATTAATGTGTTAATATGATATAAAATCACAAGTACAACAATAAACCGTAAATATGCAATGATCGTTGATGCATTTGTTACGAGATCTGGACATCGAAATTAATCAAATAATTCCCAAAGGAGGATCTGTATAAGATCTTAAAAATTTACCAAAAGCTTGGTTCAATCTAATTCCTTATCGTGAAGTGGGCTTAATGACAGCGATGTATTTGAATAAAGAATATGGAATGCCTTACATATCCACAGCCCCCATGGGGGCTGTGGATATGGCTGAGTGGATCCGCCAAATTCAAAAAAATGTGAATACCTTAACTCTTAGTTCATCGATTAAAAGAGTTGATTATGAACATTATATCAATGGACAAACTGGATTTGTTTCCCAAACTTCTTAGTTTTCAAGATATATTGATTTTCGAATTTGACGTGGAAAGAAATAGTCGTTTTTGGTGATGCAACTCATGTTGCTTCAATAATTAAGATAATTTCTCAAGAAATGGGAATTTGTGTGAGTTGTTTGGTATTGGGTATTCACACTCCAGAAAGTTAGATAAAGGAAATTGTGGGTTAAAGTTAGAGAAGATTGCACTAATTGACTATTTCTATAAGTTGATCTAGTGAGTGTGATGATAGATCTAGGCCATGCATGCAAAGATATTGATGTATGTAAATTTGTTCGATCTAATAATGTATTGAGAACACATTTATTTGTTCTAGATGAAGGCACTTGGGTGGATTTATCCTTTTTGGGAAGTTTTTTCCTACGTAGGGTTTCACTAGATTGATTATGGCACTATGATTTTGTGTGTCATTAGTTATGTATCATGAGTTCGGATGTATGCGATCTCGATTTTGTAATTGATTTGCCTTCTTCTTTCTTAGAACCCTAGATTTCTCCTTTTTTGAAAAATCTAGCTTCATCAACCCCTGTTGAGTTGAGAGTTGCCTACATAGGAATATTTTAAAGAGGCTTCAGGTTTGATGTAGTTATCCCGCCAAGGGAATGTGTGCAATATTTCTAATAGAATTATGTTTGGAAATAAAGACGCATATAAGACCTTTGTCACTTGGAAATTATATTTGGTATAGAATGTAGCTTGCGATAATGATTTAGGGTAGTTGTATGATATGTGTTCAAACTTAGTAGTTGGTTGATATGCTTAAGAGAGATTTTGTAATTGGGAGCTTGTTGTGATCTCCAGTGGCCCAAAAATGTGAGAGATTGAGGCCTTTTGAATGGGTGGCGTGATTGAGCTTTTACGTGTGATTGTTATAAAAGGTTTTCTGTTTGCATTGACACGGGTAAATCTCGGGATAACTTGTGCATTTGAAATTGACTATCAAGTGAGTGGAGGAAAAACTATCAATTAGTTTCATCCTTAAAAGGCAACTATGTTTAGTGAAGGTGTAAATTTTATTTTGAAAATGAGAGAAGGTGACCATATATTTGAAGATGCGTTATGTGTATGGTAAATAGGTTTTTAGTGGACCATAATCGAGTAACAAGTGTGAACTAGCATCTAAGGAATGTTAAACTAAATGTGATGCATATAGAAATAAGTCATTTAAGTAAACAATAGGAAATGTGTTGAAATAAGTGTTAAGGATAATTGTTAAATGTCATTTGTCCAGATTTAGGGTATTATAGTTCATAGTATTGGAGTGATTTAAAGCCCCTTATTATCCCCTCCCCTTTGTTCCTTCATTTAAATTTTGTGAACTTGCCCTTCCACTCATGTTTATTTATCTAGGAATGTTAATCTTTGTAGATGAATACATTTGGTAATGTATCATTTTACAATGACAAGTTTGGCTCTCTCTCTCTCTCTCTCTCTCTCTCTCCCTCTCTCTCTCTCTCTCTCTCTCTCTCTCTCTCTCCCACCGCTATGTTGTTCACTCACTTGATTGCATTTATCTAAAGCAAGATATTACTCACAAACATCTCACACAAAATTGTGTTTAATATCATGAACTTCTGTTAAAAATGTATGGTGTGGGACCATGTCATGTTACATCTAGGTCGAGCCAGAAAATCTTGTTTCTCGCACTCCAAAAATCTTTTCTCAATTTGAATATCTTTTATGGGTCATTTCTTATTCTATGTACATCGACCTTAATGTGACATCTAACCTACAAAAATCCTATATAAGAAAGCTTAATACACTTAAGAACTAACTTGACATTACCAAGACCATTTATTTAAAATGACATTCCTAAATCACTCAAGGTTCTCCTAAATATCCCTAAATAAAAAACACATCCTCAAGAGTAGCCACCACATAGGTCTGAAGCACTCAAACCAAGTTCAAGAGTTGAGCTTCCCAATCTAAAAACCTCAAAAGGTCCTAGAGCCAAGTCATAGCAAGAGGAAGTCACACGAAGCATTTCCAAAGTTCTAAGGGACAAAGGGACTCTATTTATCATTTGAAGTGCATCACATTATATCACTACTTTACAAGGTACAACATACTTTATCTATAGTTGTGTTGGCGGTACTCGTGTGCCAATAGACATAACAACATGACTGGGGTTAGATTATATTTGTATACATTATTGCACCTACACTATTATAACTACATGGAATTTTCCTCCCACTTACGAAGGTGTATAGTGAAATGGTTGGATTGGTTTGATAGGTGTTTACCTCTAGGTTCAATTATTTCACACCCAAACAACACAGTAAAATACAGGATAATTTTTTTTTTTGACACAAACACGACACGACATGCCACCACCGAGTCACAACTAACTCCGTGGATAACTCAATACAAGGATGACCACAAGGGTAGCACGGAAATGTTCACACACACCAAGGATGGTTCACTTTTCTATCTGACAAAACAACATAAGAAACCACCACATAACACACCTACAGATAGGGCAAGCCACAATGAGGAAATTATTGATGGTTATTTATTTTTATGTAACCTCTTTCGATCCTTAACTACAGTTTGCTAAGACTCTAGATATGATTTGTACAATGCTTCTTACAATGCTAAGTTTTCTCTGGCTTATTAAATCTTATCCTCTTCTAACAATTAACAGTTCATTTCACCTTAGGGTTATTTTACAAATTTCACCATAAAAGGAATAATGTTCACTAGAGGAGCTAGGGTTATCATGTTATATAATTCTTACTCACAAAGATAGTCTCGCCTATGATTTCTTTAAAGAATTCCTTGCTCTCAAGTTGGTAACCTCTACGTTAATTTATTTAAATATAACTTTTAGTTCAACTTTTATAAGTATTAAACAACCCACGTTATTTTACTTATGTCGCATTATTAATAAGTCATAGCAAGATTTACTCAACATTTATTTTCAAGGGTAGAGTTTAATAACACTCATTCACCAGAACAAAACAAGGTTACATCCACACTTAAAATACCAATAATCCAATAAGGTCACTCAACAAGCAGTAACCAATATTTTAATATTTTCAATGATGGTCAAACAAACCAAGGTGTCCAAAGTTAAGATGACAAAGTCCACAAATACATTATACTAAGACCATGATCCTCTCCTACATTTTCCACTGTATGTTATCAATAGTTGAACAATATAAAAAGGATTCATGTAAGAACTTCTCAGCTGAGGTTGATGCACAAGTTTACAAGTCTATCCCTCATCTACTCGCTAAAATTCCATCTGCAACAAATATTTACTAGAGTCGGGTTCATTTAGAACTGAGCATGATAAGATATAAACCTCACCTAATAACTTATGCCATCTAGCATTTAAATAAATGAAATTTTGCAATACTCCCTATCAAATAATTCCTAGTCATGTATTCAAATCTTAACTGCACATCTCATGATAATACATTTCATACCCATCATTGAACACTTCCCTAAAATCTGCTTACATATGAACAAAAATTCCAAGTGGCTAGAAGATATGCAACCTTAACCTTGCATTTAATCATAATTAAATTACAGTAGTAATAATAACGCTCACCTAATACCCTCAACCTACTTCACATATATAAGTGTCCAACAATATTATCTTTCAATTAAATAAAAGCACCAACGACATTAAGCTTCTATAATAAATACAAGTGTCAATCATATGATAATCATCAATATTACCCAAGTATCAACCTTTATAGAAAATCAAGGATATGTAAGTATACTTTTGATATTTATCTCACAATTTAAAGAATATACTTATGTAAACAAGGGTTCCACCAATCAGCAAGTTCATATATTATTTAGATATCCTATCGGTTGTTTATTATCATGTCTCTATATGCCTCCATTAGTATAAGAGTCCAACTCAGAGGAATGAATTACGAACAACAATACCGTCATACTTCGTTAATGAGTAGAAGGTACATTTGGCTAGCTAAAACATGTAAGCGTGGTCCAAGCCACTATAAATACAAGTATCAACATTATCTCAACTCACAATTGAGATGCAAGTACCAATTTTTAGCTAACATAATAATCATCGTAAATGCCGTAAAAATATTCCACGCGTTAACCAAGTATTGAAATAACATATTTATCCTTACTGGTTGCCTGATAGCATAATATATCATATTATATAATTCAACCTCCACTTGCATATCTCAATTTATGGGTATTAATCATTGTCCTATATAATGAAGTTAAATAATTTCAGGTCGACTTCTATCCTTAACGTCATATAAGGTATGAACAGTCCCATTATGGTAGTTGTCACCTTTACTTAAGGCTGTGTATGAATCCATTTTAGGGTAGTTCTCATAACTTCCCTATTCATCTGTTTTCCTACCAACAAGCATTTCAACAAGCTTTGAAGTCAAAGTATAGGATAAATTTATAATCTCATATTTCAAGCATTGTCTGAATTCATATGCCTGAGGGCCATCACATGTCAATCAAACTTGCAGAATGTACACATTCATGAGAGTTCGATGTATCCATTATTACTTTAACTGATTCGAAGATCTAAGAAGCGCCTCAAACTTAAGCCATATAGTTATCCACACAAACTAACGTCTTGAGGCTTACCGTATTCAAAAAGGTCCCAAAATAGAAACCCCATTAACACATGTTTCAGGAGCGTTCCAATCTAAAGTAAGCTCATAGTAATAATAATAGTAGAGGGCCTGGTGAGGGGTTTTCAATAATCCCCAAAGTAAACGATAATCAAAGGAGTCGGATAGTATCTAGAAGGACCAGTAAGAACCAGTACGACTCTCCCCAAATAGAAGCCTCCAATCCTAATGGGGGTATATTATTACCAATCCACATTAAAAGACCAACACAGTCTTCCGAGAAAATTTCCCAGTTTTCAAGCCATGTTTTACATAATAAAAACAAGACAAGAAAAATTCTAAATCTCATTCACACACCACAATATTTTCTACAGAAAACACTGTTCACAGGAGTAATCATGGCAAAATGATAAACTAACTTTATAAGATCGAAAAGCGAGAATCACTGGAGAGAGATCAGCTCATGCAAATTGTGATTAAAAGTCATTCGAAAACCCATTTCTTTTGGGCATCTCTTTCAAGAAAGAGTCAACATATATATGTAAATAAATATTAAATAATATCAAGAATCCAAAACGTTACTTACTTAGTAAAAGAGAATCACACATCAACAATCCAAAAGAGACTCACATATACAGAATTCAAACAAAATTGCAGAGATTGATTTATCTAAATGCTAAAGGAAATAAATCATTAAGAGAGAGGGTTAGGGCTTATCATGCCTTTAATGCGCTTCCCAAGACAAGAGCACGCTGAAACAGGCCCTTGAAGGTAGTAATGAGCCGAGGTTGGCTGCTACTAAGAACACCAATTTCCGAAGACCAAGTATCACCGTTACAGCATGCATAGTGCCCAAGTATACCACCAATCAGACCAGTAACCAAAGGTGCCTTTTCTGAGTTCAAACAGATATCATTCCAGCCTGTCAAATAAGCAACTCCTAACGCTAGTGCTGTGGCAATCGAACTATTCACTAGCACTTGCATCCAATCCCGTTGGCCTCCCTCCTTGTATTCAGCATCATTTTTGCGCTTCTTTTCAGTACCAAGCTTTGTGAGCTTTGAGGATGAGAAGAAAAACACGAGGAGGAGAGCTCCAAACCTGAAGGAAGCCATGATAGATGCTGACATTACCAGGAACCCGGCAAAACCACCCGACAGATTTAAAGACTTCCGCCGAACAGCCCATCCTGCTATGAATAATGCAAGCGCCACACTTATGAAGGCTTTTATTACCAGGCTCTCCAACAGCAAATTGTGCTTCATGAATATTCTGATATGAAACAGATCCTCCTCTATGAGATTCTCTTCCATGAGTTGCATCGAAAAACCAGTAAGGTCTCAATAGAGAATTTTTGTAATAAATTTCATCAGGTCTCCTGGTAACACTCTTACTGTCACTAATTGATTTTGATAAAAAAATAAAACTTGAAGGAGAATCCCAAATTTGAGGATGCATTCAATACTGAACAGGTAACAACATTGTTGGACAGCCTGCTTGTTGGAAGCGCTCAAAGAGGCTTCTACTATACTGCACACGCTGCCTTTCGCTGCTGGCTAAACATTGTCACAGATGCTGTCTCATTCTTTGTGGATCCCAACAAGAACACACCCCGCAGCATCCAATGAAAGGGAGGTAACACGCCTACTGCACCAGCTTGTAGCTTCATCTATAACCACCATACCAAACCCACGCGGCCAGCAGGGAAGGCCCCAAAGTCCTCCACGCTCAGAAAAACCTTCCTCCACGTTTTCTAAACGCCCCCTAAGTTCCAGGCGTGAACAGGATCCAATGCGGCCAGGGAAGGAAAAGGGAGGCGTCCAAGATCTGCGCACCAGCATAAGGCGTGAGGGGGGTTTCATTGCGGCCAAGGAAGACAAAAAGGACACGCCTGGATCGCGCACGGAAAATGACCACACACAAAGAAAGGAAACTTGCAATAAACTCACAAATGTGAGATTTTCATCTGGGCGCGCGACCCCCAATCCACTGAGCACGCAGATCCCCAAACTACTGAGCACGCAAATCCCCAAAACAAAGAAAACGTGGCTAGCAAGCCATAACGAATCACGAAGACAAAACGTAGGCCAAAACCCAATACGATTTCAAACACGTTTCCCAGATCCCAGGGAAGGTCCAACACGGTTTACAAGAAAAGACGTCTATTTTGGAGAGAGATCCATGTGATACGCAAATCCTAAATTCTCCCCATTCGAGCACGCCTTAGAAGATTTTACAACCCTAAACCATATTTAAATAGTTCACCTTAAATGCCGAGCAGGATAGAGCTTCATCCTCATTTCCCTGCATTAATTTATGTAATCGCTTATCAAAATATAACAACAGGGTTGGTATCAAATCGACGCTCAGAAGGCGAGGTTAACGTCGACCGATAAATAAGAATATTATTATTATCATTATTATTATTATTACCACTTATTAATACTTATTAATCGAAATAACAAGAGCCAACTCGCGAGCTCAATAAATCGAGCGCACAGTTTTCCTTTAATAGGAGGAAACGAAATGGGTGAGACGGGAAACCCACATAAAACACCGACACGACGCGCGAAGACAAGACGGAGTGGGAGAACTCCAGTCATTTTCTGTGACAAGGGCGAAGCCAACGAGAGGTCAACATAAGCACCACAACGTTAAAATTATCTACTCATCACATTTTTATGCCTATTAATAAATAAGGAAATAAATCCATATCAAACCCTTATTTATTTATTTAAGGTGTAAAAATTTGGTCAACCCATTATTTTTCAAACCCTTCACCTAGTTTTTCCTAGGTTGTTTATCCTCATCGGGACGTTTGTTTGTAACCCTAACTACTATGGATTTTTCCCTTTATCATTAATTGTATGCTTTGGCTTCTAGGGTTAGATCTTATTTGTGTGTTCATGGATTATGCTAGAGTTGTTACTTCATGAGATAATAAGGGCTACTATCCCTCTAACTAGGTACATGATCCTTATGAGCACGTAAGTAAGGATTTATCTATGTCGACTTGGTGTTGTTTATGATGAGACTCTACAAGTTGAAATTTTGCTTGTTGTTACCCATCGAGAATTTTTTAAAGCACTCTCATGCCAAACCTGTTCCTAACCTTAGTTTCTATATATCTTATGATGATATCTTTGGTCGTCCTAAATATTATACCCACCAATTTAAGTTAGAGGTGCTTTATACCTCTCCTCCCATGGAGTCTTCATTTGTTTGTGAACAAGTTGTTGAGAATGTCCTTACCAAAAAGCCATGTTTTGATGACAATATTTCTAAATGTGTTGATGTTTATCTTGATTATTAGGATAGTAATTGTGAGAAACTTTAACTCAAACCAATGATTCTCATCATTGACCATGTTTTTGATGATGATGATATGAATGATTCCAATAATGTGTCTATTACTAGTGACATAAAACCTAATACTTGTGAATGGGATGATATCTCTTCTCCTACTCTCGATATAACTAATGATGAAAGTGATTTATATTTTGATGATGATGATAATTTATCAATTGATTCTCACATTCATTTGATTAATGAGATGCTTGATGGCGATGCTTATTTCTTGGATAATGATATGACAAATGATATTGTTAATGGATGTATAGATATTACCAATGAATTTTATATTCCTCTTCTACTATATATAATATTCCTACTACTGTGTTTCTTCCCATCCTAATGAATACCAAAATTTTATATGTACACATGTCTCTTCCCACTATCCTATAAATGAAAATGAGGTGATTGATAGTGTGGATTCTATGCCTCTTAAGGAAATTGAACATGTTAACACAGATCCTCCTACTCTTACTTGTATTGAAACCAATGTCATTCCTACTTATATGTTTATTACAAATGAATTGAATTTGTATAATGACTATGCCTCTTTAAATCAGTAATGTGATACTAAGATTATAGTTATTAATAATCCACCCTTTCCAAATGTTAATGCTCTTAGCCATGATGTGTTACCTCCCACTTCACCTAGGCAAAATAGTGTGCATGTGGCTACTCTTGATGGAAAAGTGCAACCACTCAACAAGGCTCTTATTACACCTATGATATACCTCCTCAATAGGTTATCTCTTTGACGCGTGTTGTAGGAATTTTACAACACAAAGTGCAATGCTTATCCTTAATGAGTAAAGCTTATAATGCTTGGATTCAATGTAATGATATAGATGGAAATCTAATATGATGAAAGATATTCCAAGTTGCCTTCCCTAAAGATCATGTCATGCCTAAGTTTCAATTGTTTGATAGGACTAATCATCCTTATATCCACCTAATATATATAGACTTTATATGACTTCCTATAACAATGATCAATGAATAATAAAATAATTTTTAAAATCCTCACAATGTATTACAATGCATGTGTTTAATCACCTCCCAAAGTGGATCCTTCAATAATATTTTAGAGCTTGAAGAAGCATTCCGTGTCCTCTTTATTGATGATACATGTCTCATAGTCACTTATGATCATTTTATTTTTCTTTGCATCGAGGCAAATATGAGTTAGTTTCTAATTATATCTTTCACTTTGATGAAACCATGCAACGACTATCTATAAGCCCACTAATTTAGAAGTGCAATATATCTATGGTTTTATTTTCCTCTTAAATATAATTATTTTGTGCCACTTGTGATTACTTTACGATCTTTTCCTTCAAGTTATTGTTTTGGAGCTAGAACTTACTCCTCCATATGTATCCACACCCTAACATGTGTATATTCTTACTCCCACTAAGGATCACAATACAAATGTTATGACTAAATCATCTTCTACTTTAGGACAAGTCAAGGTTATGCATCATGGTAATACTTCTCATCATCCCGCTACTCATCCTAAAGATCCTACAAGGCCTCTTGTTGCTCCTAAATGGAAACTATTACATTTTTACAAATCTCTTGATCATTCACATTATATTTTACTCGACCTACTTGATAAGTGCTTAATTTTATTACCATATAATGATCATCACCATCCTTTCTAGCTTGAGTTTAAAAATGCTAACCTTTTTGTAACTATCACTACATTAATAGAAATCACAAAAAATAGTTTTATGTATCGATTAAAAACTTGAAATACTTTCAAATAAAAAGAATCATCTCTTTTGACAAGTGCTATTATGAAATTTCTCCTCCTCATACGAGACATCAATATATTCAGGATGTGAGAATTTATGATGGTCCTCCTAGGGCTTATTAGTTTCTCGGTCTCCTATGAGATATGTCTCTCTCGATTAAGCAAATATAGAAATATATATATGCTAAAATCTTAATTATGTAACAACGCAGATATAGATAATTAAAGTACATATTTGACCCAAGAAAGTAAGCTAATAAAATTTGAAACCCTAAGTGCAAGAGAGAGGGTAAGATACTTAGTTGATTCACAATAAATCCAAGTTATGTCGAGCTAGAAAATTGATGAAACAGAGGGCATAATGTCGTAACCGAGCTTAGAAAATTGTGTAAATGTTGGAAATGTCAAGACTAGGGTGACTATGGCATTGCATACCTCCTCTGGGTGCCAGTGATACCGGAACCTCGTAAAATGATCTTCGTAGGGTTGCAAGATGTTCGTTAATATTCACCTTTGATCACTTGTACTTCGTTATTTGATCACCGAATTCACCTGAAACCTGCAAGAAGAAAGAGCACCTACAAAACCCCAAAACACATAAAATCCTAAAAATAAAAAAATATGCAAATGGGGAGTTGGACTGACCTCAACGGTTACCCGACTGAGTGAACTTACTATCCGGTCGTTGTACTACATTTCGGACTCCATGTAGTTCTAAATGCACTTGTACTTACATTCCGGTCGTTGTGCATGTGTAGAATCGTGCCCTTGGTGACTCTTGTTCTAGATGCACTTGAATATCAATCAATAGCTAGATGTATAAGATGTAAATAGATGTGTGCATGGAAAATGAACTTCCCCTCCTATGAAGTGTATGAGGAAGAATGCATTCACTTATCCCTTTTGTAAAGCTATATGGATGTTTGAATGCTCTTAGATGTAACCTTAGGTGATGATAGATAATGCTTAGTGCTTGGTACTTTATTATGGTCAAATAGTTCTGTATTTATATGATTCCCTTGTTTTAATTTTTAGTTAACCACTAAAAGGTATACCCATAAGAAACCAACGGCTAGAAAGGACCCAAAAGATGTGAGCAAGATACAAAGTGGTGGGGGATCCCGAGAGGATGGGGGCACCGATGTTGGCATCATGGATGGGTGATGGTGTCTAGAATCGAGAAAATGAAGTGTCAAAGGTCAGGACGGGCAAAGAGGGTGTGTATAACCAAGAAGGAAACCAAAAAGCAAACAAAGAGGCCAAAGACAATGGCCAATTAGTACTTTTCTCGCTTAGGAATCATATGAATAGTGGTATGTTATTAGGACCTAGAAATGTACGCAAAGTGCATGATTTAGTGTCTACGCTCTTGGAGATGATCTCCTCTTAATCAACCATTACAAAGTCCTAAATACAAATGGGTCATGAAAGACAACAAATTTAGTTTACAAGATAATCAACTTACAATTAATAATACACATGTTTATGTTGATAATAAATCTCTATACATAATCAATTAATAATAAACAAAAATTTAACAAGAGTGCATCCTTGGATCTTAGAGTGACCAAACATCCTTTGTCCTGGGTTAGCATACGTATCACATCACGTGTTCTGGTTAATCATGTTATTCTATTGATTATTATCAATATCAATTTAGTTTAATCACATAAAGTGTAATGTATAAAACAAATATAAAATCAATCAAATACAATTACATGACATAAATTTCTATAATTAATACTCATGCGAGTGTGTGTGTGTGTGTGTGTGTGTGTGTGTGTGTGTGTGTGTGTGTACATCATTACTATGGTCCTCACCATAGTCTATACATCATTATTATGTTCCTCATCACTACCAAAATCGTACGCGGGGGCTAGATAAATCAATGTCTCTCCCACATCTCAAAACCTCAGAGCATGACCATGACCTACAATGTTGCACTTACTCCCATAATGTCCCTATCTTGGTCATAGCTTGGGCATATTGTGCTTGTACACCCATTAACCTCGCTACTAGATCGTGGGCAAGCTTTGTCCGAGTGTAAGCTTGGGCCTCTGTGCAACTCACCGCAACTCTCATCTTGTTCACTCTATAAAATAATACATGTTGCATCCACCACAACCATAGGATAAAAAAGTAGGTAAATTCGTTAGGTATATCATACACACACTGTAATATACTTGGTCACCACATCGCTCGAAATGTTCCACGTCAATTTACAAACAAATGCATCCATGATCATGGTATAATATATGTCACCCATAATAATAATCATACACTCATGTGTTATTGTTTCAATTTTATCACGTGATATGTGTTTGGGTTGGCCTTAGATGTGTGCTCTTGAATTCATTTAATGTGTCTTGCACCAATGCATCAAGTTTATCTATGATCATCAAGTTAGTATGGTCAAGGGTATCCCATACGACACCCTAATACCTAAACTTCTTAGAAATAAAGTGATGATTTGCACACCTAATCTTGTTACACCTACACATGAAAATCTTAGTGGATTGATCCTTCGCAAGAACCCTCCCTAATATACATGTTATCCCTAGTGGGTATATCCCTCATAGGACTCCTAGGTCTCATATCAAACATACTCCCTCTAGGGGTCTATCGCTCACCATATTTTTCCTATGTCTCATATTGCACATTGTATGGCTCCTACACAAGTTATATAACCCTAAATTCTTAAGGTTCATCCTTATTATACTACATATGTGACACATTTGAGGTCCAAGTCTCCTATATTTTATGGGTATACATATTTTCTTGATATTCCTACTACCATTACGACTATAAATACAACTCGTTTGAGGCATACGTCTCATTTTCTTGATGGCTCCATCCCTCCTCTCAAAAAATCTCTCATTAGGTAGCGCTTATGTTTCCCTTCCCGTTTGTATTTAGATATTCTAGAAATACAAAACCATTCAAATAATCACATAAACACAAAAACATTCAAATATTTACAAATACAAAATCAAGACATACACATGACTTTATTTTCTAGCTTATTACTTCACAAATGTTTTTAATATGTTTTGATAGATATAAGCACATATACATTCACGGGGTATGTTGAGATTGATATAAGACATACAAATTTGACATTATACAATGACAAAAAGTGTCAGTCTAGACCTTTCCTAGTTGAACTTAGTATTTTGGGGAATCTCCTACATTATTGAGAATATTTTGTTTCAATGTAACTACTTTCACTTCCTCATTATGTTCAATTATGTCTTTAGTGTACATGTTATTTTTGAACTAACAAGGCTAACACATATGTCTTGTGTAGTGCTAGCTTATCTTTGTTTTATGTGCATCTAGGTTATTTTTTCTATTTTTTATTCATTTTATTACCTCTATGTATGTAGCCTATGGACTTCACTATGTGTGTCTTATAACACTTTTGTGTCCCATGTTTTCATCTTTGTGCCTTTGATATACCTATTTTACATGACATTTTTGAGTACTTTTATGGTAGATTACTTGTATACTTGTTTACCTATTCGCTTAATTTATACTTGATTCTTATTGTGTTTTTACTTATTGATTGTTGATATTTGTGTACACCATGGTTTCCATTATTCACACCCCTTGCAGAAACAAGATCCCAATGGTGGCATACGATTCTATTTCAAGTTCTTGAGATGTGCTTTCCTTCCATGTTCACAAAGAAGGGAGGGAGTGTTAGGAATTTAGTGTGATCATATAATTATTTTATATTTATGGATTTCTCAGTAGATTGTTTAAACAATAGACTTAATATTGTGATTCATTTCCTATATTGTAGGAAACATAGTCGTATATATTTGTAAATACATGTTAATCAAATCTGAACCAAACTTTAGCTGGTTGCCCATCCTCACACTCAAATCTGCTAGAAGGAAAACCTGGAATGAGATTTCACTTGATACGATCAATGTGACACAATTGTTTGTGGACCCCAACCTAGAGGAGACACACAAATTAAAAGAATGGTTTGCCAAAGAGGGCTCATCTGTGGTTTCCCCTTCATTGTCTAAGAAATATTCCCATGAAGATGTGTCTACCGTTAGAGTCACAATTTCAGCAATACAAGAGTTTGTTGAGTTTGAAAAGAATAACCTTTACAGTGTCAGTTGCACAATCACATCTGTCTCACTAGAAAATTTCTACTACATGGCATGCCCTCAGATAGTGGAAGGCAAAAAAATGTTTAAAAAAGGTCATTGCAAGTGATTTCCTCTTTCATTTCCCAAAGTGTGATGTTTATTTGGAAGATTGTGACTGCAGATCTATGCTCCAGATTGAATTGCAAGACTATACTGACAGGATTTGCGGTGCCACTGAATTTTAAGAAGCAATGTTCTCCCTCCTTGGCTTACCTACAAAATACCTTTGCTTGCTGATTGATGAGCCCAAACTCCTCCACGAAGTTTTGTGCCATGCATTTGGGCATAGATTTTTGCTTTCTCTGTCTGCGAAAAAGGAATTTTTCCAAGAAGAAGAACGCACCTCGGTGCAGGTTGTGCTCAAAGCGGAGAATATAGATTTTTTTCTGAAAATTTCCTCCTTTTGCATGAGATTTCAGTATCTGATGGCTCGGAAATGGAGGCATAGCCTTCGTTGGTTACATGCTTTAACTAAGAAAAATAGCTTGCTTTGTTGTTCTGATTTAATATTTTATTCGCTACGTTTGTGGCACAACATTTTGTAAGAAATTTTTGTCACAACAGTTACTTCATGTTGCATATTATATGTTACTAGAGATATCTTGTATGTAGTTCTATGGGCGTGGTTCCCTTCACGTATGATTTTCTGTATGAATACAAACGACTTTATTATACATCTAGAAAAATAATGCAACATACTTTATCTTTTAAAAATAAAAATATTAAGCTTTGTTTAGCATGCATGTTCTTTGTTGTTTGTTCTTACATGTTCTCCATTCGGATTTTTATGTTTTTCAATAAAAACTATCTTGATTTTCTCCCTCTTGATGAGATCGCGACATAGTTCATTCTTTTTTTTAAATAACAAATTTAGCTTGATCCTTGCATAATACATGGTTGAATCGAAAAAAAAACTACAAGTCGCTTTTAACCTTACATGTTTATTGTATTATTGTTTTTCGATGTTTAGCGAAACGATATCTTGTTCGTTTTTATATTTACAACATGCCCCCTTTAATACATGATTTGTCTTTATACACTCCCCTCCCCCTTTTATGCCAAATACAAAAGAATGTGTTGTTCATTGCAATTTTGCATTCTCCCAATTTTAGACATCGGTGTCAATTACTCTTGGCATGCTTAAATGTTTATGTTTCCTAAAATAACAACATTTTTTATCATTAACCTGTTCCCAGGAAAAAACGACTTTAACAACAACATGCCTCTTGCACAAGGCCATCCATATTGCCTTCATGAATCCAAACTCATGGCAACCTCTGAAAAATTGGTGTGAGCATTTCACTTGATTACAACTCTAGGGTGCAGAGAAATGAACTTCGCAGGATCCAATACAGGGCACAAAGAGATATAAAAATAGATGGCATCATGAGACAAGGCATCTGCATACATCACTAGCCTCTATGCTCGGAACCATCTGCGTGCCAACTAACCCCCTATGTTACCAGACAAAAACTTCCTTCCCTCACATTCAGTGCATTCCAACGAGTGTGTATCCCCATACTATGTTCCCATCCCTTGTTTTCGCCCTTCCTCTATAGCTACTGCATCATTTTTTGACCCTTCCCACCCTAAACCCCACCCTTGTCAAGCTATTGTCCATTATCCTGGTTTCGTTGAAGCTAGGGACCGGTTCTGTGCAAGGATTGACAAGGTTTCACAAGTTGAAACCTAAAACATATGTATGGAA
This sequence comes from Taxus wallichiana var. yunnanensis, assembly GCA_018340775.1. Taxonomy (NCBI): domain Eukaryota; kingdom Viridiplantae; phylum Streptophyta; class Pinopsida; order Cupressales; family Taxaceae; genus Taxus; species Taxus wallichiana. The sequence continues at coordinate 950,978,981 of CM031239.1, read as the reverse complement.
AGGTATCCAAGCATAAAAAGAAGGATCTCACAGGGCAAATGCACGTGTTGTCAATGCATTGCTGAAAACAATGGACACCGGTTCTCATCATGGAAAAACATGGATCCTGGCCCCATGCCTCCTTCTTTATATGGTCTGGCGTAAGTTGAAGAAATACTTATAACGTGTGTCAATCCTATTGTGCAAGTAACACATGCTAGAGGTGGGAAACTCAAGTATAGTGGCCACGCGATAAGATTTCCATGGGGTATTACCTCAATCATTCGTGACCTTCCCTATCGCATCTCTGAATTGGATGTACTTGTTGTCAAAAGACAGGGATTGAACAAAAAAACTATGATTTTTATGTTTGGAGTTGTGTTACCCTGGATTTACATGACAAAATTGCACATGATCCTTACTATAATGATGTCCACATTGATTCAGATGCTATCTTGGCATTGCCTAATGGACCGAATGATGTTTTTCACTTGCTTCGCCACACTACAGTCAATGTTGAGGGAGATCTTATCGTTGATGTACAACTTGACCCGGCTGGAGAAGGTCTGGTACATGATTTGCAACAAAAATCATCATCATTTGTTTTGTTCTTGCCTAACACGCCTACAAAGATGGAGACGATACGTTCGTTTTTGGAGTTCAACCCCGTTAACAATATCCCTTCTCTTCCTAGGCCTCACATTGGTTCCTCTCCGATTATTGAATATAACACAGAAGGATTGTTTATGATGGCCTTTTTATGCCTCTTACCTGAAGGCAATGCGATTCTTGGCCAACCGATATTTAAAGATGTTGAGATGCATGAGTATGCACTCCATTTAATGTGGTACCATGATGGAAGGTTTGGAAACCACCCAAGGTTTCAATATTTTCTTTTGAATTTGATTATGAGACACCGCAGTCAGGCCACAACAATATTTTTTAAACAAAATATAAAAACCATCTTTCAGAAATGATAGCAGACATGTGTTCCTACCTGTGAGAGCTTCCTGATGACAGGTTGGCTGACCACCTTATGCAGTTTGCTTGAACATTGCGATGAACCATGTCTTATTGGAACAAATGTTGCCTTGAACTTTCAGACATGGCATACCTACTGGGTTCCCCCACTTTATTTTTCACAATGAGTACAACTGATACAAAATGGCCGGAATTACACAAAATCATGCCTAGGGCTCCTTTTAGGTGATCCATCAGAAGCCTTCCATTGGAGAATAAGAAATGTGATCGCAAACCCTCGCCCAGCTTCCACTTACATAAATCTCCAGTGCACTATCTTTCGGGAAGAAATATTGTAAAAACACCTGCACGTTGTTGACTACTGGTACAGGTGAGTTCTTGTCCATGTCATTTCCTGAACTAATTTCTTGCTCCTTTTCCCTTTTAGTTGTATTTTTGCCACTTCATTTCATTTTCCGTTCATGTTTGCAAATATGAGTAGCAACACCGTGGCTCTACCCATGTGCATGGTTTCCTTTGGCTATAAAATGCTCCCGATGTTGACATAATGGATTGGAATGATGCGGAAGATGTGAATAAAACTAGGTAGTTCTTTGGGAAATATACATCTACATGGAATCCACGACCAGATTTTGAAATAGATGTGCACTTTCCACGTTCACCCTTTGATGATCCATGTTTACTAGAAACTAGTTCCATTTCCAATATTGATCCTACACGTGACTATGAAGAGTTGTTAAATAGAGTCCAGTGCACACCAAATGTACATGAGTGTTGGGTTTTAGAATGGAACATGGCTAGAAACCATAGTTAGGGGAAAAATGTGTCCCTCCTCTTTAATGGGAGAGGTTCCCTTATTGAAACCAGGAAAACAAATGTATAAATATACAACTCTCAATGTTTGGACCCTGATATTTTGGAATGTTTTCATACTTAAAAGATTGTCAATACGAAGAATTGGAAGAGTAGAGAGATAAATAACGAAGAAACCAACAATGTTTTTAGGAGATATAGGTAGTAGAATATATCCGTACTCACATTGAACCAAGAAAATATAGGAAAAGATCAATCACTTCATCACCAATGTGAATATGTAGACACAAAGTTCTAAAGATTACAGACAAGAACACAAAGTTTCTTTTGAATGCAAAGACAAATGATCCATTGAATCGAGCAAGGAGAGAGAGATATATAATAGAGGAAATGAGAAAGAAAGCTTCTATATTGAATTAATTCCAAATTTACAACATTCCTAGAAAACCAAAATCCATTTTTCCATGGCCAAAACATGTTCTTATAACAATTCGTGTACATCCATACTTTGTCCCCAAGAAAAGAATATCCAAAAGGAATAATGTTTGTTGTAGATCCATTTTTGGAAAGTGACATGAAACAAATGCACTCATGAAAACCAAAGGTTCAAAAAGATGAACATTTCATCAGTTCAAGCATGATTACTTTAGCGGGGGCATCTCATGATTTTCTTCTTCATGTGGTCCTGCCATTTCCACCTTTTAACCACTTTCATAGCACTCAAGTGCTTACTAGTAAGTTTTCCCCCTTTTTTTTGTGTATGCCCGATAAACTCTATTTTTTGATAATCAAACTTTACATCTCTTTAAACTTATCAATTTGGCTCCACAACAAACCAAAAATGCATCTCATGAATAAACGAAAAGGAAACAGAGAGAGAAGAATGAAGAATGGTTCACATTTGTATTCTTTGGAGCTCTAGTTCGTTAATGGCGTCAAAACCAAATGAGTGCGTTTTGGCCACTCTTTCCCTTTGTCATCTTTGAAATTAGACCCTACGCGTGGCAAGCTCCAAGCAACGGCGGACTGGGAAAAAAATCCACGTTTTAAGACATTTGGGAGAAAAAGTGCAATTTCTCATTTTTCTCCACCCCTCCGCATCCCCGCCAAAGGTCAGACACGTGGCACACCCTAATTGGAAATGGGGTCGTGGCTCAAATTCTCATTTTCCTCTGCCGGCCCGCTATCTCGATTTCATTCTTCAACACATGGCATCACCCGATTGGTTACGGGGATGTGCTTCACTTTTATACTTTATTTATTTTTAAAAGGGAAAATTCCAAATTTTCCCCAAAGTCCATGCCTCCACCATTGACTTTTCAATGTAGGCCACGTGTCCCTCTCTCGATTCATGTGGGCTTCAACTCGAATTTATCCCTTGAATCAGCGGGGCCATGAGTCATTTTAGAACTTTTTCCCTTTCGCCATAATGCCTTAGAGAATAAAATGGATCCATCACCCCAAACTTCCGCCAAAATTACTCCAACCAATCGGGAACCATGGGGATGCAGGGAAAATCTAACATTTTTTCCAAAATCACCAAAAGTGATAAGTTCAAAAAGGAACCCGTCTGGTCGCATCCAATGAGAAGCAAACATGTAGCTTCACCTTCTGAGAAAGAATTTGAGAGAAAAGAACGTAGAAAATTGCAGAGAACGGGAAAATGTCATTTTTGCACCCGACGAAGATTTTCTTTCTGCACAAAGTTAATATGCGAAGAATGCAAGTTTTCACATCCTTCAAATGCATAAAAGAAGATCATAAACCCCCTCCCATCCATGAGAAATAGATAGAACGTTATAATGGCCGCAAACTGAGGAAATGCATAAAACGTTGTGGGGGATCAAAATGAGCACTTGAGGGGCTTGAAACACGAATTCCTCCATGGCAAGACTTCAATTTTCATGAAATTGGATTTCAAAAAAATGGGGGAATTGAGGGGACAATAATTGGCTCCTTTTGGGGATGATTTGGCAAAGGAAAGATGTAAAATCAAGAACCATAGAGAATTCTAGGGATGAACAGATCAATGCCTTATCCATTGGGTAACGGAGTTAAAAATCAATATCAACACAGAAGACAACGCACACAAGGAAACAAGAAAAACAAGAAAAATAGAAACAAAACGCTATACAAAATGTACAAGAGGGACTGCCAAAACTCCTAGGTTTTGAACAACTTCAAAAATTTCCCACTATAAGGAAGTGGGAGAGGAGAACCATCCATGTAATCCAGGTAAAAAGAGTTCTCACCAGTAAAATTTCTAATTTTAAAAGGACCAAGCCAAAGGGAATCAAATTTACCATGGTTGCCTCGAGGTTCATGCCTTTTGTCCCAAAGAAGAACACTATCTCCCACTTGAAAAGTTCTGGGTTTAGCCTTTTTATCAAACAGAGCTTTTACCTTGAGTTGATGAGTTGATATTTTGTCAACCACTTGTAATTTGTCTTCATTCAACTTCTAGAGGTACATAATTCTTTCATCCAATGAATTGGTAAAGTGACATCCTCAATGGCCTTAATCAAATATAATTTGGTAGTTCCAATGTCACTTTGGTGTTTGAGCTTCAAATCCATATACCACTTGAAAAGGAGACATTCAATGGCTCTCTTAGGTGTAATCCTATCTACCCATAAAGCATCATATAATTTCTTATGCCAATTCCTCTTAGAGTCATTAACAAGCTTCCAAAAATGGCGCCCCAAGTTCTGTTAGTTGATTCTCGCTTGCCCATTCCCTTGGGGATAGTAATCGATGAGTAGGCAAAGGAAATGCCATATCCATAATAGAAATCCATCATCTCAAAGCAGAAGAGAAATTGGAAGCATTATCAAGTGATAATCTTGTTTGGTATCCCAAACCTTATTAAGATGCGCTCCTTGATGAAGTTGCATACTACTTCAAAAGTAGTACTTTTAACTAGAATGGCTTCCACCCACTTGGTGAAATAATCAGTGGTAGTCAAAACATGAGTATGCCCGCACTTAAAGGTGGATTGAGTGTCTCAATGAAGTCCAAACCCCATTGTTGAAAAGGTTCCTCAATCACCACTGGTTTAAGAGGTAAAGCAACCAATTTGGGTTTTCCAACAAAGGTTTGACATGCTTCACACTTGCCTACCCACTTTGATGCATCTTTGAACAAGGTAGGCCAATAATATCCAAAGACGAAGGATTGTGGGTCATGTGACAAAAAAAGAAATGACCTCCATAGGCCTGGTCATGAAAGGCTGAGAATAATTTCTTTTGTTGCTCTTTGTCAACACATTTCAAAAACCTTCCATCTATGCCTCGTTTGAACAATGCATTTTCCCACAACACATATTGTGCAAACCTTAATTTGATGGCTCTCTTATCCTTGGCACTCAAATGGGATGGACATTCTCCATAAGTAAGAAAGTGTGCAATGTCAGCATACCATTCATTAGTTGAGCTGAGGAAAAGAACAACAGGGATATCAACTTCCTCCTTGGACAATTTGGCATCAGCTCCTTCAACAATGAGTTCACATAAGCCCTTTCCTTGAACTAGCTTGGTGGGTTTGATGTCAAGATCATACTCCTGAAATTTGGCTACCCAATTGCCTCTCTTGGTTCCAAATTCTTGTTGTGTAAGAATGGATTTAATAGTTGTATCAGGTACAAGCACAATAGAATGAGAGTTGAGGATGTAAAAATGAAATCGCTTCATGTGCCTTTGACCACCGTAAAAGCATGTTTCTCCATCATGCCGTACTTCACTCATGGGATTTCAAAATATAACTCATGAATGCTATGGGAGTTCATGACCTTCAACATTCTCTTGGGTTAACACAACAGCTAGAGTACTTTTAGTAGCATAGAAATAGATAATTAAGTCTTTGCTATAATTAGGGCATGCCAAGATTGGAGTCTTTGTTATAGCTCTCTTGATGTCTTCAAATGCAACATTTCCTTCAGAGGACCAACCAAAAGTTTTCTTCCCTTTCATCATGTGGGCTATGTTCAAAGTAAGTTTAGCAAAATTAGGTATGAATCTTCTTAAGAAGTTGATCTTGCCAAAGAAAGAGTGCACACCCTTCTTGCTTGTGGGGAGAGGGATCTGCTGAATTACCTAGACTCTTTCTGGATCAATCTTGATTCCCTCCTTAGAGACAATGTGTCCCAATAATTTTTCCTCAGTGACACAAAATATAGATTTCTTGGGATTCAAGGAGATGCCATGCTCTCTACACTTTTGGAGGACAATTTCAAGGTGTTGGAAATGATCAGCTCTGGTTTTTGAAAACACAGTCAGATCATCAAGGTATACAACTATGCATTTTCCTTGAGGCTGCCAAAGGACAGGTCCATTGCCCTCTAAAAGGTGGCACCAGCATTGGTGAGGCCAAAAGGCATTCTCCTGTAAGCAAAGGTGTCCCAAGGAGTGGTAAATGCGAGTCTTATGCTGATCTATAACACATACTTCTACTTGATTATATCATGAGAGTCCATCGAGCATGGACATCACTTCTGAACTTCAGTAACAGCCTCTGTAACACTTGATCCATTACGGGGAGAGGATAATTATCCTTCAAAGAGGCTTGATTCAAATTCCTAAAATCAACACAAATCCGGATCTCACCATTCTTCTTCCTGACATGCACAATATTAGTAATCCACGTTGAATGGTGAATGGGGAAAATGATCTTAGCCTTCAATAACTTTTGGATCTCTTGAAATATTGTATCAACAATTTTAGGGTTATACTACCTCTACTTTTTCCGGAAGGGCTTGATCCTATGTTTTAGAGGAATGAAATTTTGCATCTCTTTTGGTTGAAAAGCCTTGAGATCATCATAAGAATATGCAAGAACATCAACATACCTTTTCAATAGATTCACTACTTTCTCCCTCTCCTCTTGTGTGCAACACTTTCCAATGTTTACCAACATGGGTTCATTAAGACTCCTAATGTTTATCTTTTCATAGTCAGTAGAATGCTAAGCTCCTTTGGAAGTTTTGGACTTGATGTACCTATCATGTTTATCAAATAACTCTTCCAAACTTACCAGCCCTTTAGGTATCTTATTACCTTTCAGTTTTATGCAGCCATCATGATCCATTTCTTCTTTGTTATCTTCTTCATTTGGGGGCACAAGACTCTCTAGGTAGAATTCCACTTCCTTCAAAGTACAACTCGGTCAAAATTATCTCGAGTTCAAGGAAGGAAAGCAAGTGTTGATCATCATTAAATACCTGCAAATTTTTTGCATTGTCACACACATTAGGCCTATGAATCATCTCAATGGTGAATTTATCTTGGGAGAAATCTAGACGAGGGATCAAAGAAAGACCCTAAGACAGCCAAGGAATCAACCCTAGTGTTTCTTTCCTTGGCATGGATTCAATGGAAAAGGCATCAAGGAACTTAATGGAATCCCAAACTAGATTCCCGTAATGTTTCAACCTTTTATTCTTCACTTGAAAGAGATCTCGGCCTGTTTTACAATCAACTCTGCATCTCCACGAGCAAGGAGATTCTTGATCCCCATCTCTTTTGCCATGCTTAAACTGAGGATGAGAGCCTCATACTCAACTATATTATTTGTGTTTTCGAATTAGATCTTGAAGGAGAAAGGATGAATTTTCCTTCAGGAGAAATAAGCACCACACCAGCTCCGAGAACACGGTGAGGAGCAACTCCCATCAAAATTCCAAAATCCAAATGCCATTAGGATCAAGAAGCACTTCCTTAGGATGGTTAGCCTCATCTTGTGACATGATCATGTAGTTACCATGACCAATGTCCTCATAAAGTATTTGTGCCTTTGGGTCATCTATTTTTTACACGATATATTCAGTTTGTTTCTCAGGCAGTAGCTTCTTCATTTTTCCATTCATTGGAATAAGAGCATGTGACCAATCCATCATGATTTCTCCTCCAACATCTTTGCAAAAATTTCTACTCAACAACATGCCATAGGAAGGGGGAATATCAGCTACCAAAATGGTGGCTAAAACTCTCTTCTTTGGCAAAGCGAAAAAGGCTACTTATGCATCCTTCATCCTTCCAACCAATGTCACTTCAGACTTTCCATTGAGTAACATGAACCAAAAGTGCGGGTTAGGGTTAAGCCTAGGGCATGAGCTACCTTAGCAGGCATCACATTATTTGAAGCACCTGAATCAATAACACAATTCTTTGAGTTTGTGGCTAGCTATGAGGAGAGTGACATAAAATGCTTTGATCTTCTCATCGGATGAAGTGACTGCTGCCATAAGGCTTGGTTGAGATGAAGGAGAAGGAGTGGGCAAGAGACCTTTAGAAATAGGGGATGGAGGCTTGGATTTGGAATTTACAAAGTTTGCCATCTTAGCAAATGCCTTGGGATGGGTTTGGTAGAATTCAGCTTCTGAGATCTAGATCTTAGTTTTCTTGAGATGGTCAATAATGTCAAAAGAACTAGAGGTAGATGGAGCATCATTGATAGGAGTAGATGAAAATTTTGACTTATCAACTCTATCATTTAAAGGGCAAGAAGTTTTAGGAGCAGAAATAGAGGAGGAAGGAACAACAGAACCTACCTTGGGTGTGGAAGAAGTTGGAATAGGAGCTCCTCTCCTTGCAATCACTAGAATGGTTGTAGGAGGTTCCTTAGATCTTTTAGCAGGCTGCACCACTTTCTCCTTCTTGTTGGCTTGCTCATGAGTCATGACAACATATGATTCATTGTTCATCTCTACAACTCTTTCTTCATAATCATCCTCTTCATCTATACCTTCAGTGGTGAGAAAATGGACATGAGATCCACTCAACTCTTCTAATTCTTCATCAACTTCCTCTTCATGTTCTTCACAGATTTCATTCTCCTCCTCGTCATCAAGCTCCAACACTTCACATGTTGCATTGACTGGAACTTTAACAGGTGGGCCTTCAATTTCCAATTTGGTCTGAGGAGAGGGCAACCGATTCTGGGCTGAAAGTTCTTCCTAGGAACATCCTGATAAGGAGCATGTTGGGATAACTACTTCTTGAGAGCAATGAGATCATTAGCAAGTTTCTGTACCAACTAATTTGCATTAGCTCCAGGAGAAGATGTGGAAGAAGGAGATGCTTTGGATTTGGATGATTCTCTCTTTAGCCTTCCAGACATGATCGAGATCATCTCAACAATGGTGACAAAAATCTTTGATCAACATATAAAGTGGCAAGATTAGCTCTTCTAAGCACATAGCTCACTTCAGCAGTTGGGCATTAAGGAAGAAACATTTTTGAATCTGATCCATGTGGGTGTGTGTTTGTGGGATCTTGTTAACCAGCCTGTTGAATTTGGCCACAAATTCCCTCATAGGCTCATGTGACTCTTTCTTGATTTGAGAAATCTAGGCAAAGAGGGCATGTACATCCTCAACAGGTTTGAAACACTGCTCAAACTAGGTCATCATGGTGTTCCAATTGGTGATGGATCCAACAGAGAGATGATAAAACCAATCAACAGTATTATCTTGCAATGTCTCTACAAAAATTCTAACAGAGATATCCTCATGTTCAACTCTGAGAACACCACAAACAACAATGAAGGCCACAATATGCTCATCTGGATGAACCTTCCCATCACCTCTGAATTTAGGGAAATTCTTTTTATTGCCTCTAGGAAATTCATGCAATGGTGGGGAAGAGCAAGAGGCCCAACCCTTTGGCCCCAAGGTAGAGGAGCTTCCATCCTTGGAAAGATTGTTTGGAGAGGAACTAAAACACTAGTGAGAATCAAAGCATGCAAATTAGGATTGATTTGATCTTGAGGGATGTCACTCCCAGAAGTTTTGTCTCTAACAAGAGGAGTGATTACAGATCTTGTTCCTCTTCTTTTTCTTAATGAAGGGAGAGAGAAACCTTGATGATCCAGAAGTTAGAAACGAGGGTCTTCTTCCCCAAGGGTTCTTCTACCCGAGCATATCTTGGAGTCACCAGATCAAAGATGATCAAGAAGTTGTTATTCAAAAAATGGAATCCATTTTTAATGAATTCCCCAGTGGAGTCACCAAAAACTGTTGGGTTTCAGAATGGAACATGGCTAGAAACCACAAATCGTGGGGAAAATGTGTCCTTCCTCTTTAATGGGAGAGTTTCTCTTATTAAAAGCAAGAAAAACAAATGTACAAATATACAACTCTCAATGTTTGGACCTTGATATTCTAGAATGTTTTCATACTTAAAAGATTATCAATACGAAGGATTGGAAGAGTAGAGAGATGAAGAAGGAAGAAAACAACAATGTTTTCAGGAGATATAGGTAGCAGAATATATCCTTACTCACATTGAACCAAGAAAATATAGGAAAATATCAATCACTTCACCACCAATGCGAATCTGCAGACACAAAGTTCTAAAGATTACACAAACAAGAACACAAAGTTTCTTTTGAATGCAAAGACAAATGATCCATTGAATCAAGCAAGAGAGAGATATATAACAGAGGAAATGAGAAAGAAAGCTTCTATATTGAATTACTTCCAAATTTACAACGTTCCCAGAAAACTAGAATCCTTTTTTCCATGGCCAAAACATGTTCTTATAACAATTCGTGTACATCCATACTTTGTCCCCAAGAAAAGAATATCCAAAAGGAATAATGTTTGTTGTAGATCCATTTTTTGGAAAGTGACATGAAACAAACGCACTCATGAAAACCAGAGGTTCAAAAAGGTAAATATTTCATCAGTTCGAGCATGATTACTTTAGCAGGGGCATCTCATGATTTTCTTCTTCATGTGGTCCTGCCATTTCCACCTTTTAACCACTTTCATGGCACTCAAGTGCTTATTGGTAAGTTTTCCCCCTTTTTTATTGTGTATGCCCGATAAACTCTATTTTTTGATAATCAAACTTTACATCTCTTTAAACTTATCAATTTGGCTCCATAACAAACCAAAAATACATCTCATGAATAAACGACAAGGAAACAAAGAGAGAAGAATGAAGAATGGTTCACATTTGTATTCTTTGGAGCTCTGGTTCGTTAATGGCGTCAAAAACCAGATGAGTGTGTTTTGGCCACTCTTTCCCTTTGTCAGCTTTGAAATTGGACCCTACGTGTGGCAAGCTCCAAGCAACGACGGACACTGGGAAAAAAATCCACGTTTTAAGACATTTGGGAGAAAAACATAATTTCTCATTTTTCTCCACCCCTCGCATCCCCGCCAAAGGTCAGACACGTGGCACACCTTGATTGGAAATGGGGTCACGGCTCAAATTCTCATTTTCCACCAGCCCGTTGTCCCGATTTCATTCTTCAACACATGGCATCACCCAATTGGTTGCAGGGATGTGCTTCACTTTTATACTTTATTTATTTTGAAAAGGGGAAAATTCCAACTTTTCCCCGAAAGTCCATGCCTCCGCCATTGACTTTTCAACGTAGGCCACATGTCCCTTTCTAATTCGCTACACAAAGCTTCAACTCGAATTTATCCCTTTGAATCGGCGGGGCCGCGAGTCATTTTAGAATTTTTTCGCCCTTTTCGCTAGAATGCCTTAGAGAATAAAATGGATCCATCACCCCGAACTTCCGCCAAAATGCTCCGGCCCAATCGATCGGGGACCCGGGGGATGCGGGAAAATCGACATTTTTTCCAAAATCACCAAAAGTGATAAGTTCAAAAAGGAACCCGTCCAGCCGCATCCAATGAGAAGCAAATGCGTAGCTTCACCTTCTGAGAAAGAATTTGATGGGGAAAAGAACATAGAAAATTGTAGAGAACGGGAAAACGCCATTTTTGCACCCGATGAAGATTTTCTTTCTGCACAAAGTTAATATGCGAAGAATGCAAGTTTCCACATCCTTCAAATGCATAAAAGAAGATCATAAACCCCCTCCCATCCATGAGAAATAGATAGAATGTTATAATGGCCGCAAACTGAGGAAATGCATAAAACGTCGTGGGGGATCAAAACGAGCACTTGAGGGGCTCGAAACACGAATTCCTCCATGGCAAGACTTCAATTTTCACGAAATTGGATTTCAAAAAAAAGGGGGGAAATTGAGGGGACAACACTGAGCAAACATGTTTGCGTAAAAGGATGGGTTGTCAAATGTCATTACAATGCACCACGAGAGTTACAAAATCATCTGCATTGTCCATAGACACTAAAGGAAGAAGAAAATACACGTTGCACGTAATTATGACCGATTGAAGACCCACAATCCAGACATCCTTTCTATTTGGCGAGCAAATGTTGATTTCCAGCCAGTTCTATCTCGCCATGCAGTATTGCAGTACATTGCTAAATACGCATCCAAGTCAGAATGTAAATCAGAAAGATACCATAACTTGCTAGCCAGACTTGCAGAAATGTCGAATATGGAGGATCCTTCTTTGAAAGTGTTTTGTATGCTCCTCTCAGATAACTTTATTCGATGAGACATAAGCTCGCAAGAAACTTGTCGCTTCCTTAAAAACTTCCACTCGTTACTTGTAGCAGACAATTTGTCAGCTTGCATATTGGTAGCAGATTTTTACGCCGAGTTTAAGATGCCGAAGAAGATTCTTCAGCCACCACAACGTTTATTGATGCCTACATCTCCCAGCCCGCTTCTTTAGAAATGTTTATGTTGATTGACATAGCTAGAAATTGGTCTCATGTTACTACGTGTGCAGGAAACAAGTGGAAAAAAGGACACAACTACCTTTTGTTCGTGTCACTCCGCGTTTCCTTGTAATCCCTGACACTAACTCCAGCTCCCTTTAGGAACATTGCTCGATACATTGGTACAAACAAAGCAATAATCATAAAAATTGGGAAATATTGTCCCGAACCTACTGGGCTTGGCATGTTAAAAGATCCTCGTGAATCGTAGGAAACTAGCATTGCCACCATTGGAGAATCGTGTGATACAGATGAGGAAAACCATGAAAATTTTGAAAGATATGAATGGAAAATCCTTTCTCATATGAGGCCTAAGGCTAACATGCAAGAAACTGACATTGAGATGCTAGGAAAATGTGACTTTGATATTAACCGTACAATTGGTTTGCCTTCCATTTCGGTACTTACCTCGATGAAATTTCTACTACATTTGTGGATGTGAACTAACAAGCTGCCTCTAGCTTGGATCCTTTGGAAAACTTTTTCCCCCCTCCTAACACACTCTCTACAAAACAACAACTAGCATTTGACATTGTCATGAGACACTATTTGCAGGAAACTCCACAAAATCCTCTCAAAATGATTATCCTTGGAACTGTAGGAACAGGAAAATCATACCTCATCAATAGCCTCAGACATTCACTATCAGCATCCATGGAGAGCGGAAAGTCACCCATATTGGTTCTTTCCCCAATAGGGATAGTTGCTTTCAATATAAATACCACAATTGTACATGCATCACTGTATATCCCTATCTGAAACCTTGGAAGGGCAGGCCCTTACACTATTCCAAGAATCATTGAAAGATATATGCTACATTCTTATTGATGAGATGAGATTCATTGGGCCTAAATTGTTAAGCTCGGTTGATGAGCGCTTGCATGCAAGCTTTCCCTCATTAAAGAAACAAACCCTTTGGCGGTCATTCTATTATTATTGTAGGTGACCTTGGGTAAATTCCTCTTGTTATGGACATACCGTTATATGCACGGGAAATTCGTATGGATCCTTACTTTGGAATTTTTTAATATTGTTGTTGTGTTGGACACAATTTTCAGACAATAGGGTGTAGAACCTTCACATATAGCTTTCGTAATATTTTTCTTAATATCAGAAATGCTAAGTCCACTTTATTGAAGATTGGGAGATGCGTACTTATCCGCATAGATTCTTACATTGGGCGGCTTGAAAAAACATATTCCTCTCTCTTGCACGCATCTGTTTGTAAGAAGTGAGAAGCTCTTATCACACAACAAAGCCATTTTGAAATATTTAGGCATCCCTATTGCACATTGCCACGCGAAAGCATCAAGAAAATAAAAAGAAATTGACCACGATGATGACGAGCAACTCCAAGTGAGGTTCTTGTTGTGCAGTGGAAAAAAGTTATGTTGGCTTCCAATCTTTGGGTATCGCGAAGCCTTGTCAACGCGACTCCTTGGTGAGGTTGTTGGAATTGTGTACAAACGAGGGACGACCCCCTTCCTTGCCAATGTTTGTTGCTATTGACTTCCCCAACTACAAAGGCCTGTCGTGGTTTCCGAGAACCCTACATATGTTCTAATTGTTCCAATCACCGGCAACCGTAGAAACAACTTCCCCACAAAATGTCTCGGCATCGACAATCCACAAATCATAAGGCCTTACCTTGGAAAAGGTTACAATTGACATCGGGAATAGAGAACATCATGGGTTGAAATTTATAGTTATTTCAAGGGTATGAAAAATAACAAAGCTTCGGTTCTTTCCTCCTTTTACTTTTCGAGATACAACAAATGACAATTCGCCTTATGTTATGGCTAGAAAATGAGAGGAGAAAAGGCTTCTTTCTTTATGCGAGATTCTTTTGTTGATGGGTGTCGTTATTCCCTTCATTTAATCAACTCATGGTTGATGTCATATTCAAACCAAGGGTGTGTCTAAAGCTATATGCAACAAGAAGAATCTTAGTGAACTAGTAATTGATTGTAGATATTTTTTATTTTTATTTTTCTTGGGGGTTTTTTAAGTGTCTTTAAGATTTCTGGCCAAAGCCTTATTAAAGCTAACCTATAAGAAACTTGTTGAAATAACCACACATTGTTGAAAATGAATGAATCTTGTAGAATTGAACACACTGCTGGAAATAAATATACTTTGCAGAATGAAATAAATTGTTGGAAATAAATACACTTTCTTTGAATGAAGCACTGCTGAAATAAACACACTTTGGAAAGATTGTTTAAAATGCTTTTGAGGAAATAGAAACGTACACTAAAACACCTGCAGGGACGATAAATAACTTATGTAACAAATTTTAATTTAAGAATCAAAAGTACTTACAGAACTACTAATTAACATATTTACACAAATTGCTTGAAGATATAAATACCAATAAATAAAGGATCATGTTTCTTGGAGGAGTGGGCCCTTGCTCCACCTTGAATCAGGAGTTAACAAAGTATGATACTCTCAAAATGAAATGGCTATCTTATTATTGAATTGTTCTATCTTACAAAACTTAACTATGTATATGTATGTATATCTATATCATATCTATCTATCTTCTTACATATATATATATATATATATATATATATATATATATATATATATATATATATATATATATATATATATATCTATATATATATATATATTTCTCCATTTGAAGATGCATTTACAATCATGAGTGTTCAATAGTTGTCTATCCACCTACATGTTCTAGTGAAACTAAATGATGCCCAAAGTAGATATGAAATTTAGAAAACTAGTTGGGCATATAGTTGTTGGTCTTACATAAGTATTTCGGAGTGTGAAGAACCGACAATTTGTTGATCTGTTCTGATTGGAGGGCCCATTAATTGCTCCATAACCGAATTTTGATAGAATAAAAAGATTCCCATTGATTCCGAAACTTTGGAGAAGTTCCGGAACCAAAGGGAAACTTTCGGAGCTAACTGCAAAGTTCAGGAGCTAAGTGTTGGAGTTCCAGAACTAAGTGATAGAGTTTCGGAGCTAAGTGATGGAGTTTCGGAGCTAAGTGTTGGAGTTCAAACTAAGCCGCATTCTAGCCAATTTCCTCAAAAAGGTGTTGGTTGCTTCACACTTCACTTATTTGACCAAATATGACTGTTCATTCAAAAATGAATTTCCACACATTTTGTTAGGAATTATGGAGTTTTTAGACATTAGAACTAAATCAAACAAAATATGGACAATTACATCCTAACTTATACTAGATCAAACAAAGCCACAAAATGCAGTCAAACTTGATTAAAAGGAGAGTAAAATGAGATCATTCATTGCACATTGATGAGGTATATTTTGGCCTTATCAATGCTGGATGATTTCGTTGATTTGAACAAAACAAAAATGCATTGGCTTCTCTTCTTTTCCCTTACACGGTATTTCCTCTAAAACTAAACTCTAACAAAAAAATAGCTCACAATACTTTTACAATTAATCTCGCTTCTCTAATCAAATTTGGTAGCTTGCAATTATTTCATATGTTACTAGAAGCATTTGCATAAATTGCATTAAGTATAGATTCTTTTTAATAAATATTTGTATCCTTTATCTACATGTAAATTACATATTCTCTTTACTAAATGTGCATGCCCTTGTTCCTGGTAATCTTGTAGATGCCTAGATCTAATGCACACAAGCGACGTCAAAAGAGGAAGAGAAACAACAAAATTGTTGCCTCCCGACAACATGTCTTGCCCCCGATACTAGAAAAAGAAATGACATCTAGCTTAACATCGCTAAAAGTTGCAATAGAACATGTAAAACATGAATTGCCAAAGAAAAGGCCTTTTGCTATCCGCGACTTCCCGCATGGTTGTGGCCGACACGTGGAAGACTTAGACCAGCCGTTGTTGCGCTATATCAAAGAGCTTGTCACGAAAAAAATGAGCCACGAGATTTCGAGGAAGAAGAGGAAGACTTTGACTGGGCCCTGAAGCCTAAAGCCGAACACACGATCAACCACTTGTTTTTCTGGAACCAGCGTGGAGAAGCAACCTTCCAAACAAAACATTCCTGCTTGGATGCAGGTGCGTAGACTTACCGCATTCCTGTGCTTCAAAAACTATCATTCTTTACAACTTTTCATTGTCGTCCCCTCCCAAGAAAAAATATATAAATTATAAAAAAATCCTTTCCAGTTCCTGAAAAAAATGGTGCACCATACTCTTCAACCTTCCTCTCATTTCCATTTTGGGTTTTTCCATTGGTTGCTACGTTGTCTTACAATTCATTAACATGTCCCTCGCATTATTGTTTCTTGCTTGGTTTATACAAGAAGGCGAAGTTGGAATTACAACTACCTAAACATTTTAGTTTCTATATATATTATGCTCTACTAGCTTTTGACAACAAGAGTTGCACCATCTAGCTCATCTTCATGGAAAATTAATGGGTTGCATAAATGATAGGAAGTTATAAAATTCATGGTTTTTTTAGAGGGTTTCCTCTCCGTGACTTGAAACACGCTCCGTATTATAAAACAAACATTAGTATGGGTTTTATCATTTAACTTTGTGTTCTTATTACATCTTTATACTTTGTATTTTTTATGGCATTTCCTCGCTCGTTTAATTCATCAGAGTATACACATTCAATTATTAGGTGCATACTTTTCCCCTCTCATAGACCTGTGTCTTATATAGCTTCCGTATTCCCTCTTCAGTTGTTTCGCAAGCTTCCCGCTCTATACATTGACGGTGTCACGAATGTTCTTTGTTGTATGTTCTAAATTCTGCCTAAAACATTTCATTTGTTGATTCTTAACCTACATGGGGATTAAGATTGATATTATGTTGTTTAGCATAAGGTAATATTTTTGTATTTCTCAAAGTTACGGTTTTTTATTGCTATTATGAATATGATAATTCAATAGTGCATGTTACCCAGTTCAGATCTGTTGTTTCCGACAACATAAGTAGCAATACATATCATTTCTTTTTTCAAAAGCATTGATTTTCTTTTTCTGTAAATTACATATGCTGCATTGAAACAAGTTTTTATAAGTTAGGATGTGCTTCCTGAAGAGAATGTATTGTTCTTCTACTCAGACCATTGCTCTAATCTCATGGATTTAAATAAATGTTAGGATGTGCGGTCAACATGCTGAAAACGTTAGTTGGTTCCTTATTCGGATTGTTCTTTTTGTGTATGCTTTTATATCCATTCATTCATGTTTATTTCAGTTACGATTCAAGATTTTTTCTGTATATGCTACAAATGTTTTAATAAAAAGAGTTTTACCTGCAGCAATATTTTAATGTTAAATTATATCTAATAACACTTTATTCAATGTTGTAAACGCCTTCAGACGGCTACAAAAACGAGATGGTATCCTTGGTTGTGATACCAGTGCAAAACTTCCGTTTGCAGAGACTTCCATCGCGCCTGATGCATCCGCTATGTTTCAGGTATACATTAATATTCTTTGATTCTTATGTTTGGTTTTGTGAAATTTGGATTCCATGTAATTGTATGTTTCTTCTTTAGGGTTGTTGCTTACTTTTCATGGAATCACATTTGCTTTTTTCAGTTTAAACCTTCGTCGCTACATATGTGTCTGGCACAAAACTTTTCCTCATAGTGTGACTAACAACAGGATTTGCGAAGGTTATATCAGTGTATTTGTGGATTCGCTTTCGAGTTTCGACAGATTTTCCACCCCTGTTCTTATTAGTTGAAAATTAAAGCTTCCAACCATCTTTTATTTGGGAACACTTGAAATTGATGACTGCTGCATGTTGTTATAGACTCTGTTGCAGAAGCTGGAGTGGGTGGAGTTGATTCGTCTGCTTATGCTACTAAGTACTCCATCCCTGGTAGGACAAACGTACTCACAAAAAAATAATTTCTTCTATTTTTAAAGCAGCTGCAATAGTGGCTTAGTATTTCATGTTGCAAGAGTTTTCAAATGGCTCCATCAGCCCAAGTATTTTTGTGTACCTTAATTACATTTTCATTTCTTACATATAATGCAGATTGTAAGTAGTGATGAAATGTTCGGATAAGATACTCCTTCCTGTGGTGTGTGCACATGGTTAAGATCAATTACCTTACCAAACATGTGTATCTTTCTGTCCCTTGTATTATTGTTGCTTCTAGATCTCTATGTTTTTTTAGGAATTGAGGTTTCTGTATTTTTTTATTTTGCAAATATCTGTTTCTTGCTTAAAACAAAACAAAACTTTAATGTTTAAGCCCATGCAATAACGCTTTCTTTGATGCTAAGAATTCCTTCGGACGTCTCCAAAAAAAGACGGATGCTCTCCGTGGTTGTGAAACTTGGATTCCATATAATAATATGTTATTCCGTGTGCTTCTAGGGTTTCCCCCATCCAACCATCATACGCTTGTGGCCTTTGCGGGCACTACGGGAATTAATTGTTATAGTTTCTCCTAGGGTTTTTCACCCTCTAGGCGTCCCCTATAAAATGACCTCGCCATCTTCAAACCCGGTTGTTTCAATTGTGGCAGGAGATAGTGGAGTGAGCGATGGCACCACCGGTGAAGCGTCCCAAGAAATTCGTCCCGAAGGTTTTTCACGAGGTAATCTCTCTCCTCCGCAGATGTTGTTCTGCCCATTCCTAAATTTAATGTTGCATGTCAATGGTTAGAACAATTTTTCCTCATTGGGTATTTTGTGGGTCGAATCCCCTTTGAAAGCATGCTTAAATCCTAGGCTAACACAGTCTGGACCCCTCATGGGGTCCGCCTAGATAGTGTCCAAAACATGACCAAGGGTTTCTTTCTTTTTCGTTTCTCGACCCTGGCTAACGTGCCCAACATCTTGGCCAAGCAAGCCACTTGGTATGTGCAACTCGTTGCTTGTGTTAACACCCTGGCATAAGGACTTTGTGGTATCTGAGTATACCACCCTTAAAGTGTTGGTGTGGATTGAATTTCCTGGTCTCCCTCTGTCATGCGTTCATTTCCTGCCACAAATTGTTGCTTCACTTGGGCGTGTTGTCTTCTGGAAGCTGATAAGTTTTACCATGCTCGTCCCTAGAAGTGAGTTTGCGTTGAGATTGATCTTTCGCAGGACCTCAAGGAATTTGTGGATATTCAAATGGGTGATAAACGCTACTCCCAGTGGGTCATGTATATAAATCTTCCCAATACTTGCTTTCATTGTCAAGCGTCTGATCACAAGATCAAAGATTGTCCGCTTTATGTCCCCCGTAACCGCCCTGTAGCAAAAGTAGTGCCCGAACCAGTCAAACCCCAACAGGAGGAAGGTTGGCAAGTGGTCGAAGGCGGTGAAATAAGAACAAATCCCAACAATCCAAAGCCTCTGGCTCCCATGGCCATCGTGAACCAGTTGTTAAGGAACATTATCACAACATTCCGGCGAGGAGCCTACATCTTTAAGCTAAGAACAACCATTGTTGTTAAGGAGCCAGCTTTTATGACCATATCGGCTACCCCATTGCCAAAGTACTCCAACACGCCCCTTGCGGCGTCGGTTCTCATGGACCAGTCAAATTTTGTTTCTCACGTCCCCATTTCGCATTCAATTCCTCTGTTGCTTCCAAGAAACTCACAAGGGCATTCCAAACGACCCGAAGTCCACCTCGCATCTCTCGGGACCATAGCCCAAGCACGTAGTGTGGACTCCACTGAAGCAGAATACAACATTGAGTATGTCGAATGAAAAAAATTGATCTGCATAGGATTTTTTTACAAGCATAATGTTGCTCATTTCCTGCATAATCAGTATGATGCCCTTGAGGGCTTGGAGGATGGGGATATGGCTCTTGACCAACGTTTCCCATGAATTGTTTATCCTGGAATGTTAGGGGTCTCACAGACTCCTGTCGTAAGTATGTAGTGCGTGAAACTCGGCAACGATGTGCAAATCTGGATGTTTTGTTTTTGTAGGAAGTTAAAATTATAGGTTTTCAGTTGCAGATGGTTTGTAAATCCATCTGGCTTGACAACTTGGCTTTCTGTAGCAATCATGAAGCAGGGCGTGGGGGATTAATTTCATTTTTGCCCCTAAATGGTGGCCTTTATTAATTGACCATGGAATCGACCCCACCAACCGTGTCATATGGGTCCTCTTTAATATTGAGGGTCACCCTTTTGGGCTCATTAATATTTACACCTCTAATGATGCGGCCGAAAGGGCCGATCTGTGGCGGTGGATAGCCAACTCCATTCCCGATGCATATTGGGTTATAAGTGGAGACTTTAATATGGTTGAAAACCCAAATGATAAATGTGGCCACCTGCCTATGAGGTGGACACTTGGTGAAAGGGAAGTGTGGTACTTCATGCGAAATAAATTTGGATTCTTTGATCCTAACGCATCTCGCTTTCCCACCTGTAGCTTGGTACGTGGTCAATCTCGTGGAGGGACAAGATCATGTCCTAAATGGCTTGACAGGGCCATGTTGTCAGCTCAAATTTTTTTTGAGTTTGATAACATTTATTCCATGCCAGTGGAGGTTATGCCTGACTTTGTCCTTTGACCACTCCCTATATGATTTCATATATGTTGGCATGATGCATGCCCATTTTGTCATAAAGGCCAATTCTTTCTTAATACTTGCCTTGATGCAACATGGCCCCACCATCAATCATATCAAGCGGATTTGGAATTTAATTCCACGACCCAATCATTATCAGTGATTTCATCCACCTATGCGAGCCTTGGTTACTTTGGTGGGAAGATGATGCTGCGCAACTGCGGACTACAGATTTCTTAGAATCTATGGCCACATTAGCTGGCCAAAATTTGGTTGCTCATACACCGCTAACACCTCAGCTCTCGGTCGAGTGATGATGGTGCTTGAGGTGATCCCTTCTCTAACATGCTCTGCAACTACAAGTTGTAACTCTCTAGCATCAAATCCAAATTGCGGAACAATTATAATGCCAGAGGTGCTCAGATCCGGGCTCGAATGCACTAGCTCAAAGTTGGAGATCGGGTCTCGAAAGAATTTTTTCTCTCTTGAGCCAGAAAGCCTTCTCAACAGATCGAGCTATCATGGATAATGGAGCTCGAATCACTGACCCACAACTTATGTTGCAAGCATTTGTGCAACATTACAAGCTTGTTTTCCAAGCTCAGCCACCCTCGATGCTCGTCGGGCCGCTCTTGACCAATGTTTGGGGGTTGTGCCTCACAAGCTTTCAGAGGCTCAGAAGGTGCTCTGTGAAAGAATGCTCACTATTGAAGACCTCCATGAAGCCACTATGCAAATGGCTAATGATAAAGTGCTGAGTATGCGATGGATTCCCTGTGAATTCTATAAAACTCTCTGGGATTCCGTCGGGAAAGACCTTTTGCAGGTCTATCTTGAAGGGTTTCACAACCAATCCCTAGGGCTTGGAATTAACAAGGGAAACATCAAATTCATTCCTAAGCAAGGAGATCCCTGAGAAAATCACTTGTTGGTGGCTAATTACTCTATTGAACGTCTCCTACAAAATCATTCCAAAGCGTTAGCTCTACGATTACACGCAATTTTTTGCATGTTATTATTCAGCCAAAAGCAAAATAGGCTTCATACAGAGGATGCTTCATCCTGGATAATATCATCGCAGTTTGGGAAGGCATGGAATGGGCCCAAAAATCTCACTAGGGATGCTATGTTTATCAAGATTGACTTTGAGAAATCCTATGATCGGATTGAATGGCCTTTCATCCTCGCCATGCTTCAGGCCCTTGGCTTTGGCCCCATCTTTATTCAATCTGTCAATATGCTTTTTGCAGATGCCTCTGCTCAAATATCTATCAATGGCCTTAGCTCGGAGCCCTTTGGGATTTTCAGTCTATCAGACAGGGTTGTCCTCTAGCCCCTGCACTTTATGTGCTGGCGGCTGAAAGGCTTTGGTTATCTATTAGCCCATGCCAAAAATCAAGGTCTTGTTCGTGGAATTTCGTTGCCTGTTGAGCCCACCTCTCAACTCCTCAATGGGAATTTTGTGGATGATTCATTCCTTACGCTTATCGAGGATGAAAGTAACATTCACAATGCCATGCAATGCTTGGATACTTTCTACCTGGCTTTTGGTTCCTCCATTCAATGGCGAAAAACTCAATGCTATAGGTAATCCTTCCTTCTTCTGCGCTCGGACTGGCTTGCCACATATGATTGGAAAATTCTTCAACATGGTGAGATCTTCAAATTCCTTGGTATTCCTTTTTCTTTTCAAGCCTCCCGGCTGATCTATGGCATTATGTCATTCAATGGGTGGTGAAAAAAATGGAATATTGGCTCACTAGACCTTTGTCTCTGGCTGGAAAATTCCAAATTTGTTCCAAAGTTCTGGCGGCCACCCATGTTTACTATTCATCTTGTTGGGTGCCTTCAAAGCATCCATCCAAAAGCTGGAAAATTTGCTCAAAGATTTCTTATGGGCTAATGCTTCTACTGGAAAAGGTTTTCATCGTGTCACTTGGGATATATGTTGCTTTTACCTCACAATTTTGGAGGCCTTGGGCTTATCTCACATCAGCGCCAAGGAAAGCTCTCTTGTGCAAGTGGATTATCCGTAGCATCACTAGCCAAGAAGCTTGGAAATTTCTCATACGACATGGCATCTTAGAAGGCTCTCCTTATGGCCACCCTGCATGGAAAGGTTTAGGGTTTGTCAATCTTCTCATCACTCTTGTGTCCTGTCAAAGTTGTGGGCACCTTCGTGCTTAAAAGTATCTAGAAAGCCTGGGAATGTGTCAAACCCTGGATTTTATGGAAAGGGGATGGCTTTCACAATGGGCTATCTCTCAACCAAAAATCTCTCTGGTGGTCGCCGATTTTTCAATCCCAAGATCAATGCCTTGCAGAGGTCCGGGAATCTCCGTGCTCAAATTCTTCAAACACGGAATTCATACCATCGAGGATTTTTTACAAAAACAAGCAATCTGGTTTTTGTTTGGCGAGTTTAAAACTTTGTTTGGCTCTCAACCAGGATCAGGATACTTTCAATATTGTGATCAATTTTGTTCCTGATCACATGCTACATAAGATTGTTGTGCACTCTTCTCGCCCTTGGTGGATAGACTGGAAGTGGTATGTTGATACTCCTTTTTGTAACTATAAAGCCAACAAAGGCTATCGGTGGCTCTCACCCCATTTTCCCATGGTGGACAAACTCAATACTCTCGTTGGGAATTAATGCCACCCCATCATGGCTGGGGCAGATGGTTTGAGACTGTTTGGACTATATGTGTTGAGCCCAAAATTGCTCATTTTTTGTGGTGTATTCTTCACCAAGGCCTTCCTATTGGGGCCTGTCTTGTTCAAATTGGGATTCCGGCTCCCAAATGCCCCTTTTGTGGGCATCTGGAAACAATTATGCATGTTTTCTGGTTTTGTCCCAAAGCTCAAACTACTGCCTGGAACTGGATCCATACTTTTTTCTTTCCTTCCCGGCCCCATTGTTTCACTTGGCAACATATCCTCTTGGGAGACAATCCCAAACTTCTGCCTATGTTCACCCAGATTTGGCATGTTTTCAGAGGGGAGATTTTATTTTGGATATGGAAAGAAAAAGGAATGCTTTTTTCTTTGCTAATTTTGTAGTTGATCAGTCCTTCTTGATTTATAATAAATCTATGGTGATCTCCAATGTGCTTCTGCAGATTCAAGTTCAAGTGAATAAGGTGGCGCTTGGAGGTGGACCACCTCAGACTTTATTGCGACATTGGGGGAAGCCCCGTGTAATGTTTCTCGGGTGCCTCCCTCTCCCACCAGTGCTCCTCACCCTCCGCTCGTGGTGGCCGATGATGCACAGATCCCTAGCGTTGGGCGTTTAGTCACTCCCGTCGTTCTCTGGGCCGAGCCATCGACACAACCACTCACCTGGGCACCACCACCGTGGTCAGGGCTCACCCATTGCATTCCTCGGCTCGCCAGTAGGGTTGGGGCTCACCGCCTCGGAAACTTGGGTGGGGTTCTCTGCCTCGATCGTCGGCTCACCAAGCAAGGGTTGGGGCTCTCCCTCCGCCACTTCTCAACAAGCGCCCGACATCCGCCGCCACCCCTGCCTGCTCGTTGGAAAATTCCGAGCTCAGCTTAGCCATTCCTATGCATGGGAAGTAGATCCTGAAGAAGAGCATGTTGATGGCTGGGAGATTCCCGACACTGGAAAGGATCTACCTAGTTCGGGGTGGCCGGATGATCAGGATCCACCACCTCGGGCATGTTTTTTTTTGCTTACCTGATTTTGTCTTTGTTTTTTGCCAGGATCATTTTTTTGTTGTTTCTCCCTAGGCTCGGCCTAGTTTGATTTTGGTTTCCTAGGCTCGGCCTAGTTTGTTTGTGGTTTTGGGGCGTGCTCTCATACCGCCCACTTTTTGTTGAAAGTTATCTTGTATCTTATTGCATTAATATAATATAAGAGTCATTTGAGACATTAATAAAGACAAAATTTGATTAAATTGTCTCAAATAGAGACAAAATTTGACTAAATTGTCTCAAATAGAGACAATAAAAAAGTTGTATATTGTCTCTATTATTGTCTCAAAGCGGGTGTCTCTAATATTGTCTCTAATTATTGTCTCTCAAGAGACAATAATGATTGATACATATTTTGTCTCTTGAGAGACAATATAATTTTGTCTCTCTAGAGACAATATCATTTTCGTCTCTCTAGAGACAATATCATTATTGTCTCCTTAGAGACAATACCGAATACTAACATTTTGTCTCTCTGGAGACAATACTAATTTCAATTTTTATTGTCTCTCTAGAGACGATATGAATTTAAAGAATGAAAAATATGAATTTTAAAACTACACAATAACCAAATATCATATAGTGCAATCAACGAAGTTACATATCATCTATGATGTCGGAGTGGTCTGGTAATTAATATTATAAATTAACAACAATTTGATTTAAATATTGTGCCCAATAAATGGGTCCACAAATATTTTATTAATATCAAATAAGATAAGATACAAAAGGGTGTCTGAATTCCGTTAACCCTTGAAATACAATGATAAAATACAAAAGGGTGTTTGAATTCTGTTAACCCTTGATATATATATATATACAATATATACAAAAGGGAATGCTACACAAGCTCATTATACAGGGAGACATCGAGTTGTTTCCTGATGAGCCCGACATGCATTGTATTGCTTGTCTCACTAGAATGTTCAAGGCTTACTTGCATGACCTCCTTGCTGCAACAGATGTACTCTCCACGGATAAGTTTCTTGTTGAAGAAATAAGTTTGCTGGAAGAGGCGTAGGGAGTTAGTCTTCCCAACTTCTTACCTCTTTCTATTTTCCTAAACCTTCTTCAGACTCATGTTTATTCATTTGCTGAGAGGAGCAGAGATTTAGTTGTGCAGGCCTGTGATTATTTAGACAAAATCATATGTCGTGTGATAGATCCCCAGCTGCACACCGAATTCAAGCACAACAATGAGATCTATGAAAATGAGCAAGGGGACTTTGATCCTAACATAAGGAGCTATGCATATCATTTTTTATTTTTAACAAACCAAGCTACTATTAAGAGTAGAAACTAAATACTCACCAAGAAAGCTACGCAAAGAATGGTTTTACACAAGGATTAAAAAAAATAGAACTCACCAGTGCCAAAGCTTTCTTCACCAAAAACAGAGCACAATCCAGCATCCATTAAATTTCCAAAAAACTTCCAACCAGTGGGCACCTAATAGATGAGTAAAAAACAATAAACCTATTTTTACAAGACTCATAAAATAGTAGGAATAGGCAAATATGCATATAAGTAGGAGTAATTTGATACCTCAAAAAACTTAAGATTCAAGTTTTTGGCAACCACATCAAGTGCAGCCGATGTTGGCATGCTCCTGCATTAATCATTACCAACAACATAACATGAGAAAATAATAATGCATAACATGAATGATATATAATGTGTTTTTAGTTGGAAATTATTTGTAAAAGAGATCATATAGATATTACAGAAGGCATGCACTCAACAACATCCAAAGTCTTGGCTGCCAATAGCACCACAAACATTCTATATAAAAAATATGAGTGCATTTTCAAGTCTCATCACCACGCACCAACAGCAAAGTGAGGCACTTCAGCCTTTGCGATTTGTTTTAAAATGAATAATGCATGACAATTCATATTCTAGCCGTGCATGCATATAACTCTGGGTCTCAGCCTTGTAACAGTGCCATCAACATGCACGCGTATGGATAAAATTACACAACAGAAATTCAATATGGCATATGATATTCTCGAGCTTAAATTGTAGGAATTGTGACCTTGAAAACCTCTTGCCTATACAGGATCAACTATGTTCAAGGACAATCAATGGATCACAAGAGATACATAATGACTCAGAATAGTCACAAGAAAACTATCATATTTCCTTATGAGTCTATAGCAGTGCTCAAATGACCTTAGTACCTTTCAAAGGCAATATCAAAGTTTTAAAGACTATAATGTGTATCATGGATTGGACAGTTATGTGAAATGTTGCTACAGGTTGCAGGGTATAGTTTCTCTCATCATGATATGTCACGGTGACAACTTGAAGATGTTGGGTCTGCACTGAAAAATATAGTGTGTACATGCAATATAATGAATGGATAAGTTGTTGAAATAGAGAATTGAGACAAGGAAGTCTTGTAACAGTGATTTTTAGTATTCCCAGGCTTGAACAGTGTTCTTGCAAGCCCCTAAGTGTTTGCAAAGCTACAACCAGTGGATGTAAAGTGGCTTGTATGAACTATTGTTTGAGCATGTTTCTATGAGATTTTGGTGTTTTCATTGAATAAGGAAATCATTCTCTTGTGAAAGGATCGTTTAAGGGTAAAAATATAAGATATAATGTGGTTTTCAATACTTTAAAGTGCCTATGAACATCACATATAATCTTGATTGCAATTTTCTATGAAATCAGGCATATACAATTTGCTTGTCAAGAAGAAACATGCATTGTAGATGATGTTGTAGATGGTTTTTGAGGTAATTCAAAGAAGGAAAAGTGTAGAGAAGTTGTAGGAAAACCTACAGGAGTAGTGTGAAGTGTTGAAAAGGAATTTGAAACTTTTAAACAAAGATAATTGCAAACTGGGTGCTTGTTGTCCTGTCAAATCCTTGTCTAGAGTTGAAATACTAAAACGTTGATATCTGGAGTTTCCCTCATCCAAACCTAATGAAATTTTAGGAGCATATTTGGATGGTTGAAATAGGACTTTGGAAAAATTTTTAGGCATATTTCAGGTCTATAGAAGGAGATATTGCAAAAATACAGATAGTAGGCCTGTAGGTGATGGTTTAAGAAGGGTTTAAGCTCACTAAAAGTAGAATATCTTTCAAAAAATGATCTAAATATTATGAAAATCTATAGACATGCTAAATGTGATTTTTATAACATGTTCCAAGTTATTTTAGAGTTTTTGGACACCTGGAGAGAGAGTTATGTTCAAAACTTAGTCATCAGTCTCTAGTAAGTCTGCAAACCCCCACTTTTAGCAGCTCTAAAAAGTGCATAACTTGGGAATGGATGATCTAGATAAGATGAAACTTTGAGGAAAGCTTTATAGGGATAAAAAATTTAGATGTGTGAAATATTTTGAGGCTTGGTAAGGTGTTTAGAGGGGTAAACCATGAAATTCTCGATTAGTTGTCCTATTTTTAACCAAACTTTTGAGAGGAACACATTTTTCAGACAATATACATCATCATTTTTATTTCAGTCAAGAAAAATAATGAATGATTGTGATATGGCTCAATGGTGAAAATGATTAGAAATCGATGAACTAATAAGTAATAACAATACATATTTTGCACAGCTAGTCTGAACCACTAATGTTCAATGCTTGTAGCAAAGTGATATAAGCTCTTTCTGAATATGAATGTTCACATTAGTAACATACCTGATGCATTATAGGAGAGGCACTTCCCCTTATGGGTACCAACAAACACTCCCTGCTTCCCCACCGAAAAAGTAGCTTTAGAATACACTCATGGTGTATCCAAACATCCTAGCATGATTTCATATTATCAATTTTAATGTGTAGGTATTCAACTGGATGGAAGGAGGGATTTCTAAGAAAACCTGTCCATCTAGAGTATAGCATGCAGCAGTAACCATTTCATATATATCAGTCCAATCAACAACTTTACGAGAAGGAATGCTCCAAATTCTAACTTTTTTGTCCAGTGAGCCACTAATGAAGTATCTATCATCAATAGGGTTGAACTGGATGCATGTGACTACCTCCCATGGAAACACCAAAAAGAAAAATAAGTTGGGTAGCTAGATAATCCAGACAATATCATGCAAAACAAAGGAAAGAGATACTACACAAAGTAGAACGACATCTTTGTCCTGCCTAACTTTGTAGGATTTCACTTTCATTAAATATATCAAAATAATGTGGTGCAATGACAAAGAAGCTAAAGTAATTTCTGACAATGCCGAAAGGCTAAAGGCATTTTCAATTTAATTCCAATGCAACATAAATTTACCCAGACCAAATTTCACCTTACCATAGTCATTATGTGAAAACACTCGTAGACAACTTTGGTGTGACATATGCCACAATCTCACAGTCTTGTCCATTGATGATGATAGCAAATACTGTCAAATAGTAAATTAGGTTTAGTAAAATGCTAATAGCTGAATTTCAATCACCAACTAGCTTCCAAGCTATTCTGACATATTAACCTGGATTGTATCACATAATAATTTTAACTCAAAAAAATATAAACCCTGTTATGAATGCTAGAAGTAAGCATTTACATATCTATGGCATTGCATAGAGATGCTTTTCTATCACTAGGTTAATTCAATTGAAAACTCAATTGCACATATAGAGTTGTGGGTTTTTCTCTCCTCCAGCTATATATCAAAAAATAGTTGTCCTGTTTTTAACCAAACTTTTGAGAGGAACACATTTTTCAGACAATATACATCATCATTTTTATTTCAGTCAAGAAAAATAATGAATGATTGTGATATGGCTCAATGGTGAAAATGATTAGAAATTGATGAACTAATAAGTAATAACAATACATATTCTGCATCAGCTAGTCTAAACCACTAATGTTCAATGCTTGTAGCAAAGTGATATAAGCTCTTTCTGAATATGTATGTTCACATTAGTAACATACTTGATGCATTATAGGAGAGGCACTTCCCCTTATGGGTACCAACAAAATGCTCCCTGCTTCCCCACCAAAAAAGTAGCTTTAGAAAACACTATGGTGTATTCAATTCATAGTCATATGAGTTATTTCAATTTTATGGAAAGTCTAGTTGGAGAGTTCTCAATGGTTCACTCCTTGTATGCTAATTCACACATTTATGGCATGACTTTGATGATATTGTTCCAACATATATACCACCCCTTATCCATTTCTTTAGAGCAATATAAAATTTCTTCTGTCTTATTTAGGTGTAGGTTGAGAAATTCCCCTTAAGACCATCACATAAGGTTGATCCATAGGTGTGAGGTTCCCTAGTAACTCTGTTGCATATTTCATTTGATCAATTTGAAACCAATATTTCCAAAACCATATAAGTATCCAATGCTTCTTCACTAACACATTCAAGGATGATCTTCATACCTAAGACTCATTCATGCAATCCTAGTTCTTTGTACCATGCATTTGACCACCAATGAAAACATATTAAACATAGAGGTTATAAGACCATGCATACCTGTCTCATCATGGTAATGACATCATTTGAGAGGTATTTGATCCAACATTGGTTATCATACACTTGTTTTGCTTTCTATTTCCTTATTACTTTGTCCTAGGTTCCTTTTCATTTGAGCCCAAATCAAGTACCAAAACATGCTTTGGGGTTTTTTAAGATGCTTCTTAAGTTTAGATTCCCTTTATCCTATTTGAGATGTTTCCCCAACTTTTATGCACTGATCCTTGACAAATTATGCCCAGTTCTCTTTGAAATAGTTATGCTAGTGACCTACTTAGGTCTCTTTGTGCCCAACCAGTCTAGTTCTCATAGGACAGTAGTAATTTCTTCATTAAATTCTCCTAATTCTCATTTAAAAACTTCAAACACACCTCATGTCACCTTAGGAACAAGTCCACAAACATAAACAAGAATTATCTATTAAATTCTACCCTTTACCCTCATTGTCCTATACAATGTTACCTCCTTTTTTCAGTCAAAATTATTGTTATGCACAATTTTTGATGGGAAACTCCATTCAGACTGAGATTTGGGGATCTTCATGCTCATCCTGGGACAAAAATTTCTTCAAAGTTTCATGATTTGGTGAGTGGAATGAAAAGAGCAGCTCGATGCCCTACATCGAGCCCAAGAGAGAAGATAATTTGTTCTAGAAGTCATATTATTCACTGTCAAGGCTTGTAAAAATTATATTCATGCTCCTTATACCCTATAGCATATTTCTAACCTAACAATCAAGGGCTTCATGTCATTTTCATGGCACTGAGGGTTTCTAGCTCGCTGTCCTCTCAGAAATCATAATGCAGAGTCCACTAGAATGCACACAATCTAGCATTTAACTCATCAAATTGATATGTATACATCATTCAACTCATAAATCATTCATGCCAGTAAGAATGAAGGTCTAGACACCATCATACATTTAGAACACTCACAGATATCTTTATTATGGCCTAAAATACAAACTTCTCCATGCCTCTCTCATGGTGTTTCTGCATTCTAACTCCACATACTAGCTTTTTCATACTCTCAACCTATCTCTCCATCATTTTTCTTGATGTCTTCGACCTCTTCTTCCTTTAATTGATTTGGATTGTTACTTTCTTCCTCTTATTTTGGTCAAATCTCCATGATTTGTGAGATATGCCATCACTTATGCTTGAGAAGAGGAACAAATCTCTAATTTTGACTTTGTGAAAATTGTTACAAACTGAATCTACTGAAGTTATTAGGGGCTAGTATATTCTAGGGGTTTTATTGAGTCGTACATGTAGATGAGTGTGAGGTTAAAGGATGAGGGAAGGTGATAAGGTTTGAATCCTAGAAAATATGACAAAACTCTAGCCTTGAATTTGTATAAATACCTATCTATATGGCTAAATAAATGATTTGAGTGCCCGATATTGATTTCATTTGCTATCATACCAATCTTTGATCCTATGCAAAAGATCAAAGGCATTACTTAAGAGAAGAGGAGATGTGCCATGAGAGGAGGAAAGACAAAGGAATTCTTCTGGATGGGAAAATTTGTGTTTGTTTATTATTTATTTTTTGTATATATCTCAAACCATACGGACATAGAAGGGAGGTGTTAAAATTCGACATATTAAACACAATTAGATTATCCATAAAGGAAATGTTTTCAAAAAAAAAACCCTAACGTATAATGCTACACAATTGGAAACAACAAATATCTTGTCTTCATGGCTATGGAAATGTTTTCTATTAGGTTAATTTAAGGAAATCTTTAAGGGCAGAATATAGAAATTATGTCATTTCTCAAGTATTGCTAAAACTTATATCAAAAAATATTAGGGCTAGTGTCTAGGGGTTTTATGAGTTGTTCACATGGATGAGTGTGAGGTTTAAGGATGAAGGAAAAAAATAAGGTTTGAATCCTAGAAAATATGATCATACCCAGGGACAACCCATGTTTTAAGGGCATATGTGTGAAGAGAATATATTTACAAAGTCTCATTATCTACTCAATCACATGTATAAAGAATCTACCCCTATGGTAATTGTTTTGAAGCAAAGGAAATAAGAATCGAAGGATTTTCATTGCTGCAACCTGCATAAACACAAAATCAATGCTAGAAAATACTTCACAGAGTGCTTCATATATTAAACACAACATGGCAATTGAAATCTGACATGAAAGAGGTAATTACCATGATTCAGGCATGGTCATCATAGATAAATTTAAACAATTGTTTATAAGTGGGAGAGAATTTTACCTTAAATGATGCAAAAGCAGCAGCATGAGCTTATAGAGCTGACTGCACTGCTGATCTACAGAAAACAACTGCATGTTCCCTTTAACAAGTTGTGGCCTCTATCCAAAGAATATTATTATTGTCAATTATAAAGATGAAAATTATTTGTATGGGCATCTGGAGCACCGAAAGCATGCAGCCCACCATTGTTATGATAATAAAGAAACCTTTACAAACTCCTATAACTATGCCACAACTCAAGAATTACATTACCTGTCTAGCAACACCAAGAGATCGAAGTCCGCGTTCAACAAATTTATCAATTACTGAATGCACCTTATTTCTCATAGCTTGTGTGCATTTGCATAAGACTCATTCACCAAACTCAAGCATAAGACTCATTCACCAATATAACAAAGGACCTCACATATATGTGTATTCTGACAGACATAGATATTAGAAGAAGCCTACAAATTTAATAATACAAATCTGATTAGAAGAAGCCTGCATGAGTTTGCATCACACATCTATGAAATTAAAATATGGGATGGATTTTCATCACACATCTATGAAATTAAAATTTCTTATCCACATTTATTGTACATGGCTATCAAAGGAATAGGAATGAACTCAGACAGAAAGAAAAGCTCAAGAAATAGATATTCATACAAGCCTTGAAGTGTAATCTCCAAGAAGTAGTCTGTATCACATTGCATGTAGGTCTTCAATATAGAAAAGTTACTAGGTATGTTGAAGACACATACAATGTATCCTCACATAAGTTATTGATTTGATTGGTAAGGTATAATTCAAATTTTTACAAGTTCACTAGTATACTTAAAATTCAAATCATAAAACAACCAATAAGTTCACTAGTAATGAAATAGCCAATAATTCATAAAATAACAATCAATTTAAATCTATTTTACCTGGATAGGAAAAATGTCTATTCTTTTTGTCCTCTTTTGACGAGGAACTATAATAGATGGTGTAACATGATAATCATCTGAACTCTTATCTATTGGATTTCTGGGTTGTTTTCCAGATGAGTTGCAAGAAGGTCAATCGATTCATTTTTCCAACAACAAAATCATCACATCCTTCTATGGCATCTTCATGTTCACTGTCAGTTGCACCCTTTAAGGAGTTTGATTGTTGCACATCCTATTAAACAACATACTTTAGTTAATTAAATTACCACAACATTGATACTTAAATGTTTTATTATGTCATCAAATACTATAATAAACTTACCTCATATTCATGCTCAATGACCAATTTCTCCCCTCGATCTATCATATGTTGTCGGAGGCCTTGGGAACCATGCATTAAAGCATATTTTAGATCTTCATCTGAAGCTTCCTTTTGAAATTGGTGAACCTAAGTGTACAAAGACATTTTAATTTATCAAGTATCATTTTTCATCCAATACATTCAAGTCACCGAAAAAATATTAAAAAATAAATGAAATTATTCACTTACCAAGCTCCCACGAATACTATTATACCCACCCGACCCCAATTTATGGGACCCAATACTTGACAACCTAGCTTGGGTAGCCTTTGTTGTATCTCGAAGGTGTCTTTTACCTCCTTCTCGTGTAGATGGCATGTAGTTTGGATTTTTGAAGGACTTTCTCTTGAATTTGGCATCTTTGATAAGCTCATCCCATGTTGTTTGGTTAGTGATCCAAGCTGGTGGGGATATCTTAGGTCATTTGTTAGCTTTGATCTTATTTTGTCTCTTTTAGAATGAATGAATTTCCGTGCATAATCCATTATGAAATCCTTGTTAAAACTGGGATTTCCAAACTCTTTTATGACATCTTCAAAGAGTTCATCTTTCTTAGAATTGGCTTTCTTTCTCCAATCCACTTGTATGGTATTTCCAAATAGGCATTCTGCATGCGATGAAATAGAAATTGGAAAAATTTTGACCCCATTTCATCTTTTAAGACATTTCCATCCGAGGTTAACAAGATTGTAACCTCTTTCTTTCCTTTTGTGTTCACTGTGGAGATTGTTGCAGTCGTAGGGGTCACAGTAGCTTCCCCTATAGGTACATCAGGGGGCATGCCATTTTCTTCCTGTATGTATAGAGCATGAATGTTTGTTAGGACTATTGTAAACCATGCAATATGAAAAATTGTTGTTATGACTATTTTATAGCACATGAATGATAATTAGGACTGTTAGGAATATTTTATACATAATTAATTATCATAAGCATACCTGTTCAGGTGCAGCAAGACCTATACTTTCCAGCAATGTAGACTCCAATGCATGAATTTGCTTAATTACTTCCTGTCTAACTTCATAAAATTCAGGAGTATCTGGTAGGAGCGTTAAAATTTTGGCTTGTGATTCTATGATACTTGTCAAGGAAGCATGTTGTGGTGTTGGAGGGTGAATTCGGAGAGAACCCACACATGAAGGGTTACTCCTTAACTCTGGTGCTATACTATGTGTTGGCATGCTTGACGGAATTGGAATACTAAATGTTTCAATGTTGGATGTAGAAAGTATGGTATGGGATTTACTTCTTGGTGGCACTCTCATGTTAGGATTTTCTAGTGCATATGTAGAGGGCCTGCCACGATCCTTCAAAATATCATAAAACAAAATTATTAATAGTAAAAAAAAACTTCAAAGTTGCATGTAACATTGAACAACTTCACTAACAAATGAATAATAACATATGCAATACTAAATTTCCATTTCATTTCATGTATCAAAAAATATATATATTCAAAAGGACCAAAAGGTGTGCATCTTCATATAATCTTCAATAAGGAAACATTTAATGAAACAAGGAAACATGTGCAATGTATGCATTGACATAGAGAAAAAACATTAGCAATCCACTCATAAAATATATCAAATTGTGTTATGTCCTTACAATGATTTTAAGGTTTACATTATGATTAAATAAAATCATCTTCATCTGACATTACAATTTCCTCATCTGGAGGCATGAATACACCATAATTAATGGGCCCTAGATCCACAAATAAATTAATACCATGGTTCTCATGATCTTCATCCCCTTCAGCCATAGGTAAATGATGATCAATAAACTCATCATGTTCATGTATTTGATCACCAAAATGTTGTTCTTGTCCTTCTGGAACTTCATCTTGTTCATATTCATCATCAATAGTCATGTTATCATC
Source organism: Taxus wallichiana var. yunnanensis (assembly GCA_018340775.1). Lineage (NCBI taxonomy): Eukaryota > Viridiplantae > Streptophyta > Pinopsida > Cupressales > Taxaceae > Taxus > Taxus wallichiana. Next base: position 950,943,577 of record CM031239.1, on the reverse strand, counting down.
ATCCTCCACTTGGTCATCTATGTCTTCAAGTGGATCTTCTACCTCTTCAATTACATCATGGCCTTCTACATCTTCGGAAAAGGTGACTCTTCATCCTCTTGGATCATAATCTATCACAAAGGACCAGCCAGGGTGTTCTAAATTTGGAACAAGAAATATTTGACTGCATTGGTTTGGAAACACATAAGGTTCAGAAGTAGATTCAAACCTCGATGTATTTATCATATTGAATCCATTCTCATGCAACAAAATAGTTTTGTCAAGGCCCACTTCAATGAGCCTATACCATTCAACATGAAAAATAACTTTTTTAAAAGATGTGAAATCAAGCTCTATTATATCCTCCAACACTCCATAATACCGAAGTGTACTCGTGATTGTGTTTGTGTCATATGCATGTGAATGACACTCCACTTCAAATGGTGCTGAAATTCCACTATCATAAGTTTTCCGCTTCTCATCGATCTTCCTGATTCGAAAATGATGACCGCTAATCCACATTGCTTTGTAATATGTTACCTAAATGCATATGTACATATTATCCAATTAGATTCAAGGACACAAAAAGTTAACTAAATAGTTTCAATGATAAAAAAATATTTAGATTAAACAATATTCATCATAATACTTTATTTGTATATTACCTCCCCATTTATAGATCCTTTAACGAAATCTACTTGTTTTTTTGTCACTGCTTTCATTCCCTTGGTTGCCTCATGTTCAACATTTTCTTTAACCAATGCCATGAGCATCTATCTAGCCATTTTCTTTTATGGCATGTAGGAAGTCCTCTATTAGAGTTTTGACCATGTCTATTATATATATCAGCCCATGCCTTCTCATCTTCTATTTTCTTTTGTTCAGCATACTTCTCCATCCATTCTAACATAAATTTAGAGTTGTATGCAACATACAAATGCAATGACTCCCACTCCTTAGCATCTACAACAAAAATTATTTAACTAATCATTGATCTAACCATTCTTTAAAGGATGCATCATACAATACTTAGGATTTAAAAACTACTACTAACATTTAAGATTACCTTTTATCCTCTTTGAAGTTCCTTGACCCTCTAGTTTTCTATCTCCAATGGATTGAGGTTGTTGATCACCCCATAATCTTGGAGCCTCCAGATGCAATTGAGGCAAGTACTCAGATAAATGAACCATGGTTTGAAAAACCATGTACCCTTCAACCATAGAACCTTAGGTTGAGCTCTTTGCCTCACAAAATGTTTTAGGACCTTCATATATCTCTCTACAAGCCACATTGTCCTGAGATGGATGGGCCCACATTGTTCAATCTCTTCTACCAGGTGTATAAGGTAGTGCTCTTGAGAATTGAAGAAACTTGGAGGGAAACACATTTGAATGTCACACATCAAAAGAGCAACATTCCTCTTCCAATAGTTCAGCTCATTTGGATGTATCTCTTTAGATGATACCCACCTATAAATTTTAGTAACAAGCATTAACATATCACCAGTTATAATATTTGCAAAATATATGTTAAAAAATTATAAAGACATTGAAAATGATATTTATAGAAGGAAAAAAATTAATTATTGAATAACAAATGATGGTTTATAATACCTCAAATATTTGGACAATTTGTAAATTGTTTGTGCGATGTCATGGTTGAAAGTGCTTTGTATTGCTGTAGGAAGCACATACTACACCAACATTGAAAAATAGCATTTAAACTATATATTATCTTCTACATTACTAATATATTGAAAATTTCAATTATACTACCAAGAAATATAAGATATCATGAATTACCTTTATCCAATTATGCCAATCATGTGTTTTCATTCCAGAAAACTCTGAACCATCTCTTGTGAATACGGTTTTTAATGTCACACCAAAACCAAAGTTGGAAATCTTATGGCACGCATAGTATCAAACATATATTGTTTCTCCTCTGATGTAAGAACCCATGGCGCAGGATCATATGTGTTATTTTCATGTAACCACATGTTTGGCATCATATTGATGGTTTTGAGGTCCTTCCTTAATTTTATTTGGTCTTCATTGTTGGTTCCCTTTAGATGTTTCCATAAGCACTCTACCACATTTTTTCCAATATGCATTGTATCAAATAGATGAGCTATTGGGAGATGCTCGTAATAATCTAACTTATAAAACTTAGATAGTCTTTTCATTCCCAATGGATAAGCTCTCCCTTCCTTTTTGTCATATGCTGATTTCCACCTCAAAGGGTTCATCCTTTTGGCCGCCTCCTTTCCTCTTCCTTTCCATTGAACTTATTTTTCTCATGCATGCGATAATGATGGTTTTGAGGTAAGAAGTGCCTGTATTCATCGTACATGGTTTTTTTAAGATCCTTTGATTGCCTAGATATAATGTTTGGCCCACATGATGGACAACCATGTTTCCCTTTAGTCTGTAGGCCTGAAAAATTAGTATGGAAACCATATTTAATTAATGGGCAGCAACATAAATAGAATGATTACAAATGAATATGATAAATAGATTACCACAACACAGAGAGCCCCGGAGCATCGTGAATTGTCCACATAAGTATTGCAAAAAGGAAGATCCTATCATTGCTAGGTCTCGATACATCATACATGTTGACACCCTTCCATAATTCACATAGCTCATCAATGAGAGGCTCCATGTATGTGTCCATATCTTTCACCTAGTGTTTTCCTATGAATAAAATGTGAATTAAAATTTAAATATATTCATGTAAATGTACATCATCTTCAAGAGAACATAACACTAAGAAGTTCATATATACCGGTATTATTAGAGTTAGCATTGCATGCTCTTTTTTCATTGCCATCCAAGGGGGAAGATTATTGTTAACAAGGAAAACCGGCCAAATAGAGTATGTTGTTCTAAGATCTCTGAAAGGATTGACACCATCCATTGCCAATGAAAGTCTTGCATTCCTTGACTCATTTCTTAAATCAGCCATTTTTCTTCAAGCTCCTTCCAATCTTTGCTATCAGCCACCATACGCATGACACCATCTTGGCTCCTTCTTAGTGCATGATAGTCCATAAATTTTGCCAAATCCTTACATTTGAACATCCTCTCAAACCTCGGTGTTATTGGAATGTGGCGTAGAACCTTATAAGGAACTTTCTTGGACACTTGATCTTCACGATATCTATTGGTGAAACATATTGGGCATTGTTGTAAATTTTCATTTTCACCATAGTATAAGATATGGTCATTTGGACATGCATCATATGTTTTGTACTCCATCCCAATGTCTTTCATTGCTGAAGATACTTCCTTTTGTGAATGAGGCATCTTATTTTCCTTTGGAAGTATCTTATCTGCCAAAAGTCTACATAAAACAACAAAAGATCTTTATATTATTCACTATACACAATATTCAAAACTTGAATGACATGGAGAGATATAGTTTAGAGGAGTTTAAAATATACCTCAAGATATCAGTGAAGCATGTATTCGTCATTCCATGCATAACTTTCAAGTTCAAAAATAACATAAGTGTTGCCAATACAGACAAATTTGCATTTGGGTAAAGAGGCATCCTAGCAAGTTGAGTTAGGGGTGAATCATCAACTTCTTCAGCATATGTGTAGAAGTCTTGTAAAAATTCATTCACCCCATCCTCATTTAATTGAGAAGTGGTATCACCCATATATGTGTCTTCTCCTTCATTGTGAGTGTCACTATCATCATTGTCATATGCCCTTTCATCAACATTATTATGAACTTGGATTGGCTAAACATTACAATATCATTTAAAATAGTTAATAATAATGCGATATGAAAAGTTTATATTTTTAATAACAAGCATTTTTGAAATTTCATTATAGTATACCTCTTCTATATAAACTCCATACTTCAACCTATGGATACCAATGAGTCGGCGCTTCTTTAATTTTCTATTTTTGCACTTTTCACAAGTACAATATATCATTTCATTAAAATATTCATTTGTCCCTAGAGTAGGTCTTGGTACATGTTCATCTGAACATTCAGATGAAGATATACTATTTTCCTGCATAAATCATATACTTTAAATAATGAGCATCTACCTCTCAACTTGAGACTTATATTTTTATAGTTTGGAAATGGGTAATTCCGTTATGATGTTTCCATAAACTAAAACATCATTAGTTTGAACTATGAGATCATTTGTGCCATTATATATTCCATCTACTCATGAAAATTATGGTCCTTGGCCCTTACTTATCCATTTTTTGTAAGCTAAAATAGGGTCCATTATGAGTGTTATTTAAGATCTGAGTATTATTAAAAAAACTCATGACTATGATAATATTAATCTTCATTGAGATTCAATTCATTAAAGAAATAATACAAGTGGCAGAAAATGAAAGTACCTGTCTTTCCATTTTTTCCAAGAATAGTGGCTAATTGGGTAATAGTGTCCTACAAAAAAAAGTAACACTCGTGATAATAATACAGAAAAATATTTTTAAAAAATGAATAAAAGTATCTGCACGTTCTAATTATTTACCAATATATCTAGGACTAGAATGTCATCTTATCTTACCTTCTTGCACTAAAGCCACTCCACACCAACTAGAGCAAGAGAAGACAATGAAACCTGGAAAAAGGAAAAGATGAAGAAATTAGACAAGGAAAAGCAATCTAATTTATTAAAAATGAAAAAAAATAGCATGAGAAGGTCCACATATTCAAAACCATGCTGCAATAAGACCTACGATAAGTTACAAGGTTAACTTGGAAGCAAACTTGAATCTTGGAACTTATCATAGGTCTTTGTTTTCATTAGAGATAAAGTAGATTGCTTTTCATTGTCCAGTATCCAGTATCAATCCAATTTATACTCTACAAGCTCCATCATTATAATATCTAATGACCAAATATGTGCCTTGAGAAGAGGCTTCTCTGCCCAAATGTACAAGTCATGAAATATTTTAATTCCTTTCTCAAATGAAAGGAGGGCAGAGAAGCCTCTTATCAAGGCACATATCTTGTGATTATATATTATAATGACAAGAGATTATTCTACTTTATTATTGTGTTACTCCACTTAATCTTTTCAAATATAGCCTTTATTTCTGATCTTAGAATTTTCCAAACCCGAGAATAAGTTACAGTGTGCTCAGCTGTAATGTATTATAACATTAAAACTATACTAACAAGGAGGAACATTAATCAAGCCTAAAGATAGTTTGGGTCAGAATAGTAATCCAAAGAAAGTAGGAAAAATCTTGTAGAAACCAAGAAATATCAGGCTAGAAAGCAAAGCATCGACCTATCCAAAGTGTTGGAAATACTATGGAGGAGTTCATTTGTATCCAAACTCGACATTATTTCTTGACAAATTATTTGCATCACAACCTCATATATCAAAGGCTGGTTAGGAAAGCTGAATTTTGAAAATTTGGTTAAGATAGATTTAACAAATATCAAAGGCATGCAATCATTTCCAATTAAATTTGAGGAATTAAATAGCCTTAGACATCTAGATCTATCTGGTTGATAGTGATTTAAAAGAGATGCCACATTCTTTTACTCAACTATTGCAACTTCAGTATTTAACATTGAGAAATTGCAGTAAGCTCGTCCTCCGGATTTGGGCAAAATCTCCACTCTCAAATCATGTTCCATATCCAAGCTATGATATATAAAACACATCGTAACTAAACATATAATAAATATGTTTTTGTCATATTTAGAATGTGCCCTTTATTCATACACCTTATACCTTGAATTTGGAATGTCATAACCCAGCTGGTGACCACCAAGAAAATCAGTTATCATTTGCACTAGGTATCATGTCCATCAACTTATAAACAGGGCATCCAAAATGCATACAATGCCATCCAGTACACCTCTGAACCACAAGGGTAGTCACTGGTCTTGACTAATAGATTATTTTTTGACTTTCCTTGTCTAATATGAACCAACTATTTCACTAACTCTAATGGCATATTTAGAAACTAGATACCTTCTCTCGACATGGAGTTGTAGATGAAGGGATATGGGTAATGAGTCATATATGAAGACTTTAGTTTAATGACTTTACCTAAAGATGGTGACATTGTAAATTTGAAGAGTACTTATTAGAGGGAGTATGGGACTTTCAATCCCATCAGTTGAACAGTTAGTCCTACAATTAATAAAATGCCTGTTGAAATAGGTGGGCATATTGGGTGGCATTATTGCATGACTCTGATCCACCTCAAATGCGGTTTTAGGGTTCGAGAAAAATTAAAGCCTAATCATCTGAAGATCTTAGCTATATCTATATCTAAATCTTCGGAATTAATCCTTGTGAATATGTATGTTATCTTGAGTGACTTGTGCTCTATTTGTTCATACTAAGAATAAAAACATTAGAAAGTTATACGGATATTTGGTGGGGTAATTAATCTGTGGTTTTATATATTTTGTAGTATGGATTGGTACATGTTGCTGCTAGAGACTTGCTAAGAGAAGAAGTTGCAGTAGGGACAAAGAATGGGAAGAGAGCCAAGGAGTGCATGGAAAGGGGGTCTTTGGTTCTAGATGAAATTGTTTGCACGGTAGATCTGCTTCTATCTTTTGTGCATTCATCTCATTTTTTGTGTGTTAATTTGTTATTAATGCTCTCTCCTTGATCTTTTGGGAGTATAAATGGTGAAGGAGTGGCTGACACAAGAAGATTCACAAGAAAAGGGATGGCTACTAGATGGTTACCCTCGAAGCCTATCACAAGCAGCAGCCCTTGAGAGTCTTGGGATCAGGCCAGATCTCTTTATTCTCTTAGATGTAATCTATTTTCTAATGACACGAGGGTGTTGAAATTTCACTAGGAATTCAACGTGAATATTAAGTAGGCTATAGATGGATTACACACTAATACAACACGAAATATTTTGGATTGAGATCTTGATCTATGAATTGAAAATTTATAAACCGATGAAGTGATGTTGACAGTGCTCACCCTATGAAGCCTTGAGGTAGTTGCAAAAGATTCTATTACCTAAATGTTATATTGTTTTGATTCAATACCCTTAACTCTATGTAGTCATTAAACAGATTCCATTTCCACTTAAAAATGAGTCTATCACCTTAAATCTATACTCTTTGGTTTGGACCCGGAGTTTGTTGTTTGTGTAAAATCCATTTGGAACTCTGAATGATCAATCTAGAAGCTTCTATTATCTCAGATTAAGCTATTACATCTTAATGAAGTCAAGAAATAATTAAGCAGATAAAATAATATATTTAATTGTTTCGACCAAAAATATTTAAAGACCATGATTCAAAGTCGTTGTTGTTTTTGGGGTAGGAGAGTTGTAATGGTGGTGGTTTGACAACCAAAACTTATAAAGTTCATGGTCCCTTTTAATGGCCTCCCACAAGGCACACAAGTATAAAGCATACAATAGGTGTTCGGAAGATATATATTGGAGAATATACTAGAGTTGGTAGATCCACCTCAATTGCATGACATTCTATATTGTATGTTTCCATCGATCAAACTCTAGTGTACTTTCATGCATTTGTGAAAGAATTCACAGCATATATATATAGTGTACTAAGTTATGAAATCACTAATGGGGTTACTTGAGAGTGAGAAGCAACGAGTGAGTTAAGTGCCTATTTGGAAGGCTAACAGAATTAGGGTATAAACAAAGATCAAGACTCAAAGGTAAACCTGAAAACACTATAACAATATTACAATGAAGGTTTGAAGAGATCAAATACTATAGTTTTTGGTCTATGTTTAATGAAGGCTATCTTGGTGATTGAAACATCACAGAGTTGACTAAAATAAGAGGTAAAGCGGACTAGGAAGAGGTATAGGAGGTAAGATAAGAAGTGAAACTTTGAAATTATAGACTTGTGATAATCCTCTAGATAATTTAGATGTTTTCAGACCCAAACCTACCTATATTTCCCTTAATTCATGTCATTTAGTTCTCAGTCAAGTCATTGTTGAAGCAAACCTATTTAGTAAGCTAGAAAGGAGGCTTTGGAAGAAACTTTGCAAAGTGAGTCTTTCTAAAACTATACTAACATGAACTAGATCCAAATGGGTGCTCTGAGTGAAGCTTAGAATGTCAAGTGAATCATCAAAATGAGAATTAAGTGCAAAAATCCCCTAAGGCGGGCCTGTAGAAAGTGGAACAGTTGGATAGAAGAAGGATATATTGTGAAAAGGGATTAAAGACTTGGAAATTGAAATTTACCAGACATCAAAAGGGACCTAAAAGAACATATAATTGAGTCCTTTGCACACAAAAAAACCTAGTTTATGGTTTTGAGCACATTTAACATGCTTGTGAGATCATATTCCACCTATGAAACAAACATGAACACCTATAATTTAGGTTTTGGGCTTCTAAATCCTAGTTGATGGTGTCTACACTGTCACAAGACAAGTGAGCATGGGTTTGGAGAAGAATAATAATTTGTATGACTCAATTCTTAAGAGGTTTCTCTACTTAACACCATGCAAAGATCCACTAGAACCCTTGCAAAATGCTTTAAAGTCAGGATGCATTTTTAATGAAGGTGAAAATAAAGAAAACTTCATGGTCCCTTTTAATGGCCTCCACACAAGTGTTCACAGAGTGTCTATAAAAATATGAGATATAAGATGTTAAACTAACCAAACAAACATCATTCTATATTAAAACCTCATTATTTCATTTATTTGACTTGAAAATATCCTCCAATATTGGGAATACATGGAAAGTATGAGAAATCTTAATCTGCTTAGGTCAATATACAAAATTATGATAGTTTGGATAGATTTTTAGAAAATTTTCTTAAATTTTTGGTCTTCTCTATTAGAACCCTGCTCTGTTTTTCCTTCTCAAACCTTCTTCTTCACCCTCCATTTAATTCTCAATCCTTTTCCTATTCTCTCCTCCAAATATAAGTAGTTACATCTTAACTCTAGTCATATTTTTCCATGCTAAGATGTTTGTGGTTGAGATTAACATGTGTAAGAGGAAGGATCATAAGTTACCAACATTGATAGACATGTAATTAGACCTCATTAAACTCCCACATGAGTTTCAAGCTTTAACATGAAGTCTCAAACAAGGAAAAGGCCTAAAACTACACAAGAAAATTGGAAAATTTTATTCTAAGGAGCAATAATACACTTATTCAAAACCTAATTTCGAGCATGGCATTTATTGGTTTCTATTAGATTCTTCCTACTTTCTTTGGATTACTATTCTAACCCAAACTATTTTTAGTCTTGTTTAATGTGCATCCTTGTTAGTATATTTTTAATGTTATAAAACTTTATAGCTGAGCACAATAACTTATTCAAATACTATAGAGTTTTGTGATGATAAAAAAGCGTAAAGGGTGTTGTTAGAAGATGATGTAGCTCTTGCAGAAGTGAAACAAGGTCTCTTTGTTTGTGGATGCCAATGATCAATGTGCTTTTATAGATGTGTGCTCAAAAAGGGTCATGATCATTCTCTGTCAGACCATTCTTGCATGGGTGACCATTTATGTACTGAAAGTTGCAGCTATTGTACCTAAGAAGGAACAGATTCAGATGGATCGAGAACTTAAGCTTGTACAGGGATTTGGCAAGGCACGAACTATTAAAGAAAAAATCACGCATGTGGAGAGATTTTTCCTTTGTTTGAAATGTTCTCACATTGTAATAAGTTGTGCTCTCTGAGGCTTGAACACTCTAGCCAACATATGTGCAATTCCCCTAATATATCTACAAGATGACATGTTCATATCTAGAATGCAACAATCCTTGTTTCAACAAATCCTTCAGATATATGATTGTGGTCCATATATTTTTATACCCAACGCCCCCTAAAATAATCCACTCCGTCACTTGGATCCTTGGTCTGGGGGCTCTCTGTTTGTTCACTCAACATTAGGAGTTTTTTTCACACCATGCCAACTTCTTCTTGTTTCTCAATGGAAAATACCCATGTCCATTTATATGTAATTCCCCCAGTAGACATACCATTGGGTAAAGCTACATGTTATTATGCTTACATGCCCAATGCTTTCTGTATGGAAGCCTCTTATTCCTCATTCAACTCGGTGAATTTTTTACATTGTTATTACCCCCCTCACAAAAATAAGAGGGTGTTTAGATTATTTTCATAAACAATAACCCAGGAAGGATTTCCACTTGCAGTAGAGGATGAAGAAGAAGAGGAGGTTCAATTCTCAGAATCAGATTTACCCCCTACAGAAGATAACCAAGAGAAAGAACCTCTTTCTAAGTTAGAACCTCCCGCTTTGGCACTAAAGTGTACGTGGGAAATCAGCCTTATAGTTGTGAAATGCTTAAAATGCCTAGATTAATACCGACATATGGCAGTGCAGAGATGGTAGAGGTAATTTCCATTACTTACAGTCCTAAATTCTTGCAGTATGTTTTTTGCCATAAAAATTGTTTTTTTTTTTCAAAATTCTATGTTGGAGTCACTTTAGGTAACCCATGACTAGGATGTATGTTAAATTAGATTGTAAATTACAGTTCCTTGTACAGACAATCCTTTACAAGCATAGGAAGTCAGGTAGAATAGTTATTTCTAAAACTATACATTTGTACAACTTAAAATTTGGAAGGCATAGGTTTTTATTAAATTCCCACCACAACGCCAACCTGACTTATAAGATTCCATTGGGGAAACAAGGAATATGTTGAGAACCAAAACTTCCCTATTTACTTATGTTCACTTTTATGTGGGGACATGGCCCCCCTATTTCTTTGTAGTTCCTAGATGTCAAGGACATTTTGGGGACATGGGGATGAAAACAAAATGTCCCTATGCACCCATCAAGGTTGTGTCTAGAATCGAGTCTAATCACGAAGAGCATCAGTGCCATGAAAGATCAAAATAGTCTTTGACCATTATGTATTTTTAGAGAACTCTCTTTGTGCAAATCAAAACATCCTTTGACCATTATGTCCACTGCACTTCTAACATGTATCATGTGTTGGTGCAGGTTGGGGAAGTGAAACACGAATGAGAGGGAGAGCATTACTATGCTAAACATATTTTCTGCAATGAAGGTGAAGGCCTCTTATCTAATTTAGGATTGCCGCCGACAGACAAGGTGAATGGATCCAAACTTGTTGTGATTTCTCGAGATAGGGAGGATCTGAGTAAGATAAGCCCAAATATGTATTTCATCCATACGAAGAGTTTATCAGAGAAAGATAACTAGAAATTATTTGAGAGGTATACATTTGGAAGCATTGAATCACCTCTCCACCCAAAGGTATTTGAAAGGGCTGCTAGTAAAATAGTGAAAAATTTCCATGGGCATCCTTTCGCTTTAAAGGCATATGGTGCTGCCATGGTTGGTAAAGGGGAGTATCGATAGTGGGCGCTAGCTTTCAAAGAACAAGATACCAGATTATCTAGCCAATGCACAGTCCTACCTATTATAGTTGAACAAAGTGATCATTTTGCATATATTCATGAAACCTTTAATTGTGTGGGATATTTATCCATTAGGAGTCTCCAAAGAAAAAATCATTGGGGTCTATGTTGCATTTTTTTAGTGGTGGTAAAAAAACAAAGAACTTATCTGGGTAGTATGGATCTGAAGTAGGTCTCTGTTGTGGCCAAAGGTGGAGTCGAAATGAAAAGTGTGTGAGTGAGTTGAGTTTTTCCGATCTGAGGGGATTAAATTCTGAATTTTTAGTTCCTGAGTTAAATAAGAAGATATTTGCTAAATAATTTCTTCCTTTTCTATGATTCGACTCATTGTTAAAGAGAGACAAATAATAACCTGAATTCTCCAAAAGATTTTTTTGATTGCTAGTGTTTCGACTCCACCTTTGGCCGAAAACAAGTTCATTAACCTCCTTATACATTAACATTAGAGGCCCAAACAGAGACCTACTTCAGATCCATACTATATGTTTCCTGATCATGTCCCTCATAGGAGGGACATACATATTTGGTATATATTTTGAAGAAATCAAAACTGTGTTAGGCTATGATCAGGAAACGTTGACCATGTTAGGGTTTTCAAGGATCTAGGAGGGAATGTTGGAATAGTGTCTGGGTTGATCAATGAGATCACTCCTCCCTAGGTGGTTCTGGGCATAGGAGCCATCATGAACATCACGGGCTATTTGATGATCTGGCTGTCCATTACCCAATGGATTGCCAAGCCCAAGCCATGGCAGATGTATTTATATATCTGCATAGGAGCCAATTCTCAAAATTTTTCCAACATGGGAGCTCCAGGTTACTTGTGTCAAGAATTTCCCTCAGAGCAGAAGAAGTGTGTTGGGAATTATCAAGGGCTTCATGTGTCCTGAGTGGCGCCATCTTCACTCAAATATACCATGCAATTTAAGACCATGATGACAGAGGCGTAATCCTACTTTTGGGTGTGCTTCCCTCTGCAGTATCCTCACTCAGTCATGTTAATAGTGCGACCTACCAAAGTGACTGAAGATAAACATGAACTCAAACTGTTCTCCAATTTCCTGTTTATCTCCCTTTCCCTCGCCGGGTTTCTGATGGTCATGATTGTGGTGGAGAACAGGTCAAAAAGTTTCCACAATCGGGCTACCAGATTGTAGTTTCTTTAGCCATTCTTTTCCTCATGTTTAACATTGTTGTGGTTGTCAACGCAGAAATGGAAAACATGAAGTTGCGAGATAGTGTCTTCTAGTAATGGGTTTGAAGATGGTAGTGATTGATGTTGCGGACATTAAAAAGTCAAAAAAAGATCTCGTAGAGTTTGTCACCACCTTGCAAGTCATGGTGATGGGAGCGCAAAACAAGTATAGATGACGAGGCGGCCGCCATCGAATCTGTGAGATCTCGCCTCACCAAAATGTTCAAGGGTCTGATCAAATTCCCTCGACACTTGACTATGGTATTGGCATATATTCAAAGGCCCTTTGACACTAAGCACCCAACCTGAAAACCAAACCCTCACCATTTCTATGCACAATCCTCAGAAATCCTCAATAAAACAAGGACAAAGAATTGAACCAGGAAACACTAAAAATAAAACAGGAAAAAGAATTGGATCAATATAAGCGGATACCGCTGATCATCCTCCTCCTCGCCTAATATCTGCACCAGCTGCATGAGAAAATGAAATTCCCTCCCGCACCCAAATGCAATTTTCCATTTTCCTGGCATTTATTTTTCCCGCAGTTTCCTCATGCACTTTGCATGCCGCCCAAAAGATAGAGTATTTTTAGTTAAAATTTGTTATATTGAGGGTATTAGAGACAAAAGTAAGTGGGTGTATTAATTAGAGACAAAAATATAATTTTGTCTCTAATTAATATCTCAAAACACCCCTTCTTGTAGTAGTGCTATGACTCATTCAATCAAATTTGAGTGGAAAAAAACATAGTTTTAAAAATGTAATCTTATTTGAATTCTCTGTGATGGCTACAGAGTGCGTGGATAATTTTGATCTTGCGGTTTAAACAACGTCGAAAAAAAGAAGCAGCTGCTGGAACGGCATAGATCTGCAGTTTCTTATATATGTTGTTTATCCTTCAAAGCCATATATTTATAGATAGGCTATTTGTACTACATGATTAGTGTTGTTCAGGGTTCCTATCGACATGATGCGTGTTGATTAATGTCAATCTTTTACTGGTATATTTGTGTGCTTTACGCATCATTTTCACTAGCATTTCTATATCAGATTTTCATTGGATGTATCTTTATTTCTGTTTATAGTCAGCACGATGCAATTTCTTTTATGTGCAGATTTTTTTTTATTAAAATTATGTGGAAAGATATCCTTAGGAGATTCAAGTTAGATGCTTTTTAATACAGAACAAATTGAAATGGGACCCTCCAAATAAAATCTTCTTTTTAGACACTTCATGTGACATCGTTTTATTAGCTGGTTTGCAATTGTCAATTGTGCTATTACCTATCTTGTTCCGAATAATGTGGTCTATTATTGACTTATGTTGATTTCTTACGGTTTCTATAGCTCGTATTTCCTTTCTCATTGATTTTGAATATATTAAGAACATACAATTCCTCTCATTTAATTATGACTACATGGTTTGCTTTCTTGCACTTATGGGAATCAAAAATAAATTTGATTCCTTTCCATTTGATTGTTGTTTTACTTTCGCAAATCCATATGGGCTGATAGATAATTGCTTCTCGAGAACATCTTCATTTCATGCTTCCCTCCTGTTTTTTCTCCTTTTATTTGGTTCACATTATTCGACTCTCCCCACACGTACAACAAATTTTGATCCCTCCTCCTCTTTATGTATCCCTTTGCACTATCCTATCGGAGTTCCCATTGCACACTTATCGTGCAATTGCTAGTTTTAATGCTTAGAGAAGAAAGTTTTCCAAGAAAAAGATATCATAATAGATTTAAATTAGTCCTTTCCGATATTCTCATTTCATTATAAAACCAAACATTCACACACAAAGTCACACACACACACAAACGCACATGTGTACACGCATATATATATATCAATTAGATTTTTTAACACCTTTGATTACGCCAATAGGTGACACCTTCATAATAGGAAATGTCAGCCTTCTTGTATGCCATTGTACAAAATCAATTATTTAAATTTTGTAAAAAGATAGAATGGCGATTGAATTATTTGGGACTATTGATGTGCAGGGGACTATTAGTGTGAGTTATTTTCCACATCATCTGGTGAGTCATCTCACTTAGGTGAGATCGTAGGTCCACGTGTCATTTAGGGGTCATTATGAGATTCTCTTACACGTCAGTGCGTCATATGCGTCATTGGGAATTACACTTCTATTCGGGAATGTAACTCCCCTCTCCACTTGAGTTGTCATGATTGTAGCATTGAGGGTTACTCAACACCTCCTATATGTACACCCCTTTGGATCTATGAGATAGAGAGAGTTTGTGAATTGTAACGAGGTTTTGCCCGTGTTTGAATCTTTGCATGCACATTCGATTGATGCTCACTACTCCTAAGATCTCTTCACGTTGTCATTCATACGTAATCAGTTGATGTGCATGCACGTCGTCCTCGTGATTCTCGTGTTTGGGTTTCAAACCCTCTTTCAAGGACAACATTAAACCTATGTTTGTTTTGGACTTACATCTCTATATCCCATTGATGGATGTAAACAACTCTACATGTAAAACGATGATGGAATAAAGCACTTCCATTGATTTTTTTACAAATAGTGCAATGGTTTTTGAATTTAGTTTTTATTTACATTTCACAACATGGACATGGGAATAATAGATAGGGCATAAACTCGCTTTATATTGGGGTCGATGCACCATGATGAGGAAAAATAATGACGAATCATACACAAAAAAAAATATGGAATGAAGTAACATGTACATATTAGGAAATAACAACACGCATTGAGACTTGTTAAATACCAATTCTAAACACATACACACTACAACGCATAGAAACTATATGGATTAGGAATATTTAAGTGTATAAAGGCGAAAAAATCACTATATTTAATAAATGTTAAGTATACACTTTAAATTTATTTTACTAAATATATAAATTAGGCCCATTGTGCACCTTTGAGAATTGGTTTTAGAGTTGTAGGAGTTACCATTAGGATATAGTTTTTTTAAATCACATTTAGTCAATACTAAGTCATTTTAAAGATTTCCATAGTGAGCCTAACATTATCAAAGCATAAATTTTGTACCTAATTTCTGTTTTAGGAAAACCAATGGTCGCATTGTACCTTTTTGGGCCTTTTGGCTTTATTGCTAATGTTAATAAGAGCTCTAGGAACGCCAAAATAAAAATTTAAATCTTTACATCCCTTAGTGATAGTGAGATGTGATATGATATAAACACGTGAATATAGTGACAGATGAGAGGATAGTGATATAGGTTGTATTTATTGAAGTCGTGATTTAAGTCATATTTATCAAAGTCCTAAACACATATGTAACCCCACAAATACAAATGTGACACTCAAAATAAAAATAAGTTTCACCCTAAATATTTATGTAGACCCCAGGACACATATGTGACCACATAAACACCATTTTGACAATATAAACACCCTAAACAACAATGTGACAACCTAAACACAAATGCAACACCATAAACACAAAGCGACAACCGAAATATACATATGACACCCTAAAAACATAAATACAACCCCATAAGCATAGGTGTAGCACGTTAAATACAAATCTAACACCCCAAACATATATGTGACACTATAAACACAAATGGGACAATCTAAACACATATGTGAACCCCTAAACACAAATGTGACACCCTATACTCCAATGCGACACCTAAGCATCAAAGAAACATCGTAGACAAAAATTTCATCCCCTAAACACAAATGTAACACCTTAAACATATAGAAGATAAAATTAATGCATTCCCCAAACACATATGCAACCACCACAACATAAATTCAACCCCCATACAAAAATGTGACAATGTAAACACGTATACAATTCTATAAAAACATATTGGATCCCTTCATAGAACCAAGTATAAATTTTCAAAAAGAGTAAGGTTTCCCTTTGATGGAATGAGGCAATGTATTGCTCTTCAAAAACAGGGACAATGTGAGGTTGATTTAGAATTTTTCAATAGGGAATAGCTTGTGAAATTGTGCCTTGCAAAAACAATGCAATATTTACATATCCTATCAAAGTAAATTGTAATCTATTCTAGAGAACGAAAGTGAAAAACTTTATTCAACTAATTCTAACACTTGTTTGGTTGACATAAGATTGTGTGTGAACATATATGTTCCTAAACCACAAACATGACCCCTAAAATCAAATAGGACATATAATTCGATCGAAACACCGAAGTGATAACCTAATGTCACTTTAGACTCTATATATCTTATTTGAGTGCCCTATGTAAACAATCACTTGATATGTTATAGTGCACACTCAAATAAGACGTATCGAGTTCACCTAAACACTAATGAAATACTCTAAACACATATGTAAATGCCAAACGTAAATATTATCCTCAAACACAAAATGTGACACCCCAAACACATATGTGACCCATTAAACATGTATACAATCCCCTAAACACATACGAGACCCATCGAACAAAATAATTATGACACCATATAAATAAATATGACACCCTAGAAACAAAAAATCAACACTCTTAACACAAATTGACCACTTAATAATGTATGTGACACCATAAGTACAAATGTAACACCCTAAACATAAGTTTCACATACTAAATACAAATGTTGCACCTTAAAAAACATAAATGACACAACCTACACACATGTGTGACCCCCAATTATAAATTTGACCCTATATATATCACATATGCCATTAGAGTGTCAAAGAAAAGTTGTTTAGGTATATTATTATTCGTTTGGGGTTTCGTAATGTCCCCTTTTCCTGTGCTAAAGGCCTAAGGGCCAAGTCGAGTCCAAGTCGTGGTCAGACCCAAGGGGTTGTGGACGCGGGGAGCTTTTGGGAAGGGGCCACGTGGTTCTAATATTCAAATTTTGCATTGAGGGTCACTTTTAGACCATGGTGCCTCAAAGGGGGAAAGTAACTTAAGTTATTTTCTTTTATTTTATTGACCCCTCCATTGAATGAAACACGTTTAGGTCTATTGGGGCTCTTTTGCCTTGGAAAGTATATAAAGAACTAGGAGAGAAAGGAGAGGGACCTTTTTGCATACATTTTTATTGACATCTTCTCGTGCAGTTTTTTTTTGTGTATCTACAACTTGTGGAGTCAAATCCCATAAGGACCCTAGCTTCGGTGGTGAGAGACACTGTTTCCTACTAGCAGGCATTCTTCAGTAGTGAGAGATCTACCCTAGTCTGTCATTTTGGAGCCACTTTCAGGGTCATGCAACAGAGACATTAACAGAGGTTTCAGAGGAAGGATCTCGAGGGTCTTGGGGGCATTTGGGGAAGATAAGCAGAGGGGCTCCATATCAGATTCACGGCAGCCATTTGGGTTGGGCGTGGCAGCTCGTTGAAGGTGCCTCCATCATTTTTCGACCCCATTCTAAGTGAGGTGACTTGTAGCCTTTATTTGGGGTTTTCCAGTCAGTTGTTGTCAGATCTGAAGGTGGAAATATTATTTCTTGTATCTGTTAATGTATTTCCAAAGACCCTAAATTTATGCTCGTGTATTTGGTGATTTACGGATTTTAGAAGTTTACCAGCCGCCTAGGGCACTCTGTAATTCTCTAGCAACAATATAAAATTCCAAAAATGTTGTTCTAGTGTTTATTATTATTATTGCAAGCTTCCCTCAAAATTTCATGCACTTTGGCAAGTATTTTGTGAGATATCAATTAAATACCATTTGTTGTCCTAATTCTAGTCATTTTCGAGTAAAACTCGGTATTTTACTTTACTGCAACTTTTCATATATTTGGTGCATTTTAAGTGGTATCCCAATAGGGATATTACAATTTCATTTATGTTTGGTTTGTCACATATGTGTTTGGGGGTTGCATTTGTGTTTATTGAATGTGTTTAAGATGGCATATATGTGTGTAGAATTTTACATATGTGTTTATGGTGTCACATTTATGTTTAGATTGTTGCACTTACATTTAGGGTATCAATTACAAAATTAGGGATTCAATTTTATGTTTAGGGTGTCACATACATTATTAGGGAATAAAATTTATGCTTAGGGTATCACATACATAATTAAGGAGACATATTTTTATTTGGGATATCAAAATTGTGTTTAGGGTGTTAGAGTTGTGTTATTTGGAAGTATCACATGTGTCATGGGCTTGCATATGTTTTTAATATGTTGTCACATGTGTTTTGGGTTTCGTATATGTGTTTAGGGTGTGTTATTTGTGATTTGGGGTTGCATTTGTGTTTGTTGGGTCACAAATGTGTCTAAAGTGTCTCAATTTAAGTGTATAATGCAATGAAGCAAGTGACTAGTTGCAAAGGGTGCTCAAATATGACATATATTCTAGAATGAAACTAGGTTGTTGCAATGGTAATTTGGGGGATCACCATACCATATTTGGGTTTGGGGGCCACATTTGTGTTTGTAGGTCCATACATATGTTTAGGTAATCACCTATGTGTTTAGGGTATCACAATTGTATTTTTATGGTGTTACATTGATGTTTGGGGGTTCACATGTGTTTGCCTCCAATCTCATGTGTGTTTATGTGTTATATTTGTGTTTTCACGGTGTCACAATTATCTTATGGGTGTCACATTTGTGTTAAGGTTGTCACATATGTATCTATGGTGTCACATTTTTGTTTAAGGCATCACATTCATGTTTTGGGTGTCAAATTGGTGTTTAGGTTACAAAATTGGTATTTAGGTTGTCACATTGGTACTGGGTCTTATCACATTTTTGTTTGGGGGTCATATTTGTGTTTGGGGTTACAAATATTATTTAGGTAGTCACATATTGTTTAGGATATTGCATACATGTTTGGGGATTTGTAGTTTAGGATGTTGTATATGTGTTTGGAGGGTCCTATTTGTATTGCATTTTTATTTAGGGTATTCTATATGTTTTTAGGTATTGTGAATGTGTTTATATTATTATATTAGTTTTTATGGTGTCACATATGTGTCAGAGCCCTGCCAATCTTGTGTTTAAGGTGTTCCATGTTTGTTGTTTAGTGAGTCACGTGTTTATTGTTTAGGGTGTAGAGTTTGTGGTATTTTTGTTTAGGTGGTTACTTGTTATTTTGGGGGATTGTATGTGTGTTTAGAAATTGTCATAGAATCTAGGATCAAGATAATAATATGTAATTTGATGATTGTGATGAGTAGTTACAAAATTGCAAGAAGTAGAATATAAATTGAACATGATATAATAACTTGAAATGTATATGCATTAAATGAACCGCAATACCAAATTTATGTGGGAAAACCTTTAAAATGTAAAAAAGCCATGAGAAATGCATTATCATTTATTAATAAATAATTGAGGAAACTTTTACAAAACCTAGTAATTCAACACATTCTTCTCACTTCTTTAATACATCACATTGATTGCTTTATCGATCCCATTTCCAACAATTTGCAAAGATTATAAATACCAAGATTGGTTATAACCATGAATGGTTCCACTAATTCATATCTCAGCCAACTTTTAATTAGTTGGATTTATGTTTATAGTTTCATGCAAACCTAGAGTTAAATAAGTTTTATCTTATATGTGTGTGAGGAATAATGTTTGTTTATAATGGCCACATATGAATGTAAACACATAAACATTAAATGTTCCAACGAAAGAAAATAGTAAAGATGAATTAATTTTTAACTTTAGTAAGTGCGGATATCTCATCATTCTTTCATCAATCACTTTGTATTCAAGTGTCGATACTATTTCATCTCTCACTATCATTGAGAGATGAGATACTTTAAAATATATATTTTTACATGCCTATAACTCTTACAAACATCAAAAATCAATTTGAAAGGCCCAAAACCTACAAAATTACCATAGGTTTGCCAAAAACAATGACTAGTTGTAAAATTTATGTTTAGATAACATTAGGTTATGTTCTAAAACTATGAAAATGACTAGATACTAACTATATTAGATTTTGAAAGACTATCTCCTAAATGGGAATTCCTACAACTCTAAAACAAATTCTAGAAGGTGCATAGTGGGCCTAATTTTTATATTTAGTAAAATAAATCTAAAGTATAGGAATGTTTATATCACATTTTATATTCTTAAACTATACATTTATTTTACTAAATGCAATGTTCCGCCTCTATGTTCACTTGACAATTTTACCTCTTTACGCACTTGAAAATTTTGTATTCCACATAATGCATACATGTTATAAAGTGTACGTGTTTATTAAATTTGAATTTGAAAAATGTGAGCCTTATGATTGAAAATGGCTTGGATTTTTTTAGCCTAAGGTTGGACTTGCAAAAACAACCAAACCAACGTGAAGAACTAATTTACACAAAACCCATATTCCACCATGAATTCCATCATCCATTCCTTTATAGAATTAGATAATATATATATATACGCGTCGAGCTTAGTTTCTACTTTTTGAAAATATGTTTTCCTTACTTATGATATGATTAAGTATTTATTCTTTGTTTATAAACATGTCCTCACATGCCCAAAATTCATTAGATATTATTATTTATTGTGCTTTCCAAACCGTTAAATAAATTTTGAAAAAAATTATATGGTCACAAACTAGGCCTAATTTTGTACACACTTGATTTTTTTAAAGATCCTTTTTTAAAACATTATGTTTGACTCATAATCAACTATAAATTTCAGGTACATTTAGTATAAAAATTAATTTTAAAAATATTTACTCAAAAAAGTGTTTGTCATATCCGTGGTGATGTCTACTTATTTTCCACAAAAGTGTATTAAAAAATAGTTTAGGTTCTACAAAAAGGGATAGATTCATGACCACCTATCTACTTTATTTTTGAAATAAATGAGAACCTCTTCTAAAATCCCTTATTTAACCCACTTAAACTCTACCATTAAAAAAAAACTAGTTTTTAGAAACTAGATTCAAAATGTTACATTTTGAATTACTAGTGTTTTTAAAATTTTGAGTATATGTATCTCATATTATTTGTCCAAGTTCATATATCTATGTGTAAGCAAAATAATGGGTTAGCATGCAACTTTGAAAATAGGAAATGAGCACATTTAAATCCTAAGCTAATACCACTAATTCCCTTACCTCAGATTGAGCAAGATAAAAAGATGGAGAAAACAATATACTTGTACTTACCCACAAGTAGAATCCTCCTTCTTTGATGATTTTGATTTGCTCCTTGGATGAAGTTAGAATGCTTCAGATTTGTGGATTAATTTTGGCAGCACTTCCCCTTGATGAAATGATGATTTTGGCTCACTTGGATGCTATGAAGATTGATAGATTGCTTGGAGATTTTGGCAGCATAAGTTTGCAATTGTTCTAAGGTAGTGTGCATGGAGATGGCATCACTATTTTATAGCTAAATGGATGGTTGAGATCAATCCATGTAGGATTAGATCAATGGTTGAAATTTCATGTGAATGGAGAATTCTTTAGAATTGGAGAATTCTCTAGAATTAGAGAATTCTAGATTTTAGGAGAACTCTCCATTGAATTTCAATGGAATAGTGCACATTTATTTGAATATTTGAAAATGGGAGGGAAGAATGGAGAGGCTTCTAGAAATAGAAGCCTCTAGATTTAGAGGGTCATTTAGCTTGTAGTTAGGTGAGATTAATTATATTTAGTGGAGTGATTAGATGGAGAAGCTAGGCATAGGGTAGGTGGTAGGTGGGTGAGTATTTTTAAATTGCTAGAAAATAGTTAATGAGGATTAGTTAGTATAGTAAATAAAATATTAATGATGTATTAATATTTCTAAGGATGTAATGGGATTATGGGATACATGAAAGGAAATAATTAAAGTATAATTACATATAATAACTAATTAATTTTATAATTAATTATTATATGGTTGATGATGGGAATGGATTACTATAGTATTATAAGCATAGTATTTGCTAAATGACCATGTTGACATTTTGCATGTCTACACTATGTTTTCAACAAAACTTTGTGTTCACCATTTCCATACATATACGCATTGTACATCATCAAAACACAATGAAAAGTCATTTTATTTTTCAATAAAGTCCTTAATATTCGTATGATTTAAACGTATTTGATATTTTGTATAAGGATTTGAAAGGGCATTTTAAATCTAATAAAATTTCTTAATAATATGCATCACTTTTAATACATCCTCAATAAAGGTGTGAATGGTGATTGAGATTGCAAGAGATATATGAATGTCGATTGGGGGAAGAGAAGGTCACATCTTGATGTAAGCAATCATGTCGACATCTACAATGAACATGTTAATATGCAATTTCGGGGACTTGAAACATGATCCTTTTCTTGGCATCAACAACGTTCCTCGTGATAATAATATTATTAGTTTCATATTACACAACATGGAATGGAAGAAATGGAATCCTTTCAAGTATGCAATTTATTTTGAAATTTCAAATGGATACTACAAGAAAGTATGAGTTGTGTTGTAGATTTGTGACATGTTTACCATGATTTTTTTACTTCAAGTTTTAGATTTGTGGGTGATTTTTGTGTAGCATAATGGAGAAACTAGCATATTAGTGGTAATGGATTTAGGCACCTATCTTGTAAAATTCCTTCTTTGGTGAAATAAGGCTAAGGAGAGGAATAATAACAACATGAATGGTGTTTGTTATACATTAGTTATCCATTCAATATTTCTTGAAGACATATGGTTGTTGGTCATAAGACCACTTGGATATCACAATTCTTCTTCTTTTTGCACTGGGGAGTATTGCTTCTTTTTGTAAAAATGATTCCTTGGATATATGGATGAAAATATTAAAAATGTGCTAAAATCTATTTCTTCACAATTTGGTGCAAATTCTAAATTAAAAAGAACATGAAAAAATCAAAACTAATCCACTCTATGATGCTATAACCATTTGAGCATTCATCCATGATCATTATCTTTTGATCTACCACCTACTAGCTCTTTATTATGATGCATTCTACACAATCATTTTCCGGTGGGTGAGTTATAAGTTTTTAATTTACCTAATAACGAATTTGATATATTTTTATTGCATGTCTTCTATTTTTTTTCTTGTTGGGGCAATTCCCAGGTTTCCAACTATGTTTAAGGCATTTCACATATTATCTCATGCATGATTTATTTTTTACCTATAATCCTTTATTTCGCATGATGAATTTAAGGACAATACGCCTTTTCTCAAAGAAAATTGAATGGTTCTTTTTCCTTTCAATAGAAATAGTTAACCACAAAAATATTTATTCCACCCCTATAAATGAGAATCCCCGCCATTCTTTTTTACGTGTTATTTCGTATTTATTAAGTAAGAAGACAAGTTTCATCAAATGGTAATGTAAATTAATGATATCAAGGTACAACAAAATGGAGTTCAGAGATACGAGGAATGGGTCTTTATTACTGCATCTGCGATTGTTTTTCATAAGTGATAAGAAATTGTATGGGAATATTTTGATCTTTATTGAAGTGATAGATAGGGCTTTGATGAGATTATACCATGGTGTACAAAAGGGCTCAAGAATTCCACACTACTAGATGTACACTTCAAGGTTTGATTTCAATCTTTGGGCAAAAATATTGATAGATTTGTTTAATTTCGATTTACTATATGATTTCATAGAATAAACCATAAACTATGTCATATCCTAAGGAGTTTCATATTATTTTATTTCCTTGCATTTGCCTTACTTTTGATAAAATCTTATTATATAGAGGTCTTTTGGCATTTGTTGAATGGTTATCTAAGGTTGTGCCATGATATGTGCATGAGGAATTGAGAGATCCAACATTTTACATTGTTTGCATTATAAAGTTGTTTATTTCAATATTTATATTGATCTTTGAGAAAAAAATTAACAAGTGTTTTCCATCGCAATTCTCTTATTTAATAAAATAAAATATAAAATAGTAGAAATTTTAGTGTGGTTCAATTGTGGTCAAATTTGTCACGATTTAATCATACTTCTACTTATGAATTTTAAATTTTGTTGACATAAGAGTGTGGCTATCAAATATTTTCGACATGTGGTCACGTGTGCACTACAAATCATAAGTTTACATAATGTATGGTGACCCACACCATACATAAATAGAAAACCAATCTACATGTAAGTAGATATGTATCTTAACCAAACTAAAGCGAAAGATAAGGTAAAGCAATCAAAATGGGGCAAACAATGCAATAATATATAACAAATGTCATACAATTAAGTGCACATATGCATTTGATGGTTTTACATGTATCAAAGTTTTGGTATTCTCTAGCTTTATACCCTTATGAAGAAAACCTAAGACATCAAAGTTACAATTTACAGTGAGATACTTACAAAGTAAGTTTTAGAAAACACACGTTAATAGCAAAGTCAAGTAAATCAAGAACTTGGTTAATACTCCTCTATTAATAAATGTGGATAAGTGTACACTAAAGGGTTGATTACCCACATTAAATTACAAATAATATTACAAGTGCATCTTAAAATCATATAATTGTTAGTTGTGGAGCCTAATAGTGATGGGGGTTGCGAGGGGGCTTCACCCCCTTACAAGATTTGGGGGTCACACACCCCGGCGAGGATTCAGGGCAACTCCATGTACGCCACATTTTATATGTATTTATGCATTGTGAAATCTAGACCGTTCCTTATTAGGTCACAGATCTAACGGGTATTTTTCTATGTTTCCTGAAATGATAAAAACTTTAATATCTCGTGAAGGGTCGTTATGTATGAGACTCATTGTATGAGGTGGCTATCTTGTGAGAAAGATTTTTGTTGTACTAAATAAAAGGATTAGTTGTTTTCGGTGGACATAGCCCATTTTGAGTGAACCACGTTAAATCTATGTCTCCGCTTTATTGCATTCTTTTCTATTTTACATTTTGTGTTATTGATTGCATGCTTGTTTATTTATACAATCGGTATAATCCTAACAACAATAGTGTATGGAAATTAAATACACTAGCAACATGTGTTCAAGTAAACTATGAGTCATCAATTTTCACAAGAAGGCCCCTTTGCAAAAATGTCAATTGACATAATGAAGGACAAAATTTGACATTGCTTCCTCCCTTTTTGGGATGATTTTCTTAATAGTTAATTCCTCTCAATAATAATCAATCATCATTCTTCTTCTATTAAAACCACATTTAAGTTTTAAATGTGACAATTACCTATAGTCCGGCAAATAATATTTTTGGGGACAATACTTATTATTTAAGATTGGAAGCAAATAGATTCTTCAAAGAATTTTGCATCTATTAGTGTCAATTGAAAAATTATAGAGAAGATGGTAAATTATGGGTCTCAAATTTATACAACAATGTTTCTATAAAAATATAAAAAGGTATTTTTGTAAGGTTGGCCTTCAATAGTAAAAAAATCAAAGATCAAACAAAGTGGACACATTTATTATAAATTAATAATATCTCGAGAACTTGAAAAGTATACAAAACTCAAGGAAGACTTAACTAAGTTTTGAAATTCATTGAAATTAATGTGTCTAAGATCCCCTTAGAATGTAAATGACATATACTAAGATTATAAATGCTTGGAACTAATGAAGAATTTGATTTTGTGATAAATCCATTATAGAAGTCTCTAAAGCTAAAAAGTGAGGCTCTAGGACACTCGACCTTAACTCATTAAATGGTATCAACTAAAACATTAAAAGTTGGCATATAAAGAGACTAAGAAATTTTAAGGACGAAAGCTTCAAGGATCTCATTAAAGCAATGTCTACCAAAAAAAAGGCTCTATTAAAGATGAAATGAAAGTTGTGAAGTCCTATAGAGGTGTGAAAATGCAATGGAATGTGTAAGACGTGTCAAAATGCAAGGGAATGTGTAAGAGCTCTTTAAAGCCCCTAAAAGATTGTTTTAAGATAGAGAAGTTCAATTTTAAAGCTTGTGAAAATGCTTTTAAAATATCTCAATATTTTAAAAACTCCAAAAAAAAATTCAAATTTTCAAGATTCCAAGATTTCAATTTTTTTCCTTTTTGGGCTTCAAGCACTATTCACCTAATGTGCTCACTAAGATCCTTGAAACTCTAAAATATCAAAGTCCCAAATTCAAACTTTGGGGTTTCAAACTTTGTTGATTCCTTTTCACCCCACTATTTGTCTAAAATGACATATGCCCGAAATCTAAAACTTCAAGGTTGGCCTCCATTCTTTTATCTCAAGCTCTAATCTTCTTTAACATTCCCATGGCCATCCATTTGTCAACCTTACATTTACAATCACCAAACCCACCTACAACCTAACCATTTGATCCCAAAACACAAGCTCTCATGGCCATATGAATCCATCCACCTTCTCCCGATGTAAGGTCATGTTTATTCAATTTTGCCTAAGGGGCAAAATTGGATAACAATTTAAGTGTTTAAAGAAAAAAAAAGTAAGTGTGCACATAAATTTCATAAAACCAACTCATAAACTAATATGAGAATGAGTAGGGTGTGTAATGAGATTGTAAATGCCCCCATTAAAATTTACAAATTAATTAAATTAACAATTATACAAGTTGTAAATTACACTAAAAATGAAAAAAAAATAAAAATCAAATATTTATATATTTATTGACATTGAAAAAAATAATATCATTTTAAAAGTCTACTTAAAAAATAAGTCACATTTTAACACTTTCCAACAAAGACAACTTCAAAAATGGATACCTATAAGGATAAAACTCAACTTCAATTTTAGAACACTCAATCAAAATATAAACATATAAACACACCAAAACATTCACAACTATACAATCTTAAAAAGAGTCCCCTGCAATTAAATTTCTACAAATACATTTAAATAAAACTTATAATTAAAAAAGATGAAATTATACATGCATGAAAGAGGAATACAATAACCTCATAAATATGTCCGACAAAAAACATAGAAATGTAAATAAACACTCAAAGTTGGGAATTAATTTCTCCAAGAAATTTAATTCATGACAATTGACATAAAAGCAATGTCACAGTTAACAACATATGATATGTCAAAAAAAAAAAAAGACCTAATTCCCTAATAATATGTAGCAAAGAGGGCAAAACCCTGAAAATATAACACAGATCGTCGAACTTCAGGTACGAATCTTTGCACAATCAGTTATAAAACCAGCTCTGTAGCCGCAAATCTGAATCTGGACTATCTGTTTACAGCCAAATACAACTGCGTATGACATTGATTTAAGAAAAATACATGCAAGTAGTAATGTCATGCGACCTATGGAAACTTTCAACACAAATGCGATAAAATTTACAGCATAAACATTAAAAATGTCGAATAATAGAGTGCAACCAAATGCAGAGTTTGAGCAAATGATTCCGTGTGAAGGAGTGGTGTTAAAAACACCAGATAAAAGGAGTGGCCGCCGTCTAGCCGCCGAAGCCATATAGTGTCCTGCCCTGCCTCTTAAGGGCGTAAACGACATCCATGGCCGTCACAGTCTTGCGGCGAGCATGTTCAGTGTAAGTGACGGCATCCCTGATGACATTCTCCAAGAAAATCTTCAAGACGCCCCTCGTTTCCTCATAAATGAGACCGCTGATGCGCTTGACGCCGCCTCTCCTGGCGAGACGCCTGATGGCAGGCTTGGTGATGCCCTGGATATTATCACGGAGGACCTTCCTGTGCCTCTTTGCTCCTCCTCCTTTCCCAAACCCTTTCCGCCCTTTCCCCGCCCAGACATTTTCGCTCGAAGTAAAGCCGCTGGTAGTGAAAATATATTTTGGTTGGATCCGTAAAAACGCTGGACTGTGAGGGATTAGCGATGCTTCGCCACAATTTATAGCTGACTGCCCCACAATCCGCCACGGGATGCGACCGACGACATTTGCAATCCGTGTGAAAAGAGAAGATGGACTTTGCACCGTTAGATTTCAAGATAGGATAGTTGATTGGTCGTAATGCAGAGCTGAGGATCGAAGCACATTGAATGTGTTTTTTCTCTTTAGTAAACTCTAGAGGGTCAATTACCTTATTTGTTTTCCTTTACATTCACATTAAATATTCAAGGGTCGCGCAAGGGACGTCATTAATCGAAAATAAATGTAGGCAACTAATGGAGGTCTCGAGTGACTAGACTCTTGGAATTGTAGTAAAATTCAATCAATATTTCTAATATCTATTATTTCTTTTTATTAGCATGTTTTGTGATTTATGTATTATTAGTGTTTATGTTATTTTGAGTAGCATTTGTTGATGATCATCTTGTGTAACAGAAGGAATTGGAAAATATGGGGAGTTGATGATATCTTATGATGGGCTAGAGTATTTTTGAAGTCAATAATTATATAAATTGGAAAGTAATTTTTACTATTGGAACTGTCCTTTTATATTAATAAAATAAAAGAGAGTTACATAGTAAGGGTGACTAGATAACACACGGTCCCACAAAACGCCACAAGGGCTTACATTAACATGCCCATAGGGCAACCAGATAGCAAAAGAAAAGCACCACCATCAAGCACACGCCACCACACAGGAGGAGGGGGAGGATCATCCCAAGGAGGGATGAAAGCTCCATTGTTAGCTCTCACGACGAAGGATCCACCTGCCAACCATCGTGATCAGGATATTGCATTTGTAATGGAACCATAATTCCCAACCGGGGGATAGAGATCCAACAATAGTCTGCATGCTGGCGGCGAAGAACCCCACTGCAGAGAGGTGACAAGAACTTTTCCCCGCAGGGCGGTGTCCAACCCGGCCCAAAGGAGGACGGGGTAGAAGGGCGGCCTCAGGGGAGGTAGAACAATGGCCGCTGAGCTGGCTCCTCCTCCGACGTGGTCCCGCAAGAGGCGGTCATCGGTTGGTGGTGAAGGCCGAGGTGGCAGTTAGCCGAGGATCCGAAGGAACCCGACTCATAATGCATGACACACTCCCCAAAGTGATCGAAGCTCCTGCGGATGAGCAAACTCCAAGGACACTTTGGCGGCTTGAGCTTGAATCTGTATGCAAATAGTAGACAGAATAACCACCTTGTCATTAGTGGAAAAGCAAATAAATGTAATGATCATGTTTGAAAATTAAAGCATTGTGAAGCTTTCCGAATATGACACGTGTAATACAAGCACGAAACAAATGCTAACGAGTATCAATATAACAAGGCCAAGGATTAAAGTCACCAAAAAAAGTTAGGCACCACAGGAAGAAGTCAAGGTAAAAGGGTTGGAACAAACAATGGATCCACCTACAGATAGATTGAGCATAGGGACATGACCAGAAAAGGTGTATGAATGACTCAAGCAGAAGCAAAATGGACATTTAGGATTAGGGATGCCAATATGACTAAGTCTTTCACCCGCAGGAAAACCTTGGTAAACAAGACACCTAAGAAAATGGTTAACTTTAGGCTCAAGAAGAGGGTTTCAGTACGAGAAATCGACGGCCAAGTGCACTACTTAGAGTTTAAACCCCACCCATCATTAAGTTTATCAATGGCCAGTGAGAGCGTATTCAATAGATGATAAATGATTTGAGTGTAGTATCAGAGGGAAGCAATTTCCTGATTCCACCACTAATCACGCCACTATGTCAGCCGAAGGTTGGAGTCCCAACTTGTGGAGCATAACATCGGGTAGGAGCTCCTAATTTTTGTAGATAGACTAGAGCTCTGAATTGTTCAGATGGAATTTAACTTTGACCTCGAGCCAAGGAATCCAGTCTCTGTGATTCACAAGATCCTGAATGGTATGAATGCCCTTGCGGAAAAGTCGAATGGCTTTAATGCCCGTGATTTCAGCAAGAAGAAGATTGCCTTCAATGATGATAGGAGACCACCAAATGTTCTGCGAATTAAAAGAAAGCCCAGTGCAAAATCCATCGCCAATCCACCTCATTAATGGTTTCACCTGCTCAAAGGCTTTCCAAATACTCTTGGTGACAAAGGTACCAGTAATTTTGACAAGAGTCGAAGTGATAATAAGAGAATGCAATCCTATACTATTCCAGCACTTTTTGTCGTAAGGGGCTCCATATTCAATACAATGTGTTGCAGAAGAATTTTCCATGCCCGATTCTTTAGAAAGACATTAGATAACCCATTTAGCACATAAAGCCACACTTTGTCAATAAACATCAATGATCCCCATGCCACCTTGATCATGAGGAAGACAACAGACATCCCAAGAAACTCTGTGGAAACCAGTTGAACCAGAAATTTTACACCATAGAAAGTCCCAAAGTACTTGCAAGCCGATCAACGAATTGTGAGAAAGACACCAACGTGCAGAATAATAAACATGAGTAGTGGTGAGGATTTTGGTGCAAACTTGGAATTTACCAGCCAGAGATAAGGGTTTGGAAGACCATTTGGTAACTTTATGTTCCACTTTGTTAAGAACATAATTCCACAAAGTCACAGAGTCACTATCAAAGGCAAAGGGAATGCCTAAAAACATGAATTGCTCTCCACGACTAATCCATTTCCAAGGGTAGGCCTTCAACTAGTCTGGATGAGGTAAACAACTCTGTTGAAAGCCTTAAGTTTTAGCCATTTGAATATTAGAACTGAAGCCAAGCAAAAGGTTTCAAGACATTCAAAGACCGTGCCTACATTCTGCGCGATTCAACAAGAGTAAGAAAGGAATCATCAATAAAGTGGCCATTGATAAGTTACCTCATATGATCCGAAAGAACAATCCCCCAAATGTGGCCTAAGGCAGCTTGATGGGCAATTAAGTAACCCAGGGCATCAAAGCAACGAGCACAAACAACACTAGGGCAAGGGGAACCCCTATATGATAGAGTGGAAAAGGCCAATGGCAGTAGACTAGTGACCATTAATGGAGAGCCGAGAAGAAGCATTAGAAAATAGTGTTCTAACAACCGATCAAAATAATTTGCCAAATCCAAGGGCTTTAAGCATGGCAAGAATGAAGGGCCATTCAATGCGATCGTAAGCTTTCTTGAAATCAATCTTGAGGAAGAGAGGCCTCTGTGAAGAAACCCGCACCCATTCCATGCCTTCCCAGACAACAATAAGATTATCTAGGATGTAACGGGATTTGAAAAAACCCCGCTGCTCGAGCCAAACGATCTTAGGTAGAATATCCGCAATGCGGACAACCAACACCTTAGTGAGAATCTTGTAAGAAACATTCAACAGGGTGATCGCCAATTATTCATCTATTTAGGATTGCTTGCTTTGGGAATGAACTTGATGTTTCCTTGATTGATGAATATCCCAAGAGAGTGAGTTTGAAGAGCTTCATTATACACCGAAGTAGATCAAGTTCCACAAAATACCAGTTGCTTTGAAAAACTCGCTAGGGAATCCATCCAGACCCGAAGACTTGTCATCCGTAAGACAAAGCAAAGTTGCGTGAAGCTCCTCCAAAGTGAGAAGGGTGTCACATGAACACGATCTTTGGGCATAAGTTTATCGAGGCACAACATCAATACATTTATGTAAAGCAAGGTATCACGCTCAATGAATCCTCCTAAGATTGAAACACCAGACGATAGTGCTTGACAAAAGCATCGTGATGATCTCAGGATCTCTCGTCATCTCGTTGGTGAGAATCATAAATAGCTTTGATCTTTGTCAAGCATGCTTGGCCAGAGGGATTTGAAAAAGTTTTTGGAGGTTTTATCTCCCACCCTAAGCAAGTGAATTCTCGAAGGCAATTGCGCACCCTAGGTGAATGGGATTTAATGAGTTTAAGCTTGTGTCAAATATCAATGACACGGCTCAAGGTGAGAGTTAAAAGGATTGGCCTCGAGAAGTAGGGAGATCCTTCGATTTCTTTGTGAAGAGTCGAGTCGGCCCATCTTCAAACTCCCCGACAACTTGTTTACCGAACTAACAGAGGAACTGGTGGTGTGGTGAATAGCCACCTCCCACCACAAGATCTAGCTAATAAAAAAAGGCGGATGTGGTGCCATATTCCAAATCTTGGTAATGGGCGGGATCACTCTATGATAACTCAAAAGAGAATCATTAAGAAAGAATTGAGTTTTGGGCACCTGGGAGGGCCCCTCCCAAATAACCTTAAATGTGATTGAACGATGGTGCGAAAAAATCACCTCTAACCACACCTTGATAACGGAGGATCCTTACATGTCAAAATCAAAATAAGGATGTTGTGAAAGAATTGCATGGTCAAGGAATTTTAAAACCGACCATATCCTTCTCAAAGATTGGTCCAAGTGAACCATGCTTGGTCTTTAAATTCATGTAAATCAAATCCGAGCAAAGGATCGAAAAGGCCCTAACAAATTTTAAAGTAATACTGATCGCACATTTTTGAGACACCGGCGTATAGGAAGGGCACAAAATCTATCATTCGGGTGCTCCACCATATTAAAGTCACCATACACCAACCAATAAGCAATGGGTATGTTGTCACCTAACCATTTCCATAATAAATTTCTTTTCGTACCTTCATTGGGGCGTAAATATTTAGAATACCAAAAGAAAGATCATTAATACTCGTATTTACCAACACAACCCTATTATCGGGGTCCGGCCCAAGGTAGTAATTAATGCCAATAATTTTGCACGATGGAAATGCTAACACCACCTCTACCATCACTATGTTAAGTATGGAAATGAGTAAAATCGGGGGCAATACACATCATAGTATTTTGAAGTAAAAATCCAGAAATCTTGATTTCTGTCAACAAATAACATCTAAATGCTAATTAACCGACAAGCTAAACGAATAGAAAATTTGTAATGGGTATATATGGGTTTAAGTTTGTAATGGTGCCTTGTGGCGCAGTATGCCTATACTATGACAAGATTTTTCAAGAACTTGAAATTTTTGTTAGTATGGTGGCAATCTATTAACGCATTCACGCAATCTATGATAATTATATAAAACTTGTAATCTATGATAATTATATAAAACTTGTGTGTAGAGTATGAAATCATGACAAATAATTTAGTAACACCAAGGCTTATATTATCGGGGGAAATTTTAACTCTAAATACATTTCTATGGAAATGAAATTGTTTACATTCTTCTCATTAAAAATATAGTTTGACCTAAAACATTACCCACTTTATATGCCATATCCAAATCACTCGCTTCCATTAGCCACACTTGGTATGCCATATCCATCTGCAAGAGATAAACATAAATGTCTCTCCAATGTACCCATAATTACCTAAAACACCACCTACACCAAATTCCACATTTTTTGAGGCATTTTGTCAAACAATGCACATGCTTCCACATTTTACATACATGTCTACCAATGCACTTATACAACTAAAACATATGACAAATGTCTCTACTCCTGATGCTTTGGTGGATGTCCACACCATGTTTCAAAGCTACTATTTTGGTGAGGTAGGGATTATGCTAAAGAAGGTGAACTACTTGGGTTGGACACATGTTGGTTGCATTCAATGAAACAATGTCAAAGTTTCTTGAGTATCAATTAGTATTTTGAAGATAAAGTTTAGAGTCTCATCGAGACAACCATTACGACCAAATATGAAAAACATGTAGACATAATAAATAATTGTAGGTATAATGT
The DNA here is from genome assembly GCA_018340775.1 of Taxus wallichiana var. yunnanensis. NCBI lineage: Eukaryota > Viridiplantae > Streptophyta > Pinopsida > Cupressales > Taxaceae > Taxus > Taxus wallichiana. The sequence goes on along the minus strand of CM031239.1, from coordinate 950,909,565 downwards.
TATGAAAGGAACTCATACAATTCAAGTATTTACAACTTCACTTGTGTCCACTAAACCTACATGGTTGCATGCTAATAAAACAAAAATAAAGCATTTTGTACATATTCTGGAATCAAGGCATTAGATGAGACCATATCTTTGAGTCATTATGTCAAATAGTTCAAGTGTCTTGTGTTTGCTTCCACATTTTGTATGCATGGGTAACAAGGCATTTTCAACCAAATCATTTGACAAAGATTCACTTTCCTTTATGTTGCAATAGATGTCCATACCATGTTTTAAAGCTCCCATTTTGGTATAGGTTGGGAGTATGCCAAAAAGGTTTTGGAATTTGGATTTAGACTCGCCTAACTACTTTTATTTGAAAGTTTCAATGGCCTTTTCTACAAACCCATCATATGCATATCATACAATCGTTGCAATCCATGAGACTACATCCATTTGTGGCATTTTATCGGACATTTAATGTGCAAGTAATTGATAATTAAGGTAATCCTTTCTACAAGCAACAAAGTGAAAGATAACCAAAATTACAACACTTAGAGCACATCAAACAATTCTTCCCATTAGAGACAAGAATATAAAAATTGGGCTCAAGCAAAGTTACAAATGTAGGCAAAAGCATATGCAAAAACCTTAGGAGAAGTGAATAATGGACTTCATTTCATTTGTTTTCCATGACCTCGTGTATTGGATTCATCATCAAAGAATATTATGGAACCGACTTACATCTTTAAAAATAATATTTTTGTCACCAATCTTAGAGATAAACTATTTTAAAGTATAGAGGAGAGGCCAAACACATACAAAAAAACATCGAGAAAAATCTATTTTAGTGGGACTTGAATAATATGTATAACATATTTTGGAAATTGTGAATTGAATAATGTCTAATGAAGCTCTCACCATATCGTTTATCTACTTGAATGTCTAACTAGCATTCGCATGTGTACAATGCAATGTGAATGCCAAACGATATATGTTATTTGATTTAGAGGGATAGTTATTAATTTTGTAGTTAATGTTGATTAGCAAAGGCGATTTCCTATTTCTCATAAATTAAAATAATATCAAATTGTTTATTGTTTATAAGTATTAAATAAATAAACTATATAATATTAAACAATTTCTCCCCAAATAATTAAAAACCACAAAAATATTCCTCTAAATTAAATAACTTATATTGTTTGACGTTCACACAGACCTTGCACTGTACACATGTGATTGTTCATATTATTGTGTATTTTGAATTCTCATTTCCCCAACATTTCAAGGCTGCCAAGACCATGTTGTTTTTAACAAAGTTGTGCCAAAACATGTCATTCATGCAATGCTTCCTGTTGAATATTGTATTCGACCTCATAGTCAGAACTAACATCCGTAGCATGTCATGTGTTTGCGGTAGTGCGTAAAACATGCCACATCTATAGTTGTGCTTGAACAAGTCCCAAGTGCCATTGATGTCATGTGGGGTTGAGCCAAATTCAAAGACAATATTTGTGAAAGGCTTGTATAAAAGGAGTTCTACGCAAACATGTTTGCTTTGAACATTTAGTGTGGTGCTTAAACACGACAAGCGAGTTCTTCAAAATCTACAAGTGGGGAGGAGGATAGAATTTGTGTATAAAATTTGCAAATGTACGGAATTCTTCATGTATTCATGTTTAGCAAAATAATTATCCTATTGTTTACGATATGATTAACAATAAAGGAAGCTAAACATCTTATTTATGCACTTTGACCTACTGAGGAAGTAGGAATTCATTGCCATATATGGGTGCATTACCAGAAAAAATCCAAACTGCCTAAAATCCTTTTTATATATAGTGTCAAACTTTGTCATCTTCAATGAAGTTCCCAAACATATTCCATTACTACATTCCTGAATTAGTTAATACTTTATGACCAATACATACTTATGGGCCTCAATTACTCTCTTTACAATGTTCCTCTGCTATTTTGCAGCCATTTACATCCATCTTATTTTTTCTATTCGCCTAAACCTTGCTTTGTTATCCTTATTTTTCATACTTCTAATAATTTACAGAAGGTAATATACACAAATGCAAAACCAAAAGCTGCAGATGCTTTCTTATTTGTGAGGCAATGAGAGGTCAATGCATGTCACACAAGGCTGAATCGGAACACATCCAGGCAAGTTTTTATATATTGAAGTTCAGGAATGTGATGTTATGCATGAATCCTACTAAATACATTAGGTGGCAATATAATAACATATTCTGGAAACACACCAAGTGGGTCTACAAAGTTGGTGCACAAGGTGGGAAACTGAATATCAATTGAAAAAAGATGAAGATAATTTATGATTTGCTGACTGAGAGTACTACTCAAGTTAAAGTATAATGAGGGAAGCATTGAAAGGGTCTAACGTTTAGGGAATTTTTTCTTGGATTTCATGTTGGATCCAAATCCAACAGATTTGCGCTCTCTATTAACATTTGCATCTGAAGCACCTGTCTCTTCTGATGCAGCAACACTCCTTTATGCATCTTGATCACCATCTGTCTTGCGGAAAACAATATCTTTAAATATCATATCAGGCACTACATAATTTCCCAACCAGAAAACTACCAGAAGTATTGCACTGTGGCCAAACAAACACAGAACAAAATATGCATCATATACATATGCATCACAATTTCATAGCAACACAAATCATTTCCCTATACAAGATAATACCAAGTGCTTAAATGATATCAACTGCATAATCATTTGCAAATCACATGAATTCAAAAGTGTTCATAAGATGCTAATTACCCTGCACTTAATAAAAAGTTTGTTTGCCACCGAGGATTTCAAAATTTATAGCCAAATAAGCTATTGAATCAAATTGATATATGTATGAAGAAATGTCAGCCAAATGGTGAACCCCATGCTGCCAAATCAAGTTTTGTTATGGATCTGTGATAGTATTCTAGACTGCCACACACTGTATTATGACACCTTTTGAAGGATACCAGGGAAAATCAATGTGGAGCTGGACTCAAAAGTACATTCGTTCTACAGAATACAATTTGGGTATTGTTCACTCCATATCCATACATGTAAATCAGATTAAACTTAGGTTTCAAGTGTAAATTATGCGAACAGCTATGTGGGACATCTAGATGGAAAATGACACCATTAAAAACTAATTTTTAAGTACCCCTACTAGAATGAAGAACCCAAATCAATACCATGCGTGCATCACTTGGAAATGCAGTTATGAGCTAACAACAATAGAAGAATTGAGATGTATTCACAGTCCATACCAGAAAATTTAGAAATGAGGTAAACCAAGAGAAGAAATTTTGGGAGATTAGACAATACCTAGAGGGCAATAGCACCAGATAACCAAGTGCCAGGCACTTACATTGCTAGGAAGTGGTTGATAACTTGAAGCCCACACCTAATTATTACTTTGGGTTGAATCCCACCAATAATTTTTGGAGGAGGCATTTGATGGCTAGTTTGAACTATGAATATTACATTGTATCTATCATAGTTACCGGATCTGCCCTAAATCTGGATCGAACCTCATTTTCCCAACCTCTAATGAGTTAAAGGTAGAATTAGCTCTGTTTTTAATTTTATATAAATTTATTTTTCAAGTTTTTTGGATTTTGGGTCCCCGCTCCCGACTCCCCTATCCACCCCCAGGCATTGGGGGTAGGGGAAGTAGGGACGGTTCAGAGTGGCGGTCGCCTACCCCCCCTATTATTTAGAATTCAATTCTTCGCTCAACCAGCTGGATCGGCTAGGGCACCCCAATCTATATATCTCTATCCTCTTGATCGAGTACCGAGTGGCTTGCTATAGGGAGGGGGGTCGCATTCCGGCTCAACGGAGCGAGTGTCGGCTTCTCAGAGTGGTCGCCTCCTCAGTGTGTTCTCCTCATCAGTAGCCCCCCCCTATATATAGATTAGATTCTAGATATGGCCCATATCTTATCGGTCCCCCAAAAGATCCAAATTTCAAGACGTGCTGGGAATGCACAAATAAACACGTGCAAAGTACTTAAAATTCCACTTGTTAACATAAGGAAACATATTTGAGAGGAAAACAAGACCACTCATACGGTATAATACTATACATAGATTATTCACTTCTTTTGGTAACTAAAAGCAGCAATTGGGTCATAGGGTAGTCTCTGAGCTCATTCAATTCCAGTGAGTAGAAGATAAAATTAATTCTGGGTGGAAGAAATATTGACCTACCGATGAAGAATTAACCACTCTAACTTTCATTTGAACGAACGGTAAAATATTGTATGAAGGTCTATGTTCCTCTTTTCGTTACTAAGAATTTATAGTTCAAAGCTCATGTTAATGGAGGTTAGGGGCATTTTGCGTCTCTACCAAATCACCAAAAGGGCACATGTAGAATTTTTTTGTGGATTTGCCTTACAGAAAGAAGCTAGTCAAGTCTCCTCCGGCAACAGGGGAATTGAGAGCAGGCGTGAAAATATCGTTGAGAATGTGAATAATCCTTTGTCATTTATCCGATAAGCTGCTTTCGCCACAACACCATCAACGGCTAACACACAAGAATAACTAGATAAAGATGCGGATGCAATGATGGGCATTCGGGCATTCCTGACTACATTCTAGATTTTTCTGGGTTTTGCTGATACTGTTGATTGTGTATGTGTGGGCTTATGGCTCTATGTGTCAAATAAATGCTTTGGTAAGGGATAGCTTAACGAAATCATTGGCTTCTCGACTAAAACTGTTATCTTCCTGCTCACAAAAATAGCCGGAAAAAAATGAAAAAGTCCAAACAACCACTAAAATTAATTGTGTTGAAAAAACATCCAAACAAACGTCAAATTTAACATAGTTCTGTAAACGTCCAAAAGGGCCTTTCCATAGGGGAACACCTTCGGCATATTTATATTCATGTCAATTAATGTGTATGTAGCATCACAATTCTTGTCATTTGTTATAGAGTGAAATTTCAAATCTAATTTTTATAAAAAAATAAGTATTTATTAGTGATATATTGGTATAGTTAGATTGATATAATTTTTAACTAGCCCATACAAAATTTACAAGAAAAAAAAATTGAAATTACGTTTTTCCTTTTTTAGAACCCAATCTAAAAATAATAATATTTCTCCATATAATAGAATTTGAAACCTTTCGTTTTTTTCTAATTTTAAAATTCCAAATGGTGTATTAGATTAACATCTTTTTCACCTATACATAGAACAAAATTAACTTTCACAACGCTTTCTTTTCTTTGTGAAAGAGCTTTCAAATCTTTATAAAATTCAATCCCATTTAAAGTGAGGAAAAGAAAAATAAATGTGTATATGAGATGTAAATTGAGTAGGTGGAATGGTGAAACAAGAATACCTAATTGGATCTAACTAAACAACTCATAACATAATGTTGAGTTGATATAATTAGGGTCTTATGAAAGGTGGTGTTGCTCTTATTTTTATTCAATTGGTGGAGTCGTGAAAAGATTTTTTTAAAGTATTTTTTAACAATAAATAATCAATTTTAAGAGAGTTTAAATAGGTGGTAAAAAGAGAGGTGGAAGTTTCCCACACAAGTCTTATTTTATAGGAAGATCTTTTGTCAAATGTCAATTTATAAATCAACAAATTTATTAAAGTGGCGGTTATAAATATATTTAATGAAAATATTTTACAACATTGCTTTTAAAATATATAGACCATACACGTCTCATCAAACTAATTATAAAAATTTGCTCTATCTAAGAGAACTTTGGCTCTACTTAGGACTCCATTTTGCTATTATGTTTGTGGTCTTGTCATTTCACCATGTTGGCCTATACTTTGCATTAAGTAGGGGTTTTCACATCCTTTCATTATAAAGCTCGATATTTGATTCACCCTTTTAGGTAGTTTAGAGCTTATATATGGCATTTGTCCAAACCAATTCCGGCTTTAGTTGTCAGAAGGTGACGAGGATAGCTCCAAAATGTGTAAGGAAATTTGTCCCCAAAGTCTACAATGAGGTAATAATTATGAATCCACATATGATGTTTTGTTAAATATTGATGTAGTTGATGCAATGATCGCACACTTTTTCTATGCGGATGGAATACCATTCAATGTTGCTCGCTAACCCTATTATGAGGAGATGGTTTGTGCAATCGACAAAGGGCCAACAAGATATAAACCCCTGGATATGAAAAGCTTCACACAACTCTTATTGACAAAGAGAAAACAAGGATAGAGCAACAAACCACACCAGTCAAAAGAGTGTGGTCTATAGAAGGATACAACATAGTGATGGACGAGTTGGACTGATACTAGAAACCATCCACTTTTGAACATTATGGTAACTTGTTCTAAAGGCCCTTATTTTTTTAAGGCAATCGATTGTTCAGTCAAGAGAAAAATGCAAACTTCCTTGAGAAGCAACTATGTGATGCAATTGAGGAGGTGGGGGCATCACATGTTGTCCAAGTTATTACAAATGTTGCCACGGTCTACAAAACAACTGGTTTGTTGGTACAAAAAAAATACAAACATGTATTTCGAGACACCATGTTGTGTGCATGCATTGAACACTACACTCAAAGACATTAGCAAGTTTTAGTAGATATCTAAGCTTATTGAAAAGGGTAGAAAAATACAAATGTTCATTTGCAATCATCACCAAACACAAGCTATTTATTAGAGATTTGCAAAGGTTGAATTTCTCAAACCTGTAGACACACAATTTGCATCTTTCTTCATACTTCTTGTTCACCTTTATGTTGTCAAAGGGGTCTTATGTTCTCTTTGTTGTTAGTGATGCATGGGCAGCTTAGAGACAATCTACATCGATTCTTACAATTGAGGTGAGGTAGGGGAGGAGGGAGCCGGGCACGGGGAAGGGGAGGAAGGAGGGGGGCAGGGAAAAACCCGAAAAAAACAACAAAACCTTTCGAGGCATTGCCCGCCAAACCAGCGAACAATGCCTTGTTTTTATAGGCAATATTCTCTTTTTCAGACCATTCCCCTACCCCCCTCCTACCCCCTATTCCCCAGAGAATATAGGTGCAGACAAACCATCTCCTACACGCATCTATCCTCCTCGCTCAACCGATGGGGACCGTGGCTTCTAGGCCATCCCATCCCCATCCCCCTACCTTTCCCATTCTCCCTCTCCTCTCTCTGAAAGAGCCCTTCCCCTCTCGCCGTGGGTCCCATCAAGCCGTATACCTCCTCCTCTAGAATCACTCTCCTATTGGCTGGACTTGCCCAGGAGTACGAGTGATTTTAGATGGCACCGTATACCCGAACCAAATTGCCATACTGAAAACCGATATCCAGCATGGAGGCCGGTAGTCCCTATCTTGGATTCCCTTGAGTTGTGAGACAAGTCGTCCTCTACCAATCCTAAAGGTTTATGAAAGAAACGGAATAGATTCCATCCTCAAAGAGAATGTACCCCCCAATAATAATTCTTTTGTAAAAGTAGCGGTAGAGTCTCCCTACCCTGCCCCATTCTCAAGCAATCTCCGCGATTCGCGTTCAGTACTACCTATGTCCCTTACCCGGGGAGGAGCAAATACCGCCAGTAATGCTCCCTTATCTATATCTATTCTATTATTTATATCTAGTCTAGCTAACAGGAGAGTCGAACTCCCGGCTTCCAGAGATACTACTCCTTCTGCGCTTCCCGCTTAACTACCGATCTCTACTCTATCTCCTCTCTATCCAGCTACCTTCATCTCTATCCATTCTCCTCTTTCCCTCTCTCTATATATCTATCCCTCTATCTTTTTCTCTATACTCTATCTATCGGGTAGGGTCTATAGATCTTTATCTCTCTATCTATCTGATCTCTTTCCATCTAATAGCTTTTCTCTCTATCTCTATCTCGAATTCTCTATCTATCTAGCTCTCTATCTCTCTCTATTGGGAGGGGGCATCTATATCTCTATCCTTCTCTACTAGATCTCTATTTGGAAGGGGAGATTATCCGAGAAATAGATAGAGAGAAGGGGAGGGGGCTTTCCATCTATAGATCTCTCTAGAGAGGAGGGGCCTCGATCTATATCCTGGGGGACTCCATCTAAAATAGATATCTAGATATAGTGGAGGGACCTCCATAGAATCTATATATAGTAGAGGGGCCTCCATCTGATATCTAGGGAAGGGGGCAATCTATCTATCTCTTCTCCCTCTATTCTCTATCTATCTATCTATCCTTAGATCTATAGATTTCTCTCTATATATAGATCTCTCTCTTTATCTATTTCCCTCTCTCTATATCTTTATATACATCTTGGGAGGGGTCGATATAGATCTCTCTAAATGGGGAGGGGGCCTCCTTATCTAGAGAGAGATGAGGAGGGAGAGAGATGGGTAGGGGGACTCCCTCTACATATCTCTATCGGAGATGGGGCCTCTATCTAGAATTGGTAGGGATATCTATATTGAGAGGTGGGGTTTTCTAGATATAGATAGAGGGCTCTAAGTAGGGAAAGGGAGAGGAGGCCATACCTATATCTATAGAGGAGTGTCTCTTTCTATAGAGATCTAGGTCCGGCCCTCCTTCACTTAGGCTCTAGTTTGTTATACAGATTCAAGGGGCCAAGTCAGGGGGCCTCATCGAGCTTAAGGGGGTGGGCGTCCCTCCCAAAAGGGAAAGCCCCCATCCCGATCTCTCGATGAGATGCCCCCGAAGACAGAGGCCCGATAGAATCTATAGAGAGGCGGGCTTATAGGGAAGGGGTGGGTGGATAGGAGAGGAGGGTCTCCATCTATATTCCTTATATAGGGGAGGAGCCTTCCTCTAGAGATAGGAGGTGGCCTCTCCATCTATCTATCTCTATATGGGAAAGGAGAGGGATCCCTCTCTATATAGATATGGGGAGGGGGCCTTCCCAAGGTGAGAGATCAGGTAGGGTCCTCTCTCCTAGAGAGCTATATCTCGGGGAGGGGCTTCTCTATCCATTTTTATAGGGAGGGGCCTCTCCATATAAATCTATAGAGGGGCCCTCCATAAATATAAGTACTATATATAGGAGGGCCTAAGTTCAATACGCTGGCAAGGGCCCGAGTCTAGGGGTTCTCCTCAGAGCTTGAGGGTGGGGGGCGTCCCCTCCCAAAAGGGGACATCCCCCATTCCAATCTCTGAGGAGACTACCCCCCATAGACCGAGGGCCCGATCTACAGCGTACCACTGGCAAGGGCCCGAGTTGGGGGGGCCTCCTAAGAGCTTGAGTTTGGGGTGGGCGGCCCCCCAAAAGGGCAAGCCCAACCCCTAACGATCTCTGAGGAGACAGCCCCCCAAGACGGAGGGCCCGATCTACCAGTGTAGCTTAGGCCAGGCTCTCTATCTATAGATAGGGAGGGGCTTTTTCTCTAGAACAGAGTCTCTATCGATTAGACTATATCCACTCCATCTCTATAGTCTAGTCTCGAGTGAGATCTTTAGAGATATAAAGTGTAGGTAGAACTATAATTTTATTGTTGTTTTGTTTTGTCTCTGTTGTTATACCCCCCGAGGGGGTCTACCCCGAAGTATGAGGGGGAGGGGGGGTATACGGTAATACTCTCCTCTATTGACTCCGTCTCTAGAGGATCGTCTCTAGTTAGAGAGGTTACTCTCCTCTATCGACTCCGTCTCTAGTTACGAGGACTAAAGGAGTGTCTCGTCTTTCGTCCCTTCGGGACTACAGACTCAAAACCAAGACGAGATTTAAGTGTCTCTTGTATTTTGTCCCTTTGGGACTACGAGATGAGATAATCAAGGATTACTTTGCTTTGTTGTCTTTCGTCCCTTCGTAACTATAGATTTGAGACAACACAAACTAAAGATGGGGTTCTTTTGTTAATTCCCCAAGGGGGTCTCCCAATTAGAGAATGAGGGGAGGGGGACCACGGTAATCCTCGTTAAATCCCCGAGGGGTCTAGCCCGAAGTATGAGGGCTAGGGGGGGACCACGATCATCATTATATATGTAATACAACTATCGGTGGGATTTGATTCGTTATAAATAACGAATCTAATCCACCAATGTTGTATTTGTATATACATGGGCTTAGATCCCTCCTTCTCTCTCCCCGGACCCCCTGTCTCACCCCACCCCCAAATCATGTTTATCCCGCTACGCTTATTTCCGTGTTGAGTGCCGCATTACCCGGAGGGGTTCCGTCTACCCCCAACGATAAGGAAAGGGAGACAAAGTAAAGACAGAAGGGAGGGGAGGGAGTTTGACCGGGCACGGGGAAGGGGAGGAAGGAGGGGGGCAGGGAAAACCCGAAAAAAAACAACAAAACCTTTCGAGGTATTGCCCGACAAACAAGCGAACAATGCCTTGTTTTTATAGGTGATATTCTCTTTTTCGAGACCATTACCCCCCCGACCCCCTCTTTATCCAGAGAATATAGGTGCAGACAAACCATCTCCTACACGCATCTATCCTCCTCGCTCAACCGATGGGGACCGTGGCTTCTAGGCCATCCCATCCCCATCCCCCTACCTTTCCCATTCTCCCTCTCCTCTCTCTGAAAGAGCCCTTCCCCTCTCGCCGTGGGTCCCATCAAGCCGTATACCTCCTCCTCTAGAATCACTCTCCTATTGGCTGGACTTGCCCAGGAGTACGAGTGATTTTAGATGGCACCGTATACCCGAACCGAATTGCCATACTGAAAAACGATATCCAGCATGGAGGCCGGTAGTCCCTATCTTGGATTCCCTTGAGTTGTGAGACAAGTCGTCCTCTACCAATCCTAAAGGTTTATGAAAGAAACGGAATAGATTCCATCCTCAAAGAGAATGTACCCCCCAATAATAATTCTTTTGTAAAAGTAGCGGTAGAGTCTCCCTACCCTGCCCCATTCTCAAGCAATCTCCGCGATTCGCGTTCAGTACTACCTATGTCCCTTACCCGGGGAGGAGCAAATACCGCCAGTAATGCTCCCTTATCTATATCTATTCTATTATTTATATCTAGTCTAGCAAACAGAGAGTCGAACTCCCGGCTTCCAGAGATACTACTCCTTCTGCGCTTCCCGCTTAACTACCGATCTCTACTCTATCTCCTCTCTATCCAGCTACCTTCATCTCTATCCATTCTCCTCTTTCCCTCTCTCTATATATCTATCCCTCTATCTTTTTCTCTATACTCTATCTATCGGGTAGGGTCTATAGATCTTTATCTCTCTATCTATCTGATCTCTTTCCATCTAATAGCTTTCTCTCTCTATCTATCTGAACTCTCTATCTATCTAGCTCTCTATCTATCTAGTTATCTCTCTATTGGGAGGGGGCCATCTATATCTCTATCCTTCTCTACTAGATCTCTATTTGTAAGGGGAGATTATCCAGATATAGATAGAGGGAAGGGGAGGGGCTTTCCATATATAGATCTCTCTATAGAGGAGGGGCCTCGATATATATCTATATCTGGGGGGGGCCTCCATCTAATATAGAGATCTACATATAGGGGAGGGGACCTCCATATAATATAGATATAGTATAGGGGGGCCTCCATCTGATATCTAGGGGAGGGGGCACTCTATCTATCTCTTCTCCCTCTATTCTCTATCTATCTATCTATCCTTAGATCTATAGATCTCTCTCTTTATCTATTTCCCTCTCTCTATATCTTTATATACATCTTGGGAGGGGCCGATATAGATCTCTCTAAATGGGGAGGGGGCCTCCTTATCTAGAGAGAGATGAGGAGGGAGAGAGATGGGTAGGGGACCTCTCTATAGCTCTATCGGAGAGGAGCCTCTATCTAGAACTGGTAGGGGTCTCTATATCTAGAGGTGGGGTTCTCTAGATATAGATAGAGGGGAGGGCCTCCAGGTAGAGAATATAAATAGGAGGCCATACCTATATCTATAGAGGAGTGTCTCTTTCTATAGAGATCTAGGTCTGGCCCTCCTTCACTTAGGCTCGAGTTTGTTATGACAGATTCAAGGGGCCGAGTCTAGGGGGCCTCATCAGAGCTTGAGGGTGGGGGGCGTCCCCTCCCAAAAGGGGAAAGCCCCCCCATCCCGATCTCTGATGAGACAGCCCCCCCCGAAGACGGAGGCCCCGATAGAATCTATAGAGAGGGGCGGGTTTCTAGGGTAGGGGCGGGTGGATAGGAGAGGGGGGTCTCCATATATATATATCTAGGGGGAGGGACCTCTCTCTAGATATGGGAGGGGGGGCCTCTCTATCTATCTCTATATGGGAAGGGAGAGGGCCTTCCTCTATAGAGATATATGGGGAGGGGGGCCTTCCCAAATCAAGAGATCTGGGTAGGGCCCTCTCCCCTAGAGAGCTCTATCTGGGGAGGGGCTTCTCTATCCATTTTTATAGGGAGGGGACCTCTCCATTTAAATCTATAGAGGGGCCCCTCCATAAATATACTATATCTAGGAGGGCCAAAGTCTTATACGCTGGCAAGGGCCCGAGTCTAGGGGGGTTCTCCTCAGAGCTTGAGGGAGGGGGCGTCCCCTCCCAAAAGGGGAACGCCCCCCCATCCCGATCTCTGAGGAGACTACCCCCCAGAGACCGAGGGCCCGATCTACAGCGTACCATTGGCAAGGGCCCGAGTTGGGGGGGCCTCCTCAGAGCTTGAGTTTGGGGTGGGCGGCCCCCCAAAAGGGCAAGCCCAACCCCTAACGATCTCTGAGGAGACAGCCCCCCAAGACGGAGGGCCCGATCTACCAGTGTAGCTTAGGCCAGGCTCTCTATCTATAGATAGGGAGGGGCTTTTTCTCTAGAACAGAGTCTCTATCGATTAGACTATATCGACTCCGTCTCTATAGTATAGTCTCGAGTGAGATAGAAAGTGTAGGTGGAACTGCAATCTTTTTAGTTGTTTTGTCTGTTGTTATACCCCCCGAGGGGGTCTACCCCGAAGTATGAGGGGGAGGGGGGGTATACGGTAATACTCTTATTGACTCCGTCTCTAGAGGATCGTCTCTAGTTAGATACTCTCCTCTATCGACTCCGTCTCTAGAGGTTCGTCTCTAGTTACAGACTAAAGGAGTGTCTCGTCTTTCGTCCCTTCGGGACTACAGACTCTATTTAAAGACAAGACTAAAGAGTATTGGTCTGTCGTCTTTCGTCCCTTCGGGACTACAGACTCAAGACCAAGACAATACTTAAGTGTCTCTCGTCTTTCGTCCCTTCGGGACTACAGATGAGAGACTAAGGATTTCCTTTGTTGTTTTGTCTTTCGTCCCTTCGGGACTTCAGACGAGAAAACAAGGATCATCTTCTTTTGTTGTTTTGTCTGTAGTCCCTTCGGGACTCCAGACGAGACAACGAAACTAAAGATGGGGTTCCTTTGTTAATTCCCCGAGGGGGTCTCCCCCGAATTGAATAATGAGGGGGAGGGGGGGACCACGATAATCCTCCGAATACCCCCCGAGGGGGTCTAGCCCGAAGTATGAGGGCTAGGGGGGACCACGATCATCATTATATATGTAATACAACTATCGGTTGTCTTATATTCGTTAGATATAACGAATATAATCCAACGATGTTGTATTCGTATAGACATGGGCCCCTCCCCTCTCTCTCCCCCGGACCCCCTCTCTCACCCCAGCCCCCGATCATGTTTACCCCGCTACGCTTATTTCCAGGTTGAGTGCCGGTACCCCGAGAGGGGTTCCGTCTACCCCCCGGCGATAAGGAAAGGGAGACAAAGTAAAGACAGAAGGGAGAGGAGGGGAGTTGACCGGGCACGGGGAAGGGGAGGAAGGAGGGGGGCAGGGAAAAACCCGAAAAAAACAACAAAACCTTTCGAGGCATTGCCCGCCAAACCAGCGAACAATGCCTTGTTTTTATAGGCAATATTCTCTTTTGAGACCATTCCCTACCCTCTCCTACCCCCTTCTTTACCGAGAGAATATAGGTGCAGACAAACCATCCTTACACGCATCTATCCTCCCGCTCAATCGATGGGGACCGTGGCTTCTAGGCCATCCCATCACCATCACCCTACCTTTCCCATTCTCCCTCTCCTCTCTCTAAAAGAGCCCTTCCCCTCTCGCCGTGGGTCCCATCAAGCCGTTTACCTCCTCCTCTAGAATCACTCTCCTATTGGTCTGGACTTGCCCAGAGTACGAGTGATTTTAGATGGCACCGTATACCTGAACCGAATTGCCATACTGAAAACCGATATCCAGCATGGAGGCCGGTAGTCCCTATCTTGGATTCCCTTGAGTTGTGAGACAAGTCGTCCTCTACCAATCCTAAAGGTTTATAAAAGAAACGGGATAGATTCCATCCTCAAAGAGAATGTACCCCCCAATAATAATTCTTTTGTAAAAGTAGCGGTAGAGTCTCCCTACCCCGCCCCATCCTCAAGCAATCTCCGCGATTCGCATTCGCGTTCAGTACTACCTATGTCCCTTACCCGAGGAGGAGCAAATACCGCCAGTAATGCCCCCTTATCTATATCTATTCTATTATTTATATCTAGTCTAGCTAACAGGAGAGTCGAACTCCCGGCTTCCAGAGATACTACTCCTTCTGCGCTTCCCGCTTAACTACCGATCTCTACTCTATCTCCTCTCTATCCAGCTACCTTCATCTCTATCCATTCTCCTCTTTCCCTCTCTCTATATATCTATCCCTCTATCTTTATCTCTATACTCTATCTATCGGGTAGGGTCTATAGATCTTTATCTCTCTCTCTTTGATCTCTTTCCATCTAATAGCTTTTTCTCTCTATCTCTATCCGAACTCTCTATCTAAATTCTCTATCTATCTAGCTCTCTATCTATCTCTCTATTGGGAGGCGGCCATCTATATCTCTATCCTTCTCTACTAGATCTCTATTGGAAGGGGAGATTATCCGAGATATAGATAGAGGGAAGGGGAGGGGGCTTTCCATATATAGATCTCTCTATAGAGGAGGGGCCTCGATATATATCTATATCTGGGGGGGGCCTCCATCTAATATAGAGATCTACATATAGGGGAGGGGACCTCCATATAATATAGATATAGTAGAGGGGGGCCTCCATCTGATATCTAGGGAAGGGGGCACTCTATCTATCTCTTCTCCTCTATTCTCTATCTATCTATCTATCCTTAGATCTATAGATTTCTCTCTATCTATAGATCTCTCTCTTTATCTATTTCCCTCTCTCTATATCTTTATATACATCTTGGGAGGGGTCGATATAGATCTTTCTAAATGGGGAGGGGGCCTCCTTATCTAGAGAGAGATGAGGAGGGAGAGGGATGGGTAGGGGGACTCCCTCTATATCTCTATCGGAGAGGGAGCCTCCATCTAGAACTGAGTAGGGGTATCTATATTGAGAGGTGGGGTTCTCTAGATATAGATAGAGGGGCTATAAGTAGCGAAGGGGAGAGGAGGCCATACCTATATCTATAGAGGAGTGTCTCTTTCTATAGAGATCTAGGTCCGGCCCTCCTTCACTTAGGCTCTAGTTTGTTATACAGATTCAAGGGGCCAAGTCTAGGGGGGGGCCTCATCAGAGCTTGAGGGTGGGGGGCGTCCCCTCCCAAAAGGGGAAAGCCCCCCCATCCCGATCTCTGATGATACAGCCCTGACAAGAGGCCTCCCGAGGCCCCGATAGAATCTATAGTGAGGGGCGGGTGGATAGGAGAGGAGGGTCTCCATCTATATTTATATAAGGGGAGGAGCCTTCCTCTAGATATGGGAGGGGGGGCCTCTCTATCTATCTCTATATGGGAAGGGAGAGGGATCCTCTCTATATAGATATGGGGAGGGGGCCTTCCCAAATTGAGAGATCTGGGTAGGGTCCCTCTCCTGAGAGCTATATCTCGGGGAGGGGGCTTCTCTATCCATTTTTATAGGGAGGGGGCCTCTCCATATAAATCTATAGAGGGGCCCCTCCATAAATACAAGTACTATTTATAGGAGGGCCAAAGTTCAATACACTTGCAAGGGCCCGAGTCTAGGGGGTTCTCCTCAGAGCTTGAGGGTGGGGGGCGTCCCCTCCCAAAAGGGGAAAGCCCCCCCATCCCGATCTCTGAGGAGACTACCCCCAGAGACCGAGGGCCCGATAAACAGCGTACCACTGGCAAGGGCCCGAGTCAAGGGGGCCTCCTCAGAGCTTGAGTTTGGGGTGGGCGGCCCCCCCAAAGGGGCAAGCCCCACCCCTAACGATCTCTCGAGAGACAGACCCCAAGATGAAAGGCCCGATCTACCAGTGTAGCCCACGCTCTCTATCTAGAGGGACGGGCTCTCTATCTAGAACAGAGTCTCTATCGACTATACTATATCGACTCCGTCTCTATAGTCTAGTCTCGAGTGAGATCTTTAGAGATCTCAATTGTAGGTGAAACTGCAATCTTTTATTGTTGTTTTGTTTTGTCTGTTGTTATACCCCAGGGGGTATACGGTAATACTCTTATTGACTCCGTCTCTAGAGGATCGTCTCTAGTTAGATACTCTCCTCTATCGACTCCGTCTCTAGAGGTTCGTCTCTAGTTACAGACTCAAGGAGTGTCTCGTCTTTCGTCCCTTTGGGACTACAGACTCTATTTAAAGACAAGACTAAAGAGTATTGGTTTCTTGTCTTTCGTCCCTTCGGGACTACAGACTCAACACCAAGACGAGATTTAAGTCTCTTATCTTTCGTCCCTTCGGGACTACAGATGAGATACCAAGGAGTTCTTTTGTTGTTGTCTTTCGTCCCTTAGGGACTACAGACGAGACAACAAAGATGTTCTTAGTTTAGTTTGTGTTGTTTTGTCTTTCGTCCCTTCGGGACTTCAGACGAGACAACACAAACTAAAGATGGGGTCCCTGTGGTTAATCTCCCCCGAGGGGGGTCTCTCCCGAATTGAATAATGAGGGGGAGGGGGGGACCACGATAATCCTCATTAAATCCCCGAGGGGTATAGTAAGTCTAGCCCGAAGATGAGGGCTAGGGGGACCACGATCATCATTATATATGTAATACAACTATCGGTGGGATTTGATTCGTTATATATAACGAATCTAATCCACCAATGTTCATGATAATCCTCTTCCTAGTATTCATTCGTATATACATGGGCTTAGATCCCTCCCTCTCTCTCCCCGGACCCGGTCTCTCACCCCACCCCCAAATCATGTTTACCCCGCTGCGCTTATTTCCAGGTTAAGTGCCGGTACCCCGAGAGGGGTTCTGTCTACCCCCCGGCGATAAGGAAAGGGAGACAAGGGAAAGACAGAAGGGAGGGGAGGGGAGTTGACCGGGCACAGGAAGGGGAGGAAGGATGGAAGGCAGGAAAAACCGAAAAAAAAACAACAAAACCTTTCGAGGTATTACCCACCAAACCAAAGCAAACAATGCCTTGTTTTTATAGGCGATATTCTCTTTTTCCGACCATTCCCCTACCCCCTCCTACCCCCCTCTTTACCCAGAGAATAGAGGTGCAAACAAACCATCTCTTACACGCATCTATCCTCCTCGCTCAACCGATGGGGATCGTGGCTTCTAGGCCATCCCATCCCCATCCCCCTACCTTTCCCATTCTCCCTCTCCTCTCTCTGAAAGAGCCCTTCCCCTCTCGCCGTGGGTCCCATCAAGCCGTATACTCCTCCTCTAGAATCACTCTCCTATTGGCTGGACTTGCCCAGGAGTACGAGTGATTTTAGATGGCACCGTATACCCGAACCGAATTGTCATATTGAAAACCGATATCCAGCATGGAGGCCGATAGTCCCTATCTTGGATTCCCTTGAGTTGTGAGACAAGTCGTCCTCTACCAATCCTAAAAGTTTATAAAAGAAACAGGATAGATTCCATCCTCAAAGAAAATGTACCCCCCCAATAATAATTCTTTTGTAAAAGTAGCGGTAGAGTCTCCCTACTACCCTCGCCCCATCCTCAAGCAATCTCCGCGATTTGCATTCTAAGATTACCTATGTCCCTTACCCAGGGAAGGGAAAATACCGCCAGTAATGCCCGCTTATCTATATCTATTCTATTATTTATATCTAGTCTAGCTAACAGGAGAGTCGAACTCCCGGCTTCCAGAGATACTACTCCTTCTACGCTCCGGCTTAAGCTAACTACCGATCTCTACTCTATCTCCTCTCTATTCAGCTCTCCTCCATCTCTATCCATCTCTCCTCTATCCCTCTCTCTATATATCTATCCCTCTATCTCTATCTCTCTACTTTCTATCGGGTAGGGTCTATAGATCTTTATCTCTCTTTCTCTCGATCTCTTTCCATCTAATAACTTTTTCTATCTATCTCTATCTCGAACCTGTCTATCTATCTAGCTCTCTATCTATCTCTATTGGGAGGGGGCCATCTATATCTCTTTCCTTCTCTACTAAATCTCTAATTGGAAGGGGAGATTATCCAGATATAGATAGAGGGAAGGGGGAGGGGCTTTCCATCTATAGATCTCTCTCTAGAGAGGAGGGGCCTCGATCTATATCAGGGGGGCTCCATCTAATATAGATATCTAGATATAGGGGAGGGACCTCCATAGAATCTATATATAGTAGGGGGCCTCGCATCGATATCTAGGGGAGGGGGCACTCTATCTATCTATCTCTTCTCCCTCTATTCTCTATCTATCTATCTATCCTTAGATCTATAAATCTCTCTCTTTATCTATTTCCCTCTCTCTATATCTTTATATACATTTCGGGGGGGGTCGATATAGATCTCTCTAAATGGGGAGGGGGCCTCCTCATCTATAGCTAGATGGGGAGGGAGAGAGATGGGTAGGGGGACTCCCTCTAGATTTCTCTCGGGAAGGGAGCCTCCATCTATATCTGGGTAGGGGTCTCTATATCTAGAGGTGGGGTTCTCTAGATATAGATAGAGGGGCTTTAAGTATGGAAAGGGAGAGGAGGCCATACCTATATCTATAGAGGAGTGTCTCTTTCTATAGAGATCTAGGTCTAGCCCTCCTTCACTTAGGCTCTAGTTTGTTATACAGATTCAAGGGGCCGAGTCTAGGGGGGGGCCTCATCAGAGCTTGAGGGTGGAGGGCATCCCCTCCCAAAAGGGGAAAATCCCCCATCTCAATCTCTCGATGAGATTGCCCCCAAGAAGACGGAGGCCCCAGATAGAATCTATAGAGAGGGGCGGGTTTATAGGAAGGGGTGGGTGGATAGGAGAGGAGGGTCTCCATCTATATTCCTTATATAGGGGAGGAGCCTTCCTCTAGATATGGGAGGGTGGCCTCTCCATCTATCTATCTCTATATGGGAAAGGAGAGGGCCTCTCTATATAGATATGGGGAGGGGGGCCTTCCCAAATCGAGAGATCTGGGTAGGGCCCTCTCCCCTAGAGAGCTCTATCTGGGGAGGGGGCTTCTCATCCATTTTTATAGGGAGGGGCCTCTCCATATAAATCTATAGAGGGGGCCTCCATAAATATAAGTACTATTTATAAGAGGGCCAAAGTTCAATACACTGGGAAAAGCCCAAGTCTAGGGGAGTTCTCCTCAGAGCTTGAGGGTGGGGGGCGTCCCCTCCCAAAAGGGGACAGCCCCCATCCCGATCTCTGAGGAGACTACCCCCATAAACCAAGGGCCCAATCTACAACGTAGCATTGGCAAGGCCCGAGTCAAAGGGGCCTCTCTTAGAGCTTGAGTTGGGGGTGGGCGACCCCAAAATGGCAAGCCCACCCCTAACGATCTCTGAGGAGACAACCACCCAAGACAGAGGGCCCGATCTACCAGTGTAGCCCAGGCTCTCTATCTAGAGGGGTGCGCTCTCTCTAGAACAGAGTCTCTATTAGACTAGACTATATCTACTCCGTCTCTATAGTCTAGTCTAGAGTGAGATCTATAGGGATTTATAGTGTAGGTGGAACTGCAATCTTTTTTTGTTTTTTGTTATACCCCCCGAGGGGGTCTCCCCCGAAGTATTAGGGGGAGGGGGTATATAGTAATACTCTTATTGACTTCATCTCTAGTTAGAGACTCTCCTCTATCGACTCCGTCTCTAGAGGATCGTCTCTAGTTATAAACTCAAGTGGTTTCTCGTCTTTCGTCCCTTCGGGACTTCAGACTCTATTTAAAGACAAGACTAAAGAATATTGGTTTCTCATCTTTCATCCCTTCGGGACTACAAACTCAAAACCAAGATGATATTTAAATGTCTCTTGTCTTTCGTCCCGAAGGGACTACAAAGATGAAATACCAAGGATTACCTTTGCTTTGTTGTCTTTCATCCCTTCGAGACTACAAACAAGACAACAAAGATGTTTTCATTTGTGTTGTTTTGTCTTTCGTCCCTTCAAGACTTGAGACAAGACAACACAAACTAAAGATGGGGTTCCTTTGTTAATTCCTCCCCAAGGGGTCTCCCGAATTAAAGAATGAGGGGGAGGGCGAGGGACCATGGTAATCCTCATTAAACCCCCAATGGGGTCTAGCCCAAAGTTATTCACTTTGCTAATTCAGACAAGCCATGTTTGGGTGAAGTTTATGAAGAAATTGACTCTATGTGCGAAAGAATAAGAAAAATCACAGATTCAAAGGATCCTTCTTTATATCCTTTGATTAAGGAAAAGGTACATGGAAGATGGAATAAGCTTAACACACCTCTACATTGTGCTGCTTATGCCTTAAATCCAAAGTGGTATGATATAGAAGTCACCAATAAAAGGGCTCCATATGAGGACAGGGAAGTGATGAAAGAATTTTGGGTTGCAGTGAAAAAGATTTATGGTCGAGGAGAGGAAGCTTCTACTATCAAGACTCAATGGAATATGTTTTCACGTGGGCGCTGTCAATTTTTTTACAGTGGAAGCTCTTTATGATATGCGTGCAAAGAAAGACCCAATAGAGTGGGGTGGAACCATGGCAATGAAGCACCTTACTCTCCACATGTGCCACATTCAAGGCCTCACAATCAATAAGCATAAGTCTGAAACGTTTGGTTTCTGCGTTTAATCTACCAAGGCTGCCCTTTGACGTCAGGGACCACTTCATGCTCAGGAAATTTAGCTAACATTCCCATGGGAAGCATTTCCTTATTCATGGCCAGATTATTCATTCATAAAGAGAACATTGAAAGCAAAACTTATTAACTTACTGAATATTAAATCGACATATCAGTAATAAGATCAATGACTGATGACCTTGATGGCATGATTACAAAATCTACTATTTATTAACCTTGATTTGTTGACAGTGAGAATTGTTTGTCTAAAATTTTAGATAGATACTTAAATCGAGACCAAGTTTGCGCCATAAAACTATTTAAATACGCAATATACACTTTTTGAAACATATAATATCCACGGAACAGGTTTTATAACAAACTCTGGTCAGAGATCTTGTACAGTCATCCTAATTAACTGTGAATAATAACAAACTACACCAAAGATATAATAATTTTACAATATAACTCATTATTTAAAGCTGTAAAAACCTTATAGGCAAACATCCAAGGTAAGCATAACAGAGTGTAACCAAATGCAGAATTTCAACAAATGATTCCATGAGAAACAGTGGTGTTAATAAACACCATATGAATAAAACCGCGCGACGATTAACCGCCGAAGCCGTAGAGTGTCCTGCCCTGCCTCTTGAGAGCGTAGACGACATCCATGGCCGTCACAGTCTTGCGGCGAGCGTGTTCAGTGTAAGTGACAGCGTCCCTGATGACATTCTCCAAGAAGATCTTCAAGACGCCCCTGGTTTCCTCATAAATGAGACCGCTGATGCGCTTGACGCCGCCTCTCCTGGCGAGACGTCTGATGGCAGGCTTGGTGATGCCCTGGATATTATCACGGAGGACCTTCCTGTGCCTCTTTGCTCCTCCCTTTCCCAAACCCTTTCCGCCCTTTCCCCTCCCAGACATTTTTGTTAAAATAAAGGCTCCTGTTGAAAATATATTTCCTCTTTTACTCGATCGTAAACGGTTCGCCCAATGTTATGAATGATTTGAAGTACATGGGCGCCTTTTATAGCTGACTGCCCCGTATTGCTTTCGCATTTGTGGCCGTCCGATATAGCCGACTACCTGTGCAATCCGTGTCAAAGGATAAGCCGGGATTTCCACCGTTAGATTTACGATGGTTGATTGGTCGTAGCGCAAAGCTGAGGATCGAAGGACATTGAATGCGTTTTCTCTCCTTATTGAACGCTAAAGAGGCGCGCTAGTATGTCACTAGCAAAAGCATAGGTGCTTGTGGAAGGGCCATAGGAATTTTGGGAATGGATATATTTATTGTGAAATCCATAAATTATAAATTCAAGTATGAATTTGTATTGATTTTATGAGGGAAAATATTAGATTCATTAAAATTAAATTAAAACTATTTAATTTATTTTATTGTACTAATTTAGTTGGAAAAATTTAGAATGCATGTGGGTTAATAATTGTAATCTAACTTTAACAATGGCAGGGTTTCGATAGGTTCAAATTGGAAACGAGAAGTAAAATAAATCATAAATTAAATCTAAGGATCAAATTGGCAAAGTTGAAAAGCAACTCAAAAACACCTCCCAAAATTCAAAAGTTGAACATAGTGCATTTGATATAGATGCAGGCCCTCTGCAGAAAGGGGTGGTAGTTGAGCAGTTACAAATATATTAACCTCGGTCTATTTATATCCACCACAAATAACAAACCCCCAAACCTATAAATCTTTAAAAAGGTCATAGACCATATACCCATGTCTAAAACATCAAAATGAAATTTCAAAATAATTTTACAATCTTTTAAAGTAAAAGTTTATAAAATTTCCTCTTATACATAATATTTGGTTTTCACCTCATGAAAATACATCCCTTAAAATTATTTCTCTTGCAACAATCTTGGACATGAACTTGGTTGCATAATGGTAGTTACCATAAATTTGAAGGTTCTAGATAATTGTAATTGTTGTTCCAGGGGACGTGTTAAATAGTCCAAATGCCATTGTTAGTTTTTCACTATGATGCCAAAGAATATGCTCCTTCTCCTCCTCCACCTCATTCAACACAAATCTAGTCTCTCTATAATTTTTTTATGTTTGGGGTGTGACCTATTCCCTACAAGAAACGTATGTACCATTTTATTTACGTCAATCGAACTACATCTTATTATCTTCATTATATTTGTCTTATATCTTCTTCCTTAATTTTTTCGATATCATCTCACCTTCCTGCAACAACATACATGTTTGAGAGAAGAACATAAGTTGCAGCATTTTCAGGATTCAACATAAAAACATGTTCACCATCCTTTCTCCTAGTTCTAAATTGTTATGAGTTCTGCAAGCACCAAGAAAACAACTCCATACAAAGAAGTTTTACCAAGCATTTCATTGATAAAAATTTTTGCCTCATCCGAGTTGTCCAACACGACCCGAAGATCAACCATAAATCTATAATGCTCCATTGTTCGAGTAGAATGATACTCGTCAGTTATGGACCTGAAATATTGATAGCCCTCATCAACTAAACCCCCATGGCTACACGCAACAAAACAATTACCAAGGTTACATGATTTGGGCTTATGCCACAATGCTTCATTTGTTCAAATAGTTTTAGGGCTTCCTTACCACATCCATGCATGTCATATCCTACAATCATGGTTGTCCAGGAGACAACATTTCGTTTATGCATTATAGCACACGTGCCTTCTCTATAATCCCACATCTGGAATACATGTCTATCAGTGCATTTATCACTAACATATTAGATTGCAATCCAATTTTGTTTATTTTATCATCGATCTCCATACCCTGTTCTAGAGCTGCCAGATTGGCACACACTGAAAGAACATCAACAAAAGTTTTTAAATCTGGCCTAATACCAACCAATTTCATCTGTTTAAAATGTTCCAGGGTTTTCTCACCATGCCCATTTTGTGTGAATCCAAAATCATTGCATTCCATGACACTATCTCTTTGAGGCATTTCCCTTTTGTGTAAATCCTGATATCATGGCATTCCATGAGACCACCAGTGGCTGTGGAATTTTCTCAAAGAGTTTGCGGGCCTCCCCAACAAGTCCATCTTGTGCATATCCGGTGAGCATTGTCGTCTAGGAATATGCAGGGCCATAAAGAAAATAGTAAAGGGTTTTCTGAGACCTCAACTGGATCTGAGCACTCAATGGTTCACCAAAGTTTTCGACAGTGCGTTTGAAACCAAGTTGAATCTTCCATTTGATCCGTATACCAATTCTCTCAATTATCTACTAACAAGTTACGTAATTCCTTACGTTGGCCTCACTGCCTATGTTGGCACCAATGCTCACCTCCATTCTAAAACTGTAAAGCGAGTAAGTAGCTAATATTAATTTTGTTAACTCACTTGATGTGTTCCCTTCAATACATCTGATATCATATGATCTGAAATGCATGCAACTTTCAGGAGTGTCTTCTTGGAATGGAGTCAGGGAAGGATGCGGTGATCCGTACCCTGTTATTCGAGAGGAAGTTAGAGAGGGTGGCGCCATATCCGTACACAATGTGGCGAAATTTAACAAAAGAATTTCAAAGATGAGAAACAAGCTTGGGTACACGCGAGTGGTGGACGGTGGTATGATTGTGAGAAAGGAAGAGGGAACAGAAGGAAGGGAGATGGGCAACATTCTTTGGAATAGGGTCAGAGCCTTATCAACTTGCCCTTTCGTGTAAATCCTGTAATCATGGCATTCCAAAAATGACAATTCTTTGAGGCATTTTGTCGAACAGTTTCAGTGCATCTTCCACAAACCCATTCTATGCAAATCCCTCAATCATAGAAGTTCATGGATTTTCATACCCCGATCTAGGGATTCCAAACTGGCACACCCCAAAAGAATAGTGGCAAAGGTGAACTGATTGCCTAGAAGGCTTGTTCCTTGCATTTTCCCAAACAGTTCCACTACCTCTTCAATTATCCCACTATGTGCTTTGATTTCATCGAGTGAGGAAGTCAGAAGGATTGGGATTCAAAAGGATCATGTTGAGGTGGCATAGCAGTAGTAGTGGCTTTACCATGCACCTCAAACCTGCCCACACAATTTTAAAATAATCCTTCCTGTGCTACTCAACTTCCATGAAAATGCAACGTCATCTAATTTTTTTTTTTTTGAGAAAAATGCAATATTGAAGATGGAGATGAAAATACTGAATACAACATGACAACATGGTTTTTTATTTTTATTTTTAAAAGGGCGACTACAAAAAAAATCGATTCTAAAGAAATTTATCTCTAAGAAGCCTATCGCCAATTAATGAGAATGAAATATGGATACTTTTGTTCTATATTCTTCTTACCCAAGTGTAGACACCTAACTCATTTTTAAAATACTAGCAATCGTGTGTAATGCGAATGTCGAAAGGGATTGGATGGAGGAGTGAAGAGTAGAGGAGTGTGAATGGTAAATTTTGGATGAAAGAAATTTGTTAGCAAAATTTGAGAAAGGAGAGCGTGGGGTGGGAGGATACATGGACATAACCAAAACAAATGAGACAGGGAAACTTGTAAATATATTTTTTAATCATCTCGTCAAGTGTTTTAAATTTTCTTTTCAATTTTTACGATCGGCCTATGGTAGGGAATGGCAAGGTATGACCAATAAAATAATATATGTTTTTACGCTGTAGAAGACATTCACAAGTTGGTGAGACTTACTCTCTCGACAAATGAACAAGTATGTGGACAACATAGATGATAGTTGTGCTTCATCGACATATTATTTTTATGTTGATAGGAGTCATCCGACTGAGATGAGGCCTATGAGGACATTGACATATGTGCTTTGTTCTGACACATTCTTTTATAGTCGTATCAACCAAGATCGAGAAGACT
Organism: Taxus wallichiana var. yunnanensis; assembly: GCA_018340775.1. NCBI lineage: Eukaryota > Viridiplantae > Streptophyta > Pinopsida > Cupressales > Taxaceae > Taxus > Taxus wallichiana. The sequence goes on along the minus strand of CM031239.1, from coordinate 950,883,892 downwards.
ATGTCGTTCATGTAAAAATTAAATGGTCCAGTTATTTTCTTCACAAATTCTGGTCTTGTGCATATAAAGTTATAGCAATTGAATAAACTATAATGTTTTTTGTTTCCATTTTTTCTCAATCTAAACGGAAATGTCGGTTTCCATGCACCATTTTCGTTGATATAACCCAAGAAGAACAAACAACACAAAGAAAAAAATCGTGTAAAGTCTTATTGTTTTCAATGCTAGAATAGTTAAATGTAATCAATCCACTCATCTCCCCTCTTAATCTATATATATTCTAAAAATATGAGGGTTTTAGGAGATTTTCATTTAGGTGTAGAGTTATGCAAATTTTAGTCGAGCATTCCATATACTTGTGATTACGTTGGTGTTTTTATTAGTCTAACTATGTTAGGGTTTGTTTTGTGCTCTTTGGGGATTCCCTTAGCGTCATTTTTATGCAACCGGTAATGCCCTACTATCAAATGAAATGGGCCATAACAATGGTGCAAAACTTCTCCTCATGTGTGGGAACGACATTGTGGGTCGTTGATACCTACCCATTTGAGGGTTGGGTGACTTTGTTTTGCATAATTTGGGCAACTTTGTTTTGCATAATTTGAGCACCTTCGTCCCAAATTTGTACATTGATCGAATCACAAATGCTTGTCTATAGATGATTGTATGTAAAACTAATATAATACAAATCTTATTTTTATGTTTGTAGTGGATTTATAAATGTCAAAATTAGATTTGAAAGTTATTTCTACTATTTTATTTAACAGAAAAGTAACACAAAAATTGTTGATTTTTCATTAAAATTCTAAGTACTATGAAGCCTATTTAAGACGATAAACTTTGTACACTTGGGAGGAAAGTCATTTTTATTACGTTGAAGGTATATACCCTTAGGTAGAAACTCGAAGGCTCTCGACACTTCTACCAATGTGGCCCAATCTCCACCTCGATTAGGTAAGCCATATTGACGACCTAGATTTAATCTCGATCGTCCGTCCATGCTTCCACATGTTTCGTGTTGACAAGTTTTAGAAGGCCCCCACATGTGGTTGCACCCATCAAGAATGACAACACTTGTCAAATGTTCAAGTGGTTCGATATGAGGTGTTTGTGATTATGTTTGTTTTTATTCTGTTGCATCTACCTTGCCAAATTCCGAGCGGGTCAAGAATATTGAAACATTTTCCTCGGCTCCCAGTAACACCTTGACACCTTGGGTAGTTGGGTTTTTGGCCATTAACATCCATATATGGTTGATCTAACATTACCGCCTAATTTTGTGAGGATAAAATTTTGTTTCATTGGTCCCTTACGGTATTTTTCGTATTCACATAAACTTCTCACCTGGCCTCTTACGTGCAACCTTGTGGGGATGGTGGTGTTGTGGATGGCATAAGAGATGAAGGGGAGGAGTGGTCTGAGGCCAGTTGTGATTGCAAGCTCCACAATAGTGTATGTAGAGGTTGAACTACACTCGTGCAAGGTTTTACCTGCTTTCTTGATTATACTTTTTACTTGTGGTTTCTTTCTTCTATGTATAGATAGGTGTGGGTTCATTTCTTTGTTTGGGCTTGGATTTTGTATTCGTTGTCTTTTGTTTTAGGCTATAGACGGAAATTCGAGGCTACATATCTACTTGGTTTGTAGTTTTCTTGAACTTAGATTGCAGGGGTTTGGGTCCAACAAAGGCACTCATAAAATATTAAAAGCTTTTTGGGTATAAACTTTAGTGAAATTGTCATTCGTTCTTCGGTTTGTATATTGTAGATTCAAATGCGGGACTGTGAGCAATGAAAGAATTTTGGCCTGATGGGTTATCGATATTGAATAAATCCCTTGTTATAACATGGGGATTTAACGAGGATTGAGAAAGTTCAACTCAATCTCAAACATTTATGAAGCGATAAATCTCTCTACCCAATTTTAATAAATTATACGCGTTCGATTTGGTCACTGAATAACCTAGGGATTACGCTTACATGTATAAGAGGCATCACTTAAGCCCCGCAAACATCAAATCACCCAATGATTTTACCTCATCCATTAATCTTACCTTTGCGTACCTAAAGAGAGGATTTCACCTACACAAATGGGTATTAGCTGGAACCATACATAGTTGCTCGTTGCACATAATTTGTTATCAATAAATATATTACAAAAAAATGGTGAGATCTTTCAACTTCTTTTTCTTTTCTTTTGGGTTTTTGGTGTCCTATTAGACTATTTAACAATTTATGGTATTTTTTCAGTCAATACATTGACCTTAATGTCAGCCATTGTTTTTCTATTGCACTCAATAGTGACACACATGATGTCTACAATTAGTAATTCATCATCAGACCACATGCTTTAAAAATCATGATGACACATCCAATCCTTTTTACACCTTAACACTTAACTAGATCCTGACAATACATAAAACCCCTGGGAGACCTTGTCTTTTGTGTGTTTTCAAGGTCTATGGAAGCGATAACAAGAAATCCCTAAATTTTGACATAAAACAACTAATTTTTCTCTCAAAATGGTTTTGTGACCTTCCCTTTGACACTCTCCTATTCAAACCAATGAGCTCTCGCCTCACTTTTGCATCAAAATTTAACTAAGAAACCCTCATTAAAATCTACACATAGCCCATGTTCTGAGTAACAACATGTTATCCTACTCATTGAACACGACCAAAAGTCAATATTCATTGTGTATGTATGTACATTGTCACAAAAGATGCACAGAGAAGAATAGTTGTGAACAATAGTGAGGGTGCACAGCGAGAAGACATGACAACAACATTTTACAATCACTTGATTTTGTTTGAATACATCTTAGAATCTATTTTTCATATGGTATAAGCTTGCAGATAATGTCATAGCTACCTATGGTTTGGATTTTCAAATTTTATTTTTCTTGGTGTGGGAGGTAAAAAATTCAAACTACTATTTTAAATTTGTTTGCATTAAAATATGGTTAATCACCCAAAGTTTTGAGGGTATAATATTAAAGTAAAAAATGCATGTTTAGAAAATAGTAAATGCTATCCCACTCACCTCGGAGGCAAACACTAGAATTTCAATTTCTTTTGAATTAGGTATAGTATCTCATATTTTGATGTTTGCTCATAAGTCTTGTCTTATTTGGTTAATTGTGCTTCCACTCTTGCCAATTACTCTACCAACCTTTATATTCGTGCACGTGATTCTAATAATAACATCCTTAACACAAAGCCCTATAAATCATCGACATGATGGAATGTCATCATTTCCTCTTGTCATTTTTAATCTATGTTTTTAATATCTTTTTAATTTTTGGATTTAATTGTGTTGTGTTTCATTCTTGAAAACATTAGGGCATGTATATGATTGGCATTATCGAAATATTTTCTGCAACTAAGGTGGTTGAGGATTTCATAATAAGATGTGCAAGGACTATAACTTTGTCTTCATCCCCTTCTTAAACTTGTTGCTGAAATCCTTAATGGGAAACTCTTGAGGGAAGTGTGGGAATCCCTCACAATATAAAGGAAATTTATCGCACATGAAAAGAAACTCATTAATATAAAGAAGGAATCAACTTCGTTCTACAACAAAAATTCATCTTTGCAATATCTGCGGTGAAACCTTGTTGGATGTTGCCGGCTCCGATTTCATTCTCCTCATCGCCATTATTTAGAAAACCGATGTCGATGCACAACTATGGATGGTTTCTTCGGGGGACTTGACACTCTTACCTAAAGTCCATACTTTTTCCACCACCAAAATGCATCTTTTTATCAAAGCATATAGATCATTCTTTTGGGTACTTATTTAGATATGTATTTTTGGATTAAAACATATAAAGGGAGGAAGGAAGATTACATTTACCCGGTTTAGGTATTATGGTTTCTGAAATCACAATTTTTGCACACCTACTCCTACTTTTAAATTGAAAATGAACTTTTATGAAAATCCGAGTTGATTGATTCCCCACAACGTAGTTTGTTTGATTTAATTTTAATTACACCGAAAGGTGTGTTTCTGCTAGAAATCCCAAGGGGGCTCTAACAACAACTTTCAATCATCACTATCCACATCCTCATCGTGTCAATTTCCACGTATATATGAAATGCATCATCATCTAAGTACTCATATGAATCAACATCTACGCTGTATCAAGTTCCTTGTTCGGATTTTCATAACTAACAATCATTGTTTTGACAGTGTATGAATTGACATATTTAATATGCTTTCATATGTTGGGAAAAGTGACAGTTGTATTCCTATCACCATTTCCTACTCCTCAATATACAAGGATATTTATTTTAAAGTAACTTTTTCTTCATAATATCACATTTTTACTAAGAGACATATTGCATTTCTATTTAAAATTATATCATCATATTCAACATTATTAGTATGGAGTCAAATTGTGGGCCCTAAACTATAATATGCTTAGATCATATCATATAATCAAAATGTTGTCGTATTGGTCTCAAATCCATCGAAAAGTGAATTGTTAAAATATTAGTAAGTGTCACATAATTGGTTTATTCGATTGAAGACATTATAGCACTAAAATGTGTTTAATTATATACGATTGAACGTTATATCATGGGGTTAAACATAATTATGATTTTTATGGATTGTTCGTAGATAAGATTTGTTGATACATATATATATATATATATATATATATATATATATATATATATATATATATATATATATATATATATATATTTATTTTTTTAATTTCATAATTTTGTAATTTTAAAATGGATTGCAAAAAAATTCTTATTAAACAATTGTTTTTGTAATATTCATGTATTTGTTAAGGGTGAAGGCTTCATTGTGCTCATCCAAATCAACAAAAGACGGACCAAGAGTTTACAAAACAATTTCCTTAATTTTACAATAGTCAATATTTATTTTGTTTCCTACTATAAATAGGTCCAAGTGTTTATTAGATTTCAATTCCTTATTCATGTAGGAGGAATAATGTTTTTTTAAATATTCAGAAGTGAATATTTAAGTCGAAAGGCATTTTTACAGTGAGAAGCTTGCCACCCCTCTAACTTTTTTGAGAAATTTATGATATTTTCATTAATTTTGTTTTTCTCTATGAATTTTCTTATTTGTGCCATTAAATTATCCATATTATATGAATGCGTATCTTTTTTATAGGGATTAATGAAATGAACGTGGTTAAATATTCAATTTTAACATATTTATAATATATATACATATATATATAATATATATATATATATATATATATTTTATATATATATATCTTATTTTATATATTTATGCCGAAATGTGTGTTTACATGTAGAAAGCCCCAGGGCTCTAACAACATATATTGAATCGCCATTGTCCATATTTTGGACGTATCAACAACCCTTACATCATACAATCATATGTGTTGGTCATCAATGATGGTGAACAAATGTTTTGTATGTCTTTTTGCTTCACCTTTGTTCCGTATTTTCATAATAGTATCTCTTTAGGTGCCTTTTGTGACCATCAAGTAAGGAGTAATGGTGGTTTGTTTTGCAAGCACTGACATGAAACTACCAATACAACTATGGATTAGATGTTTAATGTCGGCGGAGGCACTACAACAGGGATTATGTTGATGCCTTTAAGTTGGAGGATGACATTTTTGTTCTTAAGGTCTCATCTTTCTTCCTTCACGAGGGGAACACTAAGGCATGTGTTTAACGAGATTTCCCGCTCTTGTTACGAGTTAATGAAAGAATACAAGAAATCAAGAAACTCAAAAACTATGGGACGGTTTAAGGCTACCTCGATATGTGATAATGATGATGATAGATATACGGGCACAAAAGATCATCTTCATGGAAAGCTTGATAACCTACACAACAAAGAGAAGATAAACAAGAAAAGCGATTAGCAAATAAGGCATTGGGTTGCTCGACTAGGTTAGTCCCAAGAATTGATAACTTCCAGGGATGGATGTCAATGCACTTTGATAAAAGATAGATACAATATGTTGGAATAATAAGATGTAGATGACAAAGTGAAACATAGATATGAGATATCTAGAATCTAAGACAAAGATATGATAATGTAGATGATAATAAACAAAGTCAAACCTAGTCGGGTCAACAACGAGAAGACTAATTGGTATAATTGCGGTGATGGGGACCAAAAAGTAGGATGTGGGTTGTTAAGCAAGTGGATCACAAAAACAGAGGGTCTGAACAATAAGGGAGCTTTGGGATAAATGATAGATGATGAAGGAGATAGAAAACATGGGTAATACAAATCAAGTCGACAATGACTGGGTTGGATCGACAAGAATGTCCATGGATCAAAGTGCTTGATGGGGTTGAATGGATGGGAAAAAAATTGTGAAGAAGGATCGGTGATGGCAGATGCAACAATAGAGCTCCAAGGCAATCAACAAACATGTAAGAAAGGGATGATAAAACAATGGAAGGACTCATGCAGGGCCTGAATATTCAACTCTCCATCACTAGCATGCAAAGTTTTAAAGGTTACTCCAAGTTGAAGATTATTAATTTCGAGAAGATGAGAAAGTAGACCAAACTTGCGGGATAACATAACACTCAAAAATTTCATCATGAGGAGAGGATGGGTAGAGGCATGTTTATAGGCTTGACGATGACTGAATGGGTCACCTTAATGCAATCGCGTGCACCATCGACTTGGGCGCTGGAGGTGATGTTTATCTCGATAATGAGGCCTTAAAAAATCTAAATTTAGGGGTTTAGTCATTCAAAGCGAGTTAATGGTTGCGGGAGGAGAATAAATGGTAGTGGGAGGATAAGAGGGCATTAAATGCGGGAGGTTGAATATTAGGGACAATAAATGGGGGTATTTACGTGTAGAATCCTAGGAAAATGGATAGGTTTTAGGGTTAATTAAGTATATTAATGGTATATTAGAGGGATAAAATAATGGTAAGGTTAAGATGAGATTAAAATGGGAAAATATAAATTCACCGAATAAATGGATTTTTAGGAGGAAAGGGGATTAGAAGAAAATGGGGTGTAGGAGGGAAATAGAAATTTAAATAGGAAGAGAGGTATGAATGTGCGGGATGACAACGAAGGGAAGCAAATGCAAGATGGGGGCAAGCGTATCAAAAATTGGTTTCTACATTTTCCCCTTTTGTCAAGTTGTTTGTGTTAAGAAAATTGTAGAAAAAAACTAGAAGTGATGAAAGATGATGGTTGAGGTGTTCCCCCTCAAACTAGGGATCAATGACACAAAGAAGAATCAAACACTAGTTTGAAAGAGATATATGGAAGAAGAGAGGAACTAGATGGGAAGGATGAGAAAAGATTCCCCAAATTCAAGAGGGATAAAATTAAAATTAAGAAACAACTATAAAAAATAGAAGATGGCGGTGATTTTGGAATCACTTCGGTAGGGAACAAAGTACGGCCTCAACGGAGACGGTGTCGATGTCCGATGGACCGATGGGTTGGCAAAAATCATAACAAGATGAAGGGAATCAATGGGAATCCACTCGGATGGATGTGCAAGCTGTGGGACCAATGGGTCAAAGGAAGACATAAAAAATATGCACAAACAAATGTGAGGATGGTCAAGAAAATGGTCGACAAGATGCGGGGGCAAAAGTGGATGTGATATCCTTCATACATGAGGAATCAAAAATATGCGTCTGGTGTGGGACGAAGATGGAAAATATGGCCACAATTGTGGGCTTTAAGATGATAGATGGTTCTGGAGAGGGAACACAAAGATGGCCATAGGGCGGGCTATTAGATGTGATTAAGGATGCATGATGAGATAGATAAATAAGCCAGAGATAACCAATTGAGTCTAGTAGGAAAAATAAAGGTGTGTTATGAGTGACATGTGTATTTGAAGTGGAAGAAAAGATAATTTAGATGAAGAAATTAGGTGAGATGAGTTGAATGATGGAAAATAGGGTTGGGTCGATGGCAATTAGGTAGGGTTGATGACGACTTGGATTAGGTCCACGGTGACTCGGCGGGTCGATAACTACTAGGTCGACGCGCCCATATAAAAATGGATTTGGCTAACTAAGCTCATTTTCACCCCATGATTTTAATGATCGAGAGCTCTAAAAGGTATAAAAACTTGAGATTTGAGCGAAATGGAGGCCAACGGGAGGAAGCGTCAAAGGTCACAAAGAACGGTAAGTCTGAAAACCTAACTTAGTTTCAATTTTTGCTTGATTATATATATACATATACATACATATATATATACACACACATATATATATATATATATATATTGAAAATTTTGGAATTTGATGGGGCAAGGGTGGCGGTGACTAAGTGGGTTGTCGTCGATTGAGGAAAGTCGACATTGACCAAATAGGGTTCGACATCGATTTGGGCTAGGATGTAGATATTTTGATTTTAAAAATGATGATTTTTGATGATTTGAATGTTAATGGGTGCTTGCGTGGTGGATTTTTACAAGGAAAAGATATGTTATACCCGAGAGACAGAGTCCTAACCCTATTCAGGATGATGTGGGTAGATATGATGGATGGGGAGTGAGATCATCTAGAGGAAGTTGGATTGGGAGATTCTACCATTATCGGAGGGTGCATTGGGATACAATGCTCATTATTGCATTGATAGATAGATGAGATCCTATGACCAACAGTTTTCGGTTCAAGACAAGTGAGATGACGATCACGTTAGAGAATGTGTATTGTATTTTGAGACTATCGATTCGGGGTACACCGATAGTATGGATTACAACGAAGAGGTAGGATGGTGGCATTGACACGACTATTTGGAGAAGATGCCTTGTAGATTGTATTCGATGGTGGCATTGTATTGAGACCCGATATTTGGAGAAGATTGGTTTGTTTGATTATAATGACGATCTCTTACTACACACTCAAATTCGAGGTGGAGCCAGGTTCCCATGGGATTTGTAAGGGGTAGTGGAAAATATAGTCGAGCACATGACAATGTTCACTTTTGGAGTAGCGCTCTTAGCACAAGTGTACTACATGCTCTGAATGTACACGTCACAGAGGAGGTTGGGGATGGATGTGGGCTTCCTACTACACTGTTAGGCCTATGAGCATATAGATGTGGTGAGGATGCTGGGGCTTCACCGATGAGATTTACGAGATGGCGAGCCAACCGAGGCTCATGAAGAAGTGGTAGTGGTGGAGAGCACGAGGTATGATGATGTTTGATCTAGTATAAGTTAGGATGTAATTTTCCATCTTTTGTTTGATTTAGTTCTAACATCTAAAAACTCTGTAATTCCTAACAAAGTGTGTGGAAATTTAGTTTTTGGAATAAAAAACAGGTCACATTCGGTCAGATAAGCAAAGTATGAAGCAACCAACACCTTTTTGAGGACATTGGCTTTAATGCGGCTTAGCTTCTGGAACCTTCAGGAGTTAGTTTCAGAACTCCATCACTCAACTAAGGAACTCTATCACTTAGTTTGGAACCTTCAAACTTAGTTCTGGAACTCCAACACTTAGTTTCCAAGAAACTTAACTCTGTAGCTTAGCTCGAGAACTTTCATGATTAGTTGGAAATGTTTCCCTTTGGTTTCAGAACTTCTCCAAAGTTTCCAAAATCAATGGGAATCTATTTATTTTGACAAAATCTGGTGATAGAAATTAATGGGCCCTCTAATCAGGAACAAATCAACAAATTGTTGATTCTTCACACTCAGAAATACTTATGTAAGACCAAACAATTGTATGTCCAACAAGGTTTCTAAATTTCACATCTACTTTGAGCACTATTTTGTTTCACTAGAACCTATAGATGGATGGAAACTATTGAGCACTTATGATTGTAAATGCATCTTCGGATGATGAAATATATATAAAGACTGAAGATAGATAAAAGATAGATATATATATATATATGATATATATATATACATATGAAGTTTTGTAAGACAAAACATTTCAATAATAAGATAGCCATTTCATTTTGAGAGAATCATACTTTGTCAACTCCTGATTCAAGGTGGAGCAAGGGCCCACTCCTCCAAGAAACATGATCCTTTATTTTATTGGTATTTATATTTTTAAGCAATTTGTGTAAATCTGTTAAGTATTAATTTTGTAAGTACTTTTGATTCTTCATTTGAAATATCATTTACGTAATTGTTCCTGCAGGTGTTGTAGATTAAACTCTTATTTCTTTGCAAAAGCATTTTCAACAACATTTTCAAACAAGTGTGTTTAATTTCAAATGTGTGTTTATTTCTAAACAATTTGTTTAATTATGCAAAAGTGTGTTTATTTCCAGCAATTTGTTTCATTTTTGCAAAGAGTGTTTATTTCAGCAATAGTACGTGTTTAATTCTAAAAGATTTATTTATTTCAGCAATGTGTGTTTATTTCAGCAAGTTTCTTATAGTTTAGCTTTAATAAGGCTTTGGCAGGAAATCTTAAAGACACTTTAAAACCCCCAGAAAATAAAAATAATAAATACCTACAATCAATTACTAGATCACTAAGATTCTTCTTGTTGCATATAGCTTTAGACACACCCCTGGTTTGAATATGACATCAACCAAGAGTTGATTAAATGAAGGAATAATGACACCCATCATTTTTGGTGTCGTTTTCGGGGACCCACTAGTTAGAATTGTCTAATTAGGTGTCAACAAGAAAAACAATCATACATCTAGTAATTAAAAAATCTTCCCTACGTTATCATAAAATTTATGAGTAGACCAAGAGACTCAAAGGGTAGATTTCTCCCAAAAATATCTCAACAAGAATTATCAGCATCCTCTAGTTCAAATAAGGAAGTTGAGAAAGAATTAGAAGCACCATTGTCCCCTGTTAGACAAGAAGTAAAACTTCCACCTTTGGAATTTTGGATCAATCACCAAGAAGGAAGTGGAACTTTTAGGAGAAGGATTATATCCCAAGACCCACTTAGAGAAAGTTTTGATTCTCAATTGAGTATTCAACCTCCTACTCTGACTTTTCACCTTCACCAAAGTGGATCACATACCACATTGATTGGGAAAAATATCTAGAGATACTATAGAAATGGCATGAGAAGTTAAAAGAGAACTGATAGGACCTTTACTTATCAATTCAGTTGGAGGATGATGATACACCTATGAAGAATATTTCACCTGCACACTTGCCTACATTTAGAGGGATGTCATCTGAGGACCCTGACCAATTTTTGTTTGAATTTAAAGTATTGTGTCAGACCTATGACTACAAAATAGAAAATCAAAAACTCAAGTTGTTCCCATCTACTGAAAGATGCAAAATGAGGTGGTTTATGGGATTAACATCCAATTCTATTACCACTTGGGGAAAATGGAAACTTCCTTCCTAGACAAATATCAAGACTACTGTAGAGGGAGAAACAGGAAGGAAGAATTTTTTAGGATCAAATAGGAAGAGGATGAAAATATGGAAGATTATTTAGATAGATTCCTCTTTGTAAGTAAAAGGTGTGGATTTGTACTTCAAGAAGAGCTAAGAAAAACCATTTTTCTTAAAGGTCTGGATGATGAATCTAGGGAAGCCCTTAATTTAATGGGAGGTGGAAACATCAATCAATTGAGAATGAATGATATTAAAGACCTTTGTAGAAGTTATTCAAGAACAAGGGGTGGACCTAGGAAAGGAAAAACTGTGAAAAGTGCAAATCAAGACATGAACAAACTTATGGATGAACTAGAAAACTTTAAAACAGATATCCTAGTTCAATTAACTTCCACCATGGATGGATTGCAAGCCAAAGAAAATGCTAATATTGAACCATTAGCTATGTATTATCCTAGATGTAGAAAGAAGCATGCAATAAGAGATTGTCCTTTGGATAAAATAGAAATGTGTCTTATTTGTGAATCTAGGGAACATGAAGTTAATGTTTGTTCTCTTCTTCCATTCATAAAAAATCAGCTTAAACAAACCAACACTTCATCCACTACAGAAGAAGTAAACTTTTTCAGAGACAACCTAGCTAGGGGTAGTTCATACCAAGATCTATTCCTAATCCCTGGATGATGCCATGGGTGGCTCAGACAAGTACCAAAAATTGGGGACAACCACCTTGGACCCCTCAACCAACATGGAATCCCCAGATTGGGCAAGGACAAGCTTGGTATGCTCAAGGACACCAACAACCATGGTCTGGTCAAAGTAACCCTTATACTTGGTCACAACCTAGGTGGAACCCTAATAACTATGCTCAAGGAAAACATATCCCAACCAACATCAACATGCCATAATGGGTTCTCCAGCACAAGGTTCACAAACTGAAAATGTGGTTCAAACACAAATACCAACACAACCAGTGGCTAATCCCAAAAAAAAAAAAACCCCTATCTACATGGAACAAAGCAAGAAAAACTAGTTGATCTTAATGCCATGGACTGTAAGGATATTCAAACAAGATCTGGAAAAATAATTAATAGTCCACCTATTATAATTACTGAGATGATCAGAAGAAACTGAAACCCTAGTTCAGTTATTCCTAAGGAGGATGAAAAAGAAAAAGAGAAGAAACAGATAACTCTACTGAAACTCCATTTCCAAAAGATTTAAGGAAGTTATTGAGACCAAGGAATCTGAACTAGTGTAGGAATTAAGGAAACTAAATATTGAAATACCATTGTTGCAAGAAATCAAGGACATTCTGAATTAAACAAATTAATCAAAATGTTATGTTTGAAAAGACCTGGAAGGAAGAAGTAGTACCCTAGGACTATTAAGGTAGATGGGAAACTTGTTGATTTATTGGGAAAACTCTTACTTCCCAAATATGGGGATCTGGAAGCCTGTTATTTCTATCTCTATAGGAAATAAACATATACATAATGTTTTGGTTGATTTGGGAGCAACTATAAATGTGATGATAGTAGACACTTTGAAAACATTACCATTGACAGGTATACAACCTACTAGCACCATATTATAGATGGAGATCAATCGGTAGCAAAACTAGAAGGGATCATTGAAGATGTGGTAGTTATGGTGGAGTCATGGGAGTATCAGTGGACTTCCTTATATTATGGCCAAAAGGTAAAACACTTGGTTATCCCATTATTTTGGGTAGACCATGGTTAGCTATAATTGTTGCCTTAATTGATTGCAGATCAGGTGATATGACTATCTCAAATGGTAAGAATTCTAAGAAAATTTCCTTATATCCTTTACATGACCTTTTATTGATAATCAAGAACAATTATGGGTTGATGATCTTGATACTAATAAAAAAATTTGTCTTCTTTGGCTATGATAACATTGCAGGATCATGTAGGAGGAGGAGAGAATATGATTAATCATCCATTGAATGATCACCAATTGTCTTTGGAACAATCGGGGATAGTTTGGAAACCTTGGACTTAGTTTGGAACCTTCGGACTTAGTTCAGGAACATTCATACTTATCTCTCGGAACCACAACAATTCCATGCAGATGTAAATAATTTCACTCTAGAGGAACATGATTTCTCTTCGGGAGGGGAAGAAATAGCTATGGAATCAGTAGCTTTAGTCTCAAAGATATTAGGGAATAGTGAGGAATGTTTGGAAAACATAGTGATGAGGAGTTTGACCAACGACAAGATAAGTATCATAACTCTGCCTACTGTCCTTTGTCTCAGTATTCTTTCTCAAGGGAACTTTAGAGACATTGTTACATATCATATGTTGTTACCACATTCATGTCCACTAAACACCCTAATGGAACCTTTTCAACAAATCAGTTCATCACACACTGGAACCAAACAAATTGAGATTCAACTAGGTAAAATTTTGAACATTAACAACTGGTTGGAAAATGATCAAGAAGCTAAATTGTTTGATGTTTTGAAAGGTCATACTAGATATTTTTCTTGGGACTATAAAGACATGAAAGGAATCCATCCAAGTATTTGTACCCATCACATTTATACTAAAAATGTTAAACCTAGTTAGGAAACCTCAGAGAAGGATCAACCCAACCTTGAGGGACATAGTCAAGCAGGAAATTGAAAAGCTATTGCAAGTAGGCTTTATCTACCCCTATCTCAGATAGTTAGTGGGTGTCTCCTCTTGTGATTGTGCCTAAAAAGAATGGAAAATGGAGAATTTGTGTTGATTATAGGGAATTGAAAAAAGCTACACTTAGAGATTATTTTCCCTTACCATTCATAGATCAAGTTTTAGACAACCTTTTAGGTAAACAATACTTTTCCTTCTGGATGGCTTTAGTGGATATAATCAAATCAGGGTGGCTTGTTGAGGATCAAGAAAAAACTACCTTTACTTGTCCATGGGGTACCTTTTCCTATAGGGTATTTCCATTTGGACTATGTAATGCTCCAACAACCTTCCAAAGGGTTGTACTAGCAAATTTTTGTAGATCTAACCAATGATTGTGTGGAAGTATACATGGATGATTTTATTGTGCATGGAGAAACATTTGATGATGCCTTGAAAAATTTGGATAGAATATTAACAAGATGTGAGCAACACCATTTGTCTCTTAGTCATGAGAAATGCTTGATGATGGTTGATGAGGGAATTGTACTAGGACACCACATTTCAAAAAGAGGAATTCAAGTTGACCAAAACAAAATCAAGGATTATTTCAGACTTACCTGTTCCTCAAACCCCCATGGATATCAAGTCATTCTTAGGACATGTTGGATACTATAGGCATTTTATCAAATATTTTAGTAAAATTTTGCCCCCATGTTTGGTTTCTTACCAAGGATTGTGAATTTTGTTGGGATGAAAAGTGTCAACATGCTTTTGAAGAGATTAAAGAAAAATTAATCACTTGCCCCAATATTAAGAGGACCTAATTGGGAGAAACCTTTTCACATCCAAACAGATGCCTCAAATAACTCAATTGGTGCAGTTTTGGGACAGAAAGATGAAGAAGGAAAATGTATGCTATTTACTACCTTAGTAAAAATCTTACTCCCATTGAAAGAAATTACACCACCACTGAAAAATAATTTCTTGTTGTGATTTATGCAATTAATAAGTTCAGACATTATATTACAAGGTACAAAATATTTGTACATATAGATCACTCAACAATTAGATACTTAATGAACAAACTAGTGGTTGGAGGTAGGATAATTAGATGGTTATTACTTTTACAAGAATTTGATATTACCATTGTGGATAATCTAGGAAAATCTAATGTGGTAGTTGATTTCTTGTCAAGATTAACCACTACAGGGGAGAAAGATCTAGTTAAGGACAACTTTCTAGATGAACAATTATTTTCTATTTTAGTTGATACACCATGGTTTGTTGATATGGAAAATTATCTTGCAACAGGAAGTTTCCCCTTTTTTACTAAGAAACAAATGAAAATATTAATCAAAACTAGTGCACAATTTAAATGGTTAAATGGAATGTTATTTAAATGTGGTCTGATTTGGTTTTTTACGTAGTGTGTGAGAGAAGATGAAATCTTTGACATACTTAGGGCATGTCATGATGAACCAAGTGGAGGACACTTTTAGTGAAAAGAACAGCCCACAAAATACTTGGCACTGGCTATTATTGGCCATCTCTGTATAAAGATGTGAAGAAATACATCAAGCAGTGTGATCCTGTCAAAGGATGGGACAACCAACTTTCACTAGTGAAATGCCTCTGCAACCTCAAGTAGTGATTGAACCATTTGAAAGGTGGGGGCTGGATTTTTTGGCCCTTTTAGTCCTCCTTCACAAGGAAAAGAGCACATTCTTGTATGTATTGATTATGTGACAAAGTGGGAAGAGGTGCAGGCTTTAACAAATGCTAATGAAGATGTAGTTGTTGATTTCCTTGGCACAAAATTATGATGAAGTTTGGTGCACCAAGAAGTATAGTTTCAGACCAAGGTCCACAGTTCATGTCAATATGATCCAGGCCTTCACAATGTACTATCAGATCAATCATAGGAAGTCATCTCCCTATCACCCACAATCAAATGGACAAGAAGAAGTGAAAAATAGGGAATTGGAAAACATTCTCACCAAAATAGTTGAAGTAGTAGAAGAGATTGGGTGAAGAGGCTACCTGAGGTTGTTTGGGCTTATAACACAACTTGGAAGACTACAACAGGGTTCTCACCATATGAGTTAGTCTATGGGAAAAATCCCTTGTTACCCATTGAATTTGAACTACAAACATTGAGAAACAACTAAATTGGGTATTGAATTGGATACAACACAAAAGGAAAGAATTCTACAACTCAATGAATTGGATGAGCTGAGATTGGAAGCACTTCAATAGATAGAGATAATCCAAGACCAAAGGAAGTAGTGGCATGATACACATATCAAGGAAAGACAATTCAAGGTAGGAGATTGGGCATTATTGTTTGATTCCAAGTACCAGCAATTCAAAGGCAAGTTGAGAACTAGGTGGTTAGGACCTTATCAGATTGAGAGATATATATGAAAATGGCTCTATTTAACTACTTCCCATTGATGGCAGTAGAAGGACACTTTTGGTCAATGGACACAGGCTAAAACTCTATAGGAAGCCTCCTACCAAGGATGAATTCTTGAAGAAAATTGAAGCAGACAAGGAATTTGATCATATGGAAGAACCTAGTTCTTCCAAAATGATCAAGTAATCAGATGCAAGGATCCAAAATAAAGGAAGGGAATGAAAACTAGCAAATGGCATTCTCTTCCCCAAAAAAAAAAATAATAAAAAAAAAAAAAAAAAAAAAAAAAAAAAAAAGGGAAGGGAATGAAAACTAGTAAATGGCATTCTCTTCCCCAAAAAAAAAATTCTCTCAAAGACCAATTGAAAACTAGAAATGGTGGTTGGTCTCCTCAATAAATGGCTAATTCAAATAAAAGGAACTTCTTTGGAATTCAACTATCTTTTCTAACCATTTTTTTTTTCACTTTTTTTTTAGGAATGATGAGTCATCAAGGTGGATGGATTACATCAGCAAGGATGGTAATTATGTCTTGATCTTATTAAAGGTTAAATTAAAAGTTGCATGTGTGATTAGACTTGATTTAAGTAGGTGGTATAATGAGTCATTTATTATACATTATGATTAAAAGCAAGTAATCATGAGGGTGATGTCGAACTAAATAAGTAAAAGTGGTGGCGTATTAATAATGAACTATCATTTGGGTGGAATAAAAAAAATTGAGAAGTAGTTGTAGAAAAATTCAAGGAAGAAACAAGTAGAATCATATTTGAAATTCCGCAGCTAAATCTAGTAGTTCCATAACCAAATCTAATAGTTCATAACCAAATCTAGTAGTTCCATAGCTATCTCTGACAAAGTAAGGATTTGAAAGAAGAAATAATTTGAATCATCCTCTTTTCCATGGGTATCAAAAAAAATCAAGAGCAGAAGATGATACACAACTTCTTGCAGATGGAGAAGTAATAACCATTTTTGAACAAGAAAGGTTGGTTGGAGTTTCTAAAGAAATTCTCAAAATACAATGACAAACTGGTAAGAGAATTTTTGTAAATTTAGAGCAGTCCAGAACTAAGGTTAAAAGCATTGTAATTCCCTTTACTATTAATACAATGAGAAATGTATTTGGGGTACCAATTGTACATGTTCCAAACTCTGTAAAGGGAACCCTAAAAGAACTGGTGGAAACCTTAAGACAAGAGGGTGAATCTGAACCCCAATATATTTATAATACTAAGAAGATCATCAAGGGGGTCAAGAAGAGCTAGCCTACCCAAACCCTTGACAAGAGTAGCATTTTGGGTAGTTAAGTACCTAACTTGTGATGGCCAATATGGGACTATGTGGGAAGGGAGGTCCTTAAAATGCTTGATATATCTTAGGTATGGGGTAGAAAAACAAGAGTATATAGTAAACCTTCCTAGTTTCCTCTTTGACTCCATCAAACAATGGCTCAGAGATATTCTTGGGGAGTTGGGATGATTAGGCACCATGGATTAGTCCATCTAGTCTATCAACATCATTTTCTCTCAAAGAAAAATGGAGAAGAAGCATGGGAAAAATTCCTCAATAAGTTTAGACAAAGCCTGATATTATCGAAAGGGAATACCAACCCCTTTCTCTCCTAAAAGTAACTTGGAAATTGATCCCCTGATGAGAAAAAGAAGGAAATAAGTGGGGTTAAAGTGCCAAAGAGGAGGAGATCTGAAAGGATGATCAAAGCTGCAAAAACCTACCATGTCTTCAAAAGAAACTCCTTCCTCTGTAACAATACCAGAAGAACTAATAACTATCTCGATGAGTGACAGTTCACCCAAGCTGGACCATGAAGTAAAAATTAGAAGAAGTTCAAGGAGAAAGCCCACTTCAGGACATGTTGAAGCTCCTCAAAGAAAAAGAGTTCATAAGAAGTCTAGGGAAACTCAGTGGATATTGAAGTACATGAGGGTTTAGAGAAAGAAGTTGTTGATATTCTAGGAAGCATGGCAATGTCTCCTCCTCTACCAAGTCAAACTGAGGAATTGGAGAAAGAAGATGAAAGATTTGAAGAGAGATTTTAGGAGATGGGTGACTCAACAATGTTGTCACATGAGGAAGAGGAATTGGCATCTTGGAAACAAAAAGGAAATCCCCTTTGGTGGAAGAGAAATGCTCATTCCCTAAGGAACTTCAGAAAAAAGAGGAAAACAACAAGTTAGGTAGGCTTTATTTGTTTTGTCTAGAGAAGAACTTATCATTAGGGAGAAGGATGAGGAATTAAACTTCCTCAAAAACAAATTGGAGCATAGGAAATGCTCATTGAACAACTGAAAACTCAGCTCATAGATAAGAATGAAGAATTGACATTAGTCAAACAACAAATGGTGGAAAAAGAAAAAGAATGTCAATTGGCTAGTAAATAGAGTGCTTATGACAAAAATATCTTCAATGGATCAAATTGTACAAACTGAGCTAACTTATTGGCCACTCAAGTAGTTATGGGATGATACCTACAAAAAGCTTAATGAGTTCAAAATATCAAATCAAGAACTAAGAAGCAAGATGGAAGAGGAGAAGAAGGAAAGGAAAGAGTGGGAAGAAAAATTCTACAAAATGGAGGAAGAAAAATTTAAATGTCTGGAAAAGATACAAATGGTCTGTATAATGAGTGAAAGATTACTCACATGTAGGAGACCTTCTCCTGCATATAATGTCTTTCTAGAAGAGAAATTTATCCATTGGAAACTATCAAGGATTTCATGTGGCCTTCCACATGAAATAAAGGATGAATCAGAATTCATGACAACATATTCCTCAGCCAGTGCAAAGAAGAAAAATCTTCTCTTGTGAATTTTATCTCTCTGCAACTTTTATTAGAAAGAATATGGGCTTCATGATTAATCTGTATGTAGGGGAAAGCTAGTTGAATGCATTTTTTTTGTACTCAAAATTAGATAGCTTGGAAAGAGAGGGATACTGAACACTTATTAAAGGCTAGTTCATCTGGCCTCTGCATGAGAGCTCATTATGGAAAACCATCTGCCTTTGCTATACATTTCAGATCCCATGCCTTTGACAACCGATTCAAGGCACATTATATTTCCATCCTGCATAGAAAAGTATTGATGCCTTCACCTCTTATGAGAGAAAATTTTTTGAAGATATTTATGATGGATGCCTGAAGAGATGGGAGTTTCTCATTATTGCATTAAGAAGAAGAGAAGTGATATCTCCCATGAACTTAATATGGAGTCTGGAAAGAGCTAGAGCTTTGTGTACACTCATCCCTCAAGTCGGTGAAAAATGTAGGGGCATGTGGATGGGGATGAGAACAAAGGCCTCCTCTCCTTCTCACTCCCATGTCTCCATGGAAAAATAGAGAGCCTCAGGATCCCACTCACTTTGAGGAGTGGCAAAAAAAGATAGAGGAGGATCAGGATACAACACTTCTGAACTTTTGAATAGAAGCATTGGGATATTAGTTTCAACCATTTGACCTTAGTCAGTCAATTGGAATGCAAAATTCACAATCCCAGTTTTGAAGAATAGAGTTTGTAAGAGGACTTACAAACAAGTAAGTGTGGGGGAGATGATAAGGCCAAAATATGCCTCATCAATGTGCAATAAATGATCTCATTTTACTCTCCTTTTAATCAAGTTTGACTGCATTTTGTGGCTTTTGTTTGATCTAGTATAAGTTAGGATGTAATTTCCATCTTTTGTTTGATTTAGTTCTAACGTCTAAAAACTCTGTAATTCCTAACAAAGTGTGTGGAAATTCAGTTTTTGGAATAAAACAAGTCACATTTGGTCAGATAAGAAAAGTATGAAGCAACCAACACCTTTTTGAGGACATTGGCTTCAATGCGGCTTAGCTCAGAACCTTCAGGCTTAGTTCCGGAACTCCATCACTCAGCTAAGGAACTCTATCACTTAGTTTAGAACCTTCAGACTTAGTTCCGGAACTCCAACACTTAGTTCGGAACTCCTGTGCTTAGCTCCGGAACTTTCACAATTAGTTCTAGAATGTTTCCCTTTGGTTGGAACTTCTCCAAAGTTCTAGAATCAATGGGAATCTATTTATTTTGACAAAATCTGGTGATAGAGCAATTAATGGGCCCTCTCAATCAGGAACAAATCAATAAATTGTTGATTCTTCACACTCAGAAATACTTATGTAAGACCAAACAGTTATATGTCCAACAAGGTTTCTAAATTTCACATCTACTTTGAGCACTATTTTGTTTCACTAGAACCTATAGATGGATGGAAAACTATTGAGCACTTATGATTGTAAATGCATCTTGGATGATGAAATATATATAAAGACCTGAAGATAGATAAAAGAGATATATATGATATATATATATATATACATATATAATGAAGTTTTGTAAGACAAAACATTTCAGTAATAAGATAGCCATTTCATTTTGAGAGTATCATACTTTGTCAACTCTGATTCAAGGTGGAGCAAGGGCCCACTCCTCCAAGAAACATGATCCTTTATTTTATTGGTATTTATATTTTTAAGCAATTTGTGTAAATCTATTAAGTATTAATTTTGTAAGTACTTTTGATTCTTCAGTTGAAATTGTTACGTAATTGTTCCCTGCAGGTGTTGTAGATTAAACTCTTATTTCTTTGCAAGCATTTTTCAACAACATTTTCAAACATGTGTTTATTTCAAAAGTTTGTTTATTTACATTTATTTCTACAATTTGTTTTATTTGCAAAGTGTTTTATTTCAACAATTTGTTTCATTTAAAAGTGTGTTTATTTCAACAATTTGTTTCATTCTGTAAAGAGTGTTTATTTCCAAGAAATCTTAAAGTTCATTTCAGAAAATAAAAAAAGATTTATTTATTTCAGAAATGTGTGTTTATTTCAGCAAGTTTCTTATAGTTTAGCTTTAATAAGGCTTTGGCTAAGAGAAATCTTAAAGACACGCACAACGAGAGGCCTATCGGGCTAGACATGGAAATCTAGGTACCACATCCGAGATGACACGGGTGAGGCTCGGGGAGCCACACTGAGAGTTGGCCAGTGGCTTTGCCTAATACAATATCATTGGAGTAGTACCGGACACTAGGCAAAGAGGCATGATATTATGAGTGCATATTCTACCGTGAGACTACCCGATGTGTCGTGTTATGCGACATACCTAGTCGGGAGAGAGGAGATCAAGGTGATCAATGCGAAAGGTGTCATTAGGGAGCATGGCTAGTATAGCTTATCTAAGGGAGGATCACAAACCAAAGATGATGGACGAGGAGGGTGGATAGGCCCCTGCACTGGGAGTACATGGTTCAATACTTAAAGTGTCCGATCTCATGTTCATTGAGTAGTGAACATTGTAAATAAATAGATTTTGACATTGATTTTGATTTATATATTTTGATATAGAGATCAATGCCTATCACTAATGATAAACACATTGATATTATATATATATATGTATGTATGTATATATATATATATATATATATATATATAACACATATGATTATATGTATGTGTGTGTGTGTGTGTGTGTGTGTGTGTGTGTGTGTGTGTGTGTGTGTGTGTGTGTGTGTGTGTGTGTGTGTGTGTGTTGTTTTTTCATTCATGTGTTGTGTTGAGCAGATTAGATACATGTGATGATTCATATTCTATGATGGATGTTGATATTTGATATTTATTTTGGATGTGATGTGATGCATATTGGTGATGTGATATATTGATTAGATGTAGATTAGATGTGATGGATTGGATATGATTAGATATAGATGATGATGTATATATTTTATATGATGTAGATATTGATGTTAGATATGATGATGGTGTATGAATTTAGATGGATTTATGATAGGTGCATTAGATATGATGGATGGGATGTAAATGTTAGATTAGATATAGATGATGTGATGTATAAATGAGATGCAGATGTTTATTTGTAGATAGGAAATGATGTTTGATTAGATTGAGATTAGAATAGATGTGTTGAAATGGATGTAGATGGTTTTGACATGATTAGATATAGATAATGTGATGGATTTAAATGAAAAATGATATGATGGATGTGATAAGTATACTATGGTTTGATTAGATTATAATGGATGTGATGTAGTAGAAATGATGATGAGAGGGTTTAGATTAGTTGCATATATTAATTGGATTGAACAAGATATAAGATGGTGCAATTTTGATGAGGTGGGATAAATAAGACTTGACCAGATTGAGTGACCTTAGATAGAATAGTACACTTCATCATAGTAAGATGTGCATGTAGGAAAGATGCTTTTATATTGTATTAGGGATAAAATGTGAAAAGGAACACGAGTGAAGTAATGCACTTGCAGCCTATGGTAGGTGATAACACACAACCAACAATAGTTAGTCACATTTTAGATCACAAAGGCAAGATGGAAGGCATGCTTATACACCTATTGTAGACATGACAAAGGGTTTATATGTAGCTTGTATGGGGGAAGTAGGTTCTCCTTAGGTGGTTGTCTTAGGTCTATGCCCCATCTCTAAGCAATATGGTGCAAATTGATTAATGCGGGAGTTGATTGATGCAGAGGATGTTAGGTTTTGAATTTTTGTTTTTACTTTTGATATTTTAGAAGGATGATCAATGTGGGAAGCCTTTGTTACCATGATATAAGATAGTAGCCATCCTTCAAGGGAGTGGTATACAATTAGGATTTTTTTTTTTGGATTTTATTTTTGCTATTTAGATGGTAGGATAAGATATGCATGATAGTTGTCCTTCGAGGGATAAATCTATTATTTTGACATTATTTGTTTTACATGAACAACTGTCCTTTGAGGGAGCAATTTTTTTCTTAGATAACATAGTTTTTAAGATGAACATCCTGAATTTTTACTTTGGGATAGAGTGAGGATAGCCAAGTAGACCACTTGGGGAGGGGAAGATAAAATGTACAAGTGACACATGTGGACCCTTATTATGGTTCCAGTAGGTAAATAAGAGATTGATGGATGTAATTATTACGGGGTTCCTACCTAAAAGGAGGAGATTTTCCATGAGGAATATGATATGAGTAGAGCCGTGGTGCCCATATTCAAGGTCATAGATAAGATAATGGCGAAAGACCACATGATTCCAAATCATTGCAATGAGATATGGGAAGGCTAATGATAGAATGAGAGATCATAAAATGTGACTAAGGTTACGTTGGTAGAGGTGCTAATAGTAGAAAGGCCGTAAGTGCAAGGCATTGAGAGTTTTGTTTCTAGTTTACCATCTAGAGAAGCTAAGTGATAGGATCCATAACCATACAAGTATGCATGATAATATATGTTCCATTTCATTTGGGAGAAAACTTTCTACATTGGCTCCTTTCTAGAGTAGTGATGTTATGATTTTCTTTAAGGACAAGGTCATCGATGTTAAAGTCATGCTCTTTTAGATGTTTTTATAAGCACGTTTGATGTGATCTTGATAGACATGATGATGTTGAAGAGTGATTAAACAACACTCGTCTAGAAATTCAAGTTGGGCTAGAGGCTCCTAATGATAGTCCTCTTCAGAGACGAAATCACGAAGAGAAATGCACATGGGATTTGGACTTTGAGAGGAAGAACATATTCAAAGCCATAGACAAGAGAGAAAGGAGTAACACCCGTAGAGGTGTGGATGCTAGTTTGATAGGCCCAAAGAGCAAAGGGGATATGAAGGTGCCAATTTTGACCTGTTTTATCAATAATTTTGGCAAGAATATTGTGAAGAGTCTTATTAGTGGCTTTGGCTTGGTTGTTAGCTTGAGGATAATAAGGATAAGAGAAGCTTAGCTTGACGTTGAAAGAGTTGCAAATATTCTTAAGATCTTTGTTTTTGAAGGAATTTTTATTGTCCGTGATGATTTTATGAGGAACTATGAAGCAACAAATGATGTGTTGATAGATGAAATTAACGATTTTTTTAGCTTTAGTGGATGTGAGTGGAATGGATTCCACCCACTTGGTGAAGTATTCAGTAGTGGTGATGATGGAATGATGACGTTGGGAGGAGTGCATATTGATGAGACCAATGAGGTTGAGGCCCCATTGTGAGAAAGGCCAAAGATCTTGAGCCAACTACAAGGCCTAGCTAGGGATACAAATGATATTGGAATGTTGTTGGCATTTGATGCACTTTTTAACGTATTCATAACATTCTTGATTGAGGGCAGGAAAATAATAGCCCATCTAAAGAACGCGCTTGGTGACAACCAAACTGCTGAAATGTCCACCACAAATTTCATTATGGAATTCTTGGATAGCGCGGATTTAAGGCAACATAGTAAGATGTCATCAAACCCACATTTGTAGAGGATGTCATCAAGGATAACATAGTGGTTAGTGTGTTGAAGAAATTACCTCCTACTATTTTTGGATAGGTTAGAGGGGATTTTGGATTGAGATAGATAGTCAAATATTTGAGTGTACTAAATATCGGGTTAATTGGTATCGATAAGATTGACACGAGGAAGCTCCTAGTATCGGATGGTTGATCGATATAGTGAATAACAATAGAGAGTTTGGATTCTTTAATTTTCCATGGGATGAGGGATGCAAGAGATGCCATCTTGTCTGCGAAATGATTAGATGAATGAGGGATAGTTTGGATGGTGTACTGGTTGAAGGCTTCAAAAATAAATTCGACGATGTCCTTATATTTTTGAAGGACCTCATTTTTACCTTTGATCGATAGAATCCCTTTATTTGATTGATAATAAACTAAGAATCCCCACATATATCAAGAGTTTTGAATGTCAAGCATGATAGCGGTTTGAAGGCCCAAGACAAGGGCATCATACTCAACCATATTATTAGTACACTCAAAGTTAAGATTGTAAGTGACGGGAATAGGAGTTTCCCAAGGAGGAATGATGATAACATCAACACCTCCCCTTGTCAACACTTAGATCCATCAAAGAAGAGTGTCATTTTTAGGGGAGAGTACACATGATCGATGGTATGGATAGATTTGTAGGAGAATTGTTCATGAGGAAGTTGATTATCAGGAAGAGGGGCTTTAGCAAGTTGATTAGGGATATCCTGGCCCTTGATTGATTTTGGGAGATGAACTCTAGGTCAAACTTAATCATGAGCATGAGCGTCAAGTGATGTGATTATACGATGGAAAAGTGACAAGTGAGCGTGGGAATCTACAAGTAACTCTTCCTCGCACCCGACCTCTCGAGGTCATCTTTGAGACAAACCCAGGGATGGATTATGCGTAGGGTATGGATAAACTAGTTAGGCAATCTTATATCTTCGACACGCACTAATGGAATCTGCGAATCTAAGGCAAAGAAGGCCCTCCTAACCTGAACTGGCGTGATAGATCGGTCGGCAAGGATGACTGCTCGAAGGCTCCAATCAATATCGAGCTCTGGCGTGATCCGATCTATAGGTTGTGGGATACATGGAAAATGACCTGGGATGGTTTTGTGTATGTCTCCAGACAGGGTCATATGATGGATGATGGATATATAGCGGATTCTATGGTCGATTCTCTAGTCTAGTCTAGAAATCTTTAGCTTTGTTAGCTGCTACATCTAACAAGGATAACTGTGTGATGATGATAGGTGGAAGTGGAGTGGATCTAAATATTAATGTGCGTAAGCCAGCGTCAACGTTAGATTGACCTGTAGGCTCATTGGGTTGTGGGATTTGTGGGTCACAACCATAGATTCGTGGTTGTTGTGGACTGCTTATGGTCATGTGTGGAATCAGTCCCTAATCCCTAGTATCCAATAGTCATATGCCTTTTCGGCCTCTATGTTTAGAATTAACAGTTGTGTAATCTTTTCTGAGTATCTTATAGGCAATCTTGCAATCTGAATCCTTAAGCTAGTATCTATGTCTGTGAGAGTGTCTCTTGCATACCTCGCTGTGGGACAAAAGGGTCACAACCAAATGTTTGCTCTCTTTCAAGTCCTTCTACAGTCATGCGGATATTTATCTAGAGTAATCTGTAGTTTGGCTGATTTGACCAAAACGTGTGTGCTTGGTCGTCTTCTATATTTAACCCGCTTAACTGTGAGCTGATCTGTTGTAAGTCTATTGTTTGGAAGACTTGGATTCTAAGGTTCTGATCTATATCAATTATTACCATAATAAGATTGGGTTGAGGCATGATTGGCTCGAATACGTATTCTCTGGGCTCTCTAGGTCCCGTGATTTTCATACAAAAGGAAATGATACAAATCTAACTAATGACAGAATAATTTAACTGCATAAGATATGTCTATGTATATTCCTAAATCTGATAGTTATTGATAAGATACTGAACATAATTTAAAGAGCAATTATCTAATATATCTAAAATTGACAACTAAACTAATAACGTAATTAAAACAAACAAAGCAACCGAGTATAGCTACTTGTCTGTGTAGTTTTTAGATCTATTCTAAATAATTTGATAACTGATCTACTCTATTTGAAAGACTCTCGATCCTACCTCAGAAGTGAGGAGTGAATCATAGTTTCTCAGAAACTATCAATCCCCATAACTTCCTTGGCAATATCGAAAGTAAAATTTAACTGAAATGAAATGATTAGCTACTCTATTTGATATGCTTTTAACTAGAACTTTGAAAGCTAGAACCTAGATTCTACGAGAATAGTGGTGAATCCGATGGTGTGTGACCTTGTCCCCTCAGTGTGATCTCCTCGTTCTTTCGTGCTCACGGATCTAGAAAAGCGTGTAATGCTAGCATCAACAAGAGTAAATATTGGAACAAAGGCAACTTAGGATGCAAATTGAATACAATGCGAGTAGGAGAGGGATAGTGCAAAGTACGAGCTTGGCTTATGTAATTCCTAGCGAGATTTATTGCGTAGTCATGCGACATAAAACATCCAGCACCTGAAACTATCCTGTTTGATGAACAAAACCTGCAACTTTAATGGCTTCCTATTGAGATGAAACTATCCTACTCCAATTGATTTGGATGAAATGACAACAACACTTTGCACAAGGAGAATATGTGGCTTTCTGACAGCTAAACAACGCTAACTATGCATCTAAGAAATGAAACTATGAATCGTAAACAAAGCTGAAAGGCTAAGCTATTGAAATGAGAAATTCAGAGGCAAATTTGAGGGGCCATTTGCTTGAGCACAAGCCAACTATTTATAGCATTTCCAATTACCCAAAGGTAAAAACCAAATTGATCTCTTAAACCATAAACAATGCCAAAACACTATTCCAGGGAACCAGAATCATTAATGCAAGCCAAAGGCGGTGAAAAAAGCTAGTAAACGTTGAAATTTACATGAGTCACGTTAAAAGAGCATTCTAGAAAACGCGTGAAGGACCGCCACCCACCAGTCGGGCGGTGGTTATACATCCGTTACTGACCTACAGGCGGCGGTCACAAGACCGCCGCCTTGCGTGGTGGTAGTGTCGTAAGCGAAGAACAAAACACAAAGAAAAAGGGAAATGAGAACAACAAAGCACACGAGGGCTAAAGCGGGGCATGCGGGATGTTAACGCATACTTGGGAGCTTTTCGGATCTCGAACACCTTGCGAGGAGACTGTATCATCATTGGGGCACGTGTTATGTTATTCTAGCAATGATACCTTACAATTTTGGGTACGTATAATGATCATTGTGATAAATTTTAGAACGCATGGTTTTGAGGAGATTGAAACTAGTAGAACGTAGGTTTTTTGGTTGAGGAGATAGTGATGAAGTTTGGAAGTGACAAAGAAGAAAGTGCAACACATCTTTTGACTTGATGTAAGCGGATTTCGTAATCATGAAGAGGGCAACTGATATAATATATGGTTTTCCCTCTACCTTGATCATCATGGTGTGCCAACATGACTATTGTCGCAAATCATTGTACCCTCGAATAGCTAGAATGTGAACAAGACATTTGGTGTGATTGGGACACATGGGATCACCTCTCAAGCTGTGGGACTTGGGCTCGAGGTGAACCTCCAAAGAAGGTTGGCTTCCTCTTACTAAACTAAGTATTGTACCACTCCTAGTGTAATAAAACTGGCTATCTAGTCCTATGCTAACATTTTCATGGGGTTTTAGGGAAAGAGACTTGCATAAATGAAACTATACCAGGGATGGTGATGCACCAAATAAAGGGTGTTGTCAGACTCAGGAAGGGTTAATTCGAAGAGGGTGTGTGCACCACATGTGAACTTCACCTACTACAACTTAGAGAGGGTACATAATACCACTAATTAAGAAACATGTGTTCCCTTTGTTAAACTTGATCAGACAAAGCAATATATGAATTTCCCAATGAAGAAAGATGAACTTAAGAAGGGTGAACAAACACCACAACTCAACTGCATGCAATAATCCACCACTTGATAAGCACAGAGCTCCAAGAACTTGCAATAGAAATGTGAACTTGCACAAAGTGTACCTACAAGCATGAGAAAAGGCATAAGGAAGTATAGAAGGATGAAAGGACCGAGATTAGTCACAAAACACACACTTTTATTACTTCAATAACGTGCATAATGCATCATACATTCAGAAGAGGCAATGGTTTCCATTACAGTCTCAAGAGAGGAGGCAGCAGTTCTCTCAACACACAAGGACAACTTAAGAAGAAGCGAGACTCTTGAAAAATTTCACTTACCTAAGATGTCTAACTTTCAACCTATCTCGACATGTTGGAACCCTTTGGAATGAGCCTCCAAATTACATTTATTGAAGAATTTGTGAGAGAGAAGAGGAAAGGTCATAATTACATTCCTAAATTGAAGGTACATGATGGTTCATTTATTTAGTTGGTTGAACCAATCGAGAAGCTTCCATCATATGTCATTAATGTCCGGTTGACCTAGTCTTAAAAATGTTATCAAATTTTTCACACTTGGAAAAATTAGATAATGAGGGCCTATTGGACCCTAGAACTGAGGAATTATTTTGTTTTGAAACTCATGGTTCATTCAGAACAATAAATTACCATTAAGGGGCTCACATTCATCTAATTTAGGTAAAAGACCAAAATTAGTGTATAAAATGCTCAAGGATCTTAACACGTCTCCATAAGGCCCAGGTGCTAGAAGAAAATTTAAAAGGGTGGAAGGTCAAGACAAAATTGGAAGGCACCAAGTTGAGAAGAAAAGAGTAGACTTGAGCAAAAATAGCTCATCGAGCTGCTCATTGAACAATTCGGCAAGCTCGTGGTACATTGAAGGATTTTTCCTAAAAAGAGCTATGTCTAGTTAGTTGAAATTAATGAATGGCATATTATGCCAAGTAACTCGGTGGTCCACTCAATACAATGATGTAAAGGAAATGGTTCAAGCGAAAATGAGTTAGACAAGAGCCTTAAGACCGGTGAAAGGTGAGCTAAACATCAAGTCTAGTTGGAGGGTCATTTGGAGCGAGCATCTGAAATCATTTAATTGACGTTTGAACCATGTGTAAGGTCATGGGATTGATGTCAAGTTGAAGCCAAGATAAGAGATAGATTGATGAGTTGAGCTAGTGGTGAAGCTCGAGCATATCAAATCGGCCTGAATGAATGCAAGTTGTGTGGAGGAATTCAAGCCAAGATCGAGAACATTGGAAATTATAACGAGCTGAGCTAAGAGATAACTCACCGATGAAACACACTAGAACCCAAAGAAATATTGGCTCAATGAGTTAAGGTTGTGATTAGGGTGACTTCTGAGAGTGGGAGATGCTAATGACGACGGAGTAACTTGTTGTCAACGAGTTAACGTGGGGACTTCTTACGAATATGAGCATAAGGACTAGCTCACTAGTGTGGAATGAATGGACCGACTCGAGATAGGTATAACTCGGTGAACACGTAGAGCTCGGGTCAGGTCACAAAGTTTGACGATTTCGCAAATGGAAGATGAATCAAAAGGAATTAATCCTGAGAAATAATGACTTTGAGAGAGCTGAGATCGAGTAACTTAAAGCTAGCTCAACACGACAGTGTGGTTTGTGGAAAACTTAGTGTCGAGGCGAGTTGGGTTGAAGAGCTCACTAAGTTGAGCATGAGGAAAGAGGATTTTTGAAGGGCCACATCATGGGACAATGAAAATTACACTCATAGGAGCTCGACGAGCTAATTTTAAAAGCATGAAACTCGGTGGTACGACAAGGAGCCATGGATCGAGTTCAAGTGCAATGAAAGCAAAAGATACAAGTCGGTAAATGAGAGGTTGTGGGTTTTGATTGAACTCACCATATAATTTCGTCACAAATTTGTAAAAGAGATCAAGCAAGAAGCTCGCAAGAGGTCGACCAAAAATGGAGATAGCTCGACTCGAGTTGGTGGGTGGATGGTGTGACTCAAAGTTTGAGTTAGTCTCATAAGGAATGTGCATGGGCTTATATGAGAATTCAACATGGAAGTGAAGGATTCAATGCTTGTTAAAGGATCAATGTAGAAGGGGCTCGAAGGTGAAATGATTTGCAGGATATAATTCAAGCGGGTGATTTGAGCGTTCGAGCCAAGGGCATGGAGTATCGAGTGGCTCAAAGGTTGGATCTATAGAGCATGCTTTGAGCTCTAAAGGACTCGACCAAGATAATTTTGGACCCATGGGTCATCACGGTTGAGAACCGAGTTGAACTCGATGGTGAGGACGTTGTTACTGAGACAAACACAGATGAGACATGAAAATTATGAGGATGAGGTCGCATAGAAAATGACTCATGAAGTGTCATCCCATCTCACTAGGAGGAAGGAGCTCAACCATTACATTTGGGAAGTAACTCGTGAAGCTTGGAAAATGAATGAATTGCTTGATGCGTTTTGTGGCAATAGCTCGGAGGAATCAAGCTTAGAAATGACCGAGCTAAGGTCATGATGAGGTTGACATTGTAAGAGGAATAAAATTCGAACCAAAACAATCTCGTGTGAAAGTAGTGAAAGATTCGCCAAACACGGCTAGGTAAAATGATTTCATTGTGCAGGAGAGTTCAGAACGTCGAGCAGGGCCACACCAAATTTGTGGGAAAAATATAAGTTGTAGCCAAATTTGGGATGCAAAAGATGGCATGCAATGAGATGGTGATTCCTCACACTAAGTGAAAAAGTGGAAATTAGTGGTCATCCGGCCAAAACGGCACATGGCCAAATGATGTTGAAATCCCGCACTCAAATCCCGCACGTGGAAAATAAGGAGAGCATTGCAAGGGAAATAGTGAGATGGAAAGTCTTTGTAAGAATTTTGAGCATGGGAGAAGGTTTTGTTTACTACCAAGAGTGGAATTTCAATGATGGTAATCCAAGTTGGCAATCATGTGCTTAGAAAAATTAACGAAGAGTTTGGGTCTGCATTTTAGTAACATTAGGTGAGTCACTAGGAATTTCAAACCACATTGGAGTGATTAACAAGAACATGCTCGTGTAGAGGCCGAGTTATCAGTTGAATCATCCGGTGCATGCGTAACACCTCATAAGTAGAGCTCGGTTAATGATCGAGTTAATAAGAAAATCAGTAGGAGACCCGGTCGAGGCGTTGAGCCCTCAATGCAATGTAAGATGGAAACGAGAGATTAGCATGTTAGAGTAGTTGGCTAGTCTTGGTATTAATGAATAGCTCATGGCATCGAGTTCAGGGTGAATCCATAGAAATCATAAAATGGATTTAGTGCAAAGCTTCAGCAGACAACTTCAGTAGACAAACTCGGGCCGAGCCAAGATAATACTCGTGTGAAGGTTTTGATGTGAGATAGAGAGGTCAAATCGCCTTAGTAGCTAGGTAAACTCACGATCCGGAGGAATTGCAGATATAACTTGACGAGATGAAACGATGCTTAAGTTAGAGAATTTTTGAGTGCAGGCTAGCTTGAAATACTCAGTGCATAGCTCGGATGGGCCAAAAGGGTCATCCAACTTCATAATGGCAAGGAGTTGGTGGGAACGAGGTAGAATGTAACAAACGAAAAGCCTGAGATGGCCTGTATGATCCCGACAGATCATGTAGGAGGGATTGGTGGTTCGGGGAAATCAATGGAGCTCAGCCAATTATGAATGGGTGAGCTACTTATTCGATGGGATTGTGTGATGGCTGGCTAATTCGAGGTTAGCTTACATTGGCGTTGAGTTAGAATCACGTAACTCAGACATATGGTTGAGGATTCGACTAAGTGGCTCTACTAGTGCGAGGTGATTCAAGTCAAGGGCTCACTCGATTAAGCATGTCAACTAAGATCCGAGGTGGTTCTCTCGAATTGATTAGGGGAGGCTTGCTCGATCTCTCCAACTCATGGAATGTCTTGTGCACTCAACGAAGAATACAAAGGGTGGGTGGCCAAGTATTTTCAATGTGCCCGAAGTATAGGACACTATTTGAGCTTGGTATTGAATGAAGAATGCCTCTACTGTGTGGAAATGGTGATCCAATTTATAGGGGATCGATATGTATTTGGCGGAATAGACGTCTCACTAGAGCATAGTCAAAAACTTGCAAGAAAAATGAAGCTTGCCCATAAGGAGAAAGTGCCAAGTAACTCAACTCGATGCGAGATGTTATGACAGAGGGGGCTGGTGGTGATTTTTGTGTGCTAAATATGGAGTCTAGATTTCAATACTAGTGAGAGCGCTCAATGAAAATGAGCTCGATGCAAAGGAGGAACAACTCGTAGCTCGACCATTAATAGAATGGAAACTCGGGGCTCAAAATGAGTAGCTCATGGAGTTAGGTCACACGACGGAGCATTAAGAGCTTGATTCGGTGAAATACAAAAGAGAACAAAGTTGAGCTCGGTGAAACATTGAGCTCATAGAACAAGGTGAGTGTACCCGAGGTAAACCAACGCAATATGGAGGAGCTCAAGACCAACTCGGTGAGTTGGCTTGGTGAGCCAACCACCGAGTTGGTATTTTCAACCATTTCACATGGAATCCCCCCCTTCAAGGCAAACTAGTCTTGAGGGTCCCACCATATCTTTAATTAATTTAATATTTTTATTTAAATATTTTAATAATAATATTTATTATTATTATTTAAATATTCTTTTAATTAATTAAAAATACTAGGTCAACCAGACATTAATGGCACATGATGGAAGCTTCTCAAAGTGGTTCAACCAACTAGAATAAATGAACCATCATGTACCTTCAATTTAGAAATATAATTATGCCCTTTCCTCTTCCCTCTCACAAGATTCTTCTATAAATTTAAGTTGGAGGCTCATTCCAAAGGGTTCTAACACGTTAGATAGGTTGGAAAGTTAGACGTCTTAGGCAAGTGCAATTTTTCAAGAGTCTTCTCTCGCAAGTTGTGCTTGTGTGTCGAGAGAAGCTATCAAGCCTCCTCTTTGAGACCGTAATGGAAACCATTACCTCTTCTCGAATGTATGATGCATTTTGCACATTATTGAAGTAATAAAATTGTGTGTTTTGTGACTAATCTTGGCCCTTTCATCGTTCTATACTTCCTTGTGCATTTTCTCATGCTTGCAGGTACACTGTGCAAGTTCACATTTCTATTGCAGGTTCTTGGAGTTATGTGCTTATCAAGTGGTGGAGTATTGCATGCAAAGTTGAGTTGTGGTGTCTGTTCACCCTTCTTAAGTTCATCTTTCTTCACTGGGAAATTGATATATTGCTATGTCTGATCAAGTTTAACAAAGGGAACACATGTTTCTTAGTATGTGGTATTATGTACCCTCTCTAAGTTGTAGTAGGTGAAGTTGACCTGTGGTGCACACACCCTCTTCAAATTAACCCTTCCCGATTCCGGAAACACCCTTTATTTGGTTCATCACCATCCCTATTATAGTTTCATTTCTGTAAGCCTCTTTCCCTAAAACCCCATGAAAATGTTAGCATAGGACTAGATAGCTAGTTTTATTACACTAGGAGTAAGACAACAATTAGTTTAGCAAGAGGAAGTTGGCATTCTCCAGAGGTTCACCTCGAGCCCAAGTCCCATATCTTGAGAGTTGATCCCATGTGTCCCAATCACACCAAACGTCATGTTCACATTCTAGCCATTCAGAGGGTGCAGTGATTTGGCGACAATAATGACACCTAGAATATGATCGGAAGTAGATATGTTGAGATAAAAATGATCCTCCTCATGTGGAGGCGTGAGCATAGGCTATGATATAATATATTGCTTAAGTTCATCAAAGGCCTTATGATGATTGACATCCCACTTAAAGTGAGTGTGTTTCGAAGGAGATGATGAAAAGGTTAGCAATGATTAGAAAGTGACGAGATGAAGCGGTGAACTGATTAAAGTCATTGTTGGAGACTATGAAGTTTCTTAAGATTGGATGGATGAGGCATCTCAAGGATGGCTTTGATTTTAGTGGGCTCAACCTCAATACCATTGATAGAAACAATGAAGCCAAGGAGTTTTCCTTTTAGAATCCCAAAACACACTTGGCGGGATTGAGACGAAGGAAGAAGCAAATGAGGTGCATGAAGAGGATTTTAAGGATGGATAGGTGGTCATGTCAAGATTTGGATTTACCCAAGAGGTCATCGATATAAAGCTCTATGGTTTTATGGATGAGATCATGGAAGATATAGGTCAAAGAATGCTGATAGGTGGCCCCGACATTTTTCAAACCGAAGGGCATAACACCATAACATAAGGTTCCCCAAGGGTGATGAAAGAGGTCTTATGTTGGTCTTCTGGTGTGATGAAGGATATGATTGTAACCAAAGAAACCATCCATAAGAGAAAATATGTCATGGCCGGCTATTAATTTGACTAGTTGATTAATGTTAGGAAGGGGAAAGTCATCTTTAGGGAAATCGATATTTAAATTTGGAAAGTTAGTACAAATGTGAAGCTTTTAGAGGCTTTAGAAACATGTATGATGTTGGGAACCCATTGTGGATAGCCGATGGGTTAGATGAAGTTGGTAGAAATAAGACATTTTAATTCTTCTTTGACAAGAAGGGACACGTGAGGGTGTATGTGACATAAATTTTGCTTGATCGGCTGCGTTAGGGATGGTGACGATGTTATGGTGAAGATGTTAGGATTGAGGCTTGACTTATCAACATATGACTAGGTGAAGGCCTAACTATCCTTGGATAAGAAAGAGGTGAAGGCCTCGAGTTCTTGTGGATCAAGAGATTGGCCAACTTTAATGATGCAAGTTTTTATGAATTCCCTACATTGATGTCAATGATGGATTTGTTGAGAAGGGTGGATGTATTAGGAGGTAAGGCCTTATGAATATGTGAATATTTTGCCCCTATGTGCGAGAGAATGGATTCATCATCGTTGCATTGGAGAATGTCTATGATAGGGGATTCCTCTTCTATCATCTTAGGGAATTTAAGAGGAAGGGACCTAGTTTCACCCCTCGGCTGATAGGTGACCAGCCCAAAGTGATTATGGAGATTAAAAAAAGTTTGGAGGAAGGACACCTCGTCCACATCCATGGGGTGGTTAGATGTGGAAGGAGATGATGGTTCAATGATGATGGGGGTTAGAAGAAGTGTGAAGAAGAAGTGGTGGGGTGTTCTTTGAATCCCAACCCGAACTTATCATGGGGGTTTGTGGATTGGTCGAAGACAAGATTATGCATGCCTTTCTCATTGATTAACTAAAGTATACATTTATTAAGTGAATCTTGATTAACTAAAATGTGGATTTATTAAGTTAATATAAACTAGGAACAACAATAAATAACAGTAAATAAAAGTAGTAAATAAATATGGAAAGTGACGCAAACAACTAGGCTAATGAAAATAGAAACCCTAATGTGTAAGAAGAGTAAGGAAGTGACTTAGTTGATTCACAGGCTAATCTAGATTGTGTCATAAAATAAACTGAATATTATGGAAGTAGGAATGAACATGCAAAGGTCCGAAAAGGACATATCTAAGTTGTTTAACTAGAATGAGGTGCACGATAGAGATCGGGGGTACTGTGAGCACCCTAGTATGAGTTTTGAGCACTTGGTCTATGTAGGAGGTCAAAACCAGATTTGTATGGTAAGAAGATGATTTAAAACCCTCTTTGTTTGTCACGTGTAATTCGCTACTCTATCTTGAATGTCAATTTGATGATCAACAATGAAGAATAGACCTATAAAACCCCAAAACAAGCATCAAACCCTAAAAATAAAAATGTAAATGATGGGTTGGCATCCTCAACATCCACAATGGTGAACTTACTAATTGAGTTTTGTACTACATTTTAGACCTAAATGTAGTTATGAGTTTGTGTGAATCATGCCACTGAACCTTTGTTGTTCTAGTCGCACTTTGTGAAGTAGTGAGCTATAACTATGTGTAGAAAATGTAATAAATGGTGGATGGAATAGAATAAACTTCCCTCCTATGCTTGTGTGATGCAGATGAACCAACCTTGTCCCTTGTGATGAAGCTAGATGGATGCAAATGAGCTCTAGATGCCTTAGATGGATGCAACTCTAGGTGGATGATAGTAGTGACTAGTGCTTAGTCCCTCATTATGGTTTCATAACTTTGTATTTATATGGTTCTCTTGTTCTAATTTCGTAATTAACCCCAAAGAGGCCAACCACCAAAAATATAGAATGTTCAAATGAGAAAGTGCCCAAAAAGTGGCGGGAAAGTGTAAAAGGATCGTGGTGCCTCAATTGGGATTAGGGATGCTTTGAATAGGCGCCCAAGATTTTGGGACCACATTTGGCACCCTAGTCAAGGCTAAAATGATGCAAAATGACAAAAAAGAATGGGAATGTATGTGTAGGAGGTCATAAATGATGATGGAAAGCAAAGTAAAATGACCAAAAATATGGGGGCTAATTAGTACTTTCTTCACTCAAAAACCATATGAATAGTAGTATGAAACCAAGAATAAATAATACCCAAAGTGTGTGATTTAGTGTCTACACTCATAACACCCAAGACCAAATCCCTTCCAAACAAGACGATGGGGATATGTATAGGTGAAGGATTTTTTATGGAAGAAGTCAAAGTCATTGGTATATGGCTTGGTGTGAGGTTGGTCATTGGTGTGAGAAGAAGGGCGATCAATGCCACCATAGACAATATTAGTTTTTAGATGAGGTGGACCAAATGAAATGATATCCCCAACGTTATGTTGATACATAGGATATTTAATGGTTCTACAAGTTGATTGAGTGAGGGAAGAGAATTGAGAGTGAGGAGTTGATACTCCCCAGAGAGAGACATTGCATCACATTATCGAGAGATTCATCATTAGGTGATTTATATGCATGTACAAAGAACTAGTGGATTCTTCAAAGTGGATGGGTCTTGCTTAGGGATGGGCACACCATTTGGATGATAGGTCATATGACATGCCTTGAATGGAGGAAGGTCAAAGGAGTGTATGGATTTTCCCTTCATGCTCATACTTAATACAATGATGAAGAGTAGATGGGACACAACAATGCATGACACAAATCCATGGGCATCCAAGTAAGACATTATATTGAAACTCCCCTCAACAATGTAGAAGATTTCATGGAGGATTTTTTCACCAATGGATGGGGAGGATAACTATTCTCAAGGGGGAAACAACATCATTGAAGGCTCGGAGGACCACGGGTGATTGGTGATAATGGTTTGGGAAGCTTAAGTTGGTCAAAAGTATGGGATGAGATGATATTGATGTTGACACCATTTTCAATCATAGATGTCGGATGAAGGTGTTATTGATGTGAATAATGATGAAAAGAGGGAGATCATGGTCTTTAGGTAGGATGTTGGGAATCTCATGAATCATCAAAGGAGATGGTAACAAAAGTACAAGAGCTCCAACAAGGGCCACAACAAGTTGGACTCATCGAGATGAGATTGGGATATCTACTGTAAGGCTTTGATGATGAGAGCTTGATGATGATTAGGGGAGTTTTGGATGAGCTCGTAGAGAGATATCTTAATGGGAGCTGATGTAGTTATTTTACGATGCCTTTGTTCAATGGTGGCAGAGATTTTGGGTTTACGGTGTGGATAGGATGGACACCTTGGCCTTAGATGAAGAAGGGGATGGAGTGGGATCATTGGAAGGAAAATGATGAAATTTTTGGTTTGGATTGGGTAGATGGTTGGGACTCATGAGGGAAAGAATGAGTGGTGATATAAACAACATCTATATAAAGAGGAGGACCATCCTTAGGAGAGGTAGAAGTGGTGGTGGATGGATGATGAAAGACGTGGATGAGGAAGTAGATTTAGAGGTTTTAGAGGTTATATAATTGATTGGAGGATTGAGCTTAGATGTGGATGGGATGTTGGAAAGATGGGAGAGGGTGGTCTTCTTTGATGAGAAGATCATCCTATTTATGAGATTGTTGATGAGGGTTCAAAGGGCCCTATAGTGCTTTATGTCATGTCTAGGGACATGATGGTAGGCACATATGGTGTTGGAATCAAACCACATGGGTTTTAGGCCCACGTGGGTCAAAGGGATTGATAGGGGAAGGGTGATTGTGGATGCTTGGGTGAGACATTAAAGGATTTTAGTATAAGATCCGATGGGGTTTGTGAAGATGAAGTCTTATGGACTTTGGGTGGATTTGGTTTGGGGAGGATGATGAAGGAAAGAGAGGTGCCTTACTCTTGTGAGGCTTTGTAGGGGCCTTGGATTCATATTTCACTTTGGATGTTTTTGATTTAGACTTAGGAGGGGATGGATGATTTTGATTCAGATTTGGAAGAAGGAATAGATGATTTAGATGCAGATTAGGAGGAGGGATAGATGATTTGGATTGAGATTGGGTGGTGATGGGTGTTTTGGATAAAGGAATGGTCCCAAAATAGAAGGTGGAGGCCCTAAGATAGATGTTTGGATGTTGGATGGCTTGGATTGATGACAGGGCTTTGAGGTAGGAAGCTCAATTTCTTATGTGGGTGAGTGAGGGATTTTTGGATGGGAGCGCCAAGGTTCTTAGGTTTTTGTTGCGAGGTTTTACCCTTGGTGGGGATCACGATGATTTCAATGATGGAGTTATCTTTTGAGGTAGGTGTAGATGATGTGGATATAGATGGCATAAGATGTAAGGATTGGGGATGAAGATGGTTTTTGGATAGCATGATTGATAGGATGAGAAGAGATTACAGATTGTGTAATAGTTGGAGGTGTTGGTATAAAAGTGGTTAAATTTGTAGAAGATGAGGATGGGATAGGGACACTACTTGTGGTAGAGTTGATGGGAGATGTCCTGTTTGGTAGAGATGAGAGATGGCATAGATTTGGATGTGGATATAGGTATAGGTATGGATATAGATGGAGTTGTTGAGATAGAGGTAGATGTGATAGATGTGGGTATAGTAGATGTAGATATGGGTGTGGAAGTAGGAGTGGATGTTGAGATAGATGTGGAAGTGGGTATGGGAATGGTAGGTATAGGTGTAATAGATGTGAGAGTATTAGATATGGATGTAGTAGATGTGGGTATAATAATGGGGGTACAATAGGTATGGGAGTAATAGATGTGGATGTGGTAGATGTAGGAGTAGTAGATGTAGTAGATGTGGGTACAATAGATGTGGATGTAGTGGATGAGGGTGGTGGTGTGGAAGCTTGATTCAAAGTATTGATTGTGTGGGTGTTGAGCTTGGGATGTAGGGGAGTAGCTTGGTTATTTGGTGGATGATTAGGGAAGGGTTACTTGAAGACATCTAGTGGTTGGTTAGGAGGGGCATTAAGATTGTTTACTTGAAGGTCCCTCGATCGATAACCATTGTACTAGGTCCTTGAAGGTATACAACATTTTCAATATCATGGTCACAAACTTGATGATGTTTGCAATAGTGGTCTGTCATGATACCATGTGGGTTTGGGACATGAATCATCAATGGGTTGGATAGGGGAAGTTGAATAAGGTTGAAAGCCATAAGTTTGTCGAAGATGGAACTATAAGATTCTGAGGGGAGTATAGTTAGGAGATTTGGTCTAGGAGATCTTTGTGGAGGTTCAACATGAGATGTGGATGTGGAAGAGGATTTAATGACAAATGACACTTGCCACATTTTTGGATTTTTCATTATGAGGGAAGGATGATTTGGTGAATTTAGATTTGGGCTTGTTGGAGTAAAGTTTGACATGGCCTTGCTCAAGGGCTCGTAGTTCTAGTTTTTGAGCCATGGTGAAGGCTTCCTCAAAGTTTGAAAATATTGGATTTGAAGAGTAGATGAGATATGTTTTACACATGATCGAGAGAATATTTTGATGAGCTGGTTTGGGAAGAGAAAAGGACAATTGATTGATGATACCACACCACCTAGTGATGAAATATGTGATTGATTCATCATCAAATTGTTTGATGGCATAGAGGTCGGTAATGGTGATCTTGTGTGTGATATTAATGGAGAAGTGTTCTAAGAAGATATGCACAAGTTGGGTGAAAGAGAAGAGAATTTGAGGAATGCCATTATACTAGTCCAAAGCGGGCCCGACCAATGACATGGGGAAAGTGTGAAGCATGAGATCTTGGTCATGTGGGTGATGAGATAACATGTGTGCCTAAAGGCATGAAGGTGTTGTTGAGGGTCCTCCTTACTTATTGAATTTTGAAAATTTAGGGAGTTCCTAATGGGGAGGATATGGTTTGATGGGGATGGATGGATTGATGGGCTCATTAAAAATTTGTTCATAAGTGAATGATTTTAGGACCCAAGGTGGTGGCTTCCAAGTTCACTAACCTACTTAGAAAAAGCTTGCATGGGGTCATTGGAGGTATGGGGATGAGAAGCTGATGGATGAGGTTGTGGATTGTAAGAAGTGGATGGGTTGGGTTATGGATAGGATTGATATTGTTGGGGATAAGTAGGAGTTTGTGGGGGTGGTTGATAAGGAGGAAGATAATTGAAAGGTTGTGATTGAATAGGTTGGGAGATAGGATGTTGGGAAGGGATGTAGATGAGTGGTGTGATTGAGGAGGCTATTGTTGGATGATAGGGGATTAGATTGGGGATGTGTTGGATGAGGTGGTTGAGATGTTTGGATGGGGTGATTAGGAAACATGTGTTGGAAGGTGCTTTAGAGTGGAGGTTGATTGGTTTGGATTGACTCTGAAGGGTGGGGTTGTGAGGTAATAACATTGGCATGGACTTGGGATGTGAAGATAGGCACCGAGCTTTGAATGTGTTGCTCGGGTGGTGGAGGAGTAAGTTAGATTCCTGAAGATTTTGAATGGGGGCATTGATGACAACATTAGATGAGGATGGGATGGGGAGAGAAGATGTAGGGATGGTGTTAATACGAGGTAGATTGGTGGAATAAGAACCACAATTGAGTGGATTGATGAGTTTGGGGATCATGGTAGAAGACTCATGAGAGCCATGTTCATGTTGGGCTATGGAAAGCTTCATTCATGGCTCTAGGGAAGAATACAACAAGTTGAGAAGTGAGGACTTGGGTGGATTTGGGTTGAGAGTGATAAGCATACAATTATTGAAGGGAGGTCCATCGATGGGAAGATTGGTGGATTTATGGATAAGATAGTCATGAAGAGAAACAGATTAGTGTCAAGGAGTTCCTGAAACTCCAAACATCCACGAGGGATAGTGGGAGGCCCAAAGGTCTCTAAAGAAGCAACAGATGGGGGTGTAAGCTGGTCTAGAGGGGATAAATGATGGTAGATGAAAGGATTGGTTTCAACATGGGGATTTGTTTGAACCATAGGGGAATCACTAGAAGGGATCATAGAAATGATAGGTTGGGGAACCAAAGAGGAAGTGATCAAAGGAGTGGAAGAAACAATGGCAAAGAGTGGATGTTTGTTGAGAAAGATTGTTGGAGATGGGGATGTTGTTGGATGAGGTTGTGTGTTCCATTTTTTTGGTTTGAGAATGAGTGAGAATGGGCATGAAACAAACAACAAGAACTTATGTTGGTTATTAATATGACAAGAAAATCAAGCAATCAAAGTGTTAATTATCTTGTTTATTTAGAAAAGTGTGAAGAAAAAAGGAAAGGCTCAAAGGGAACCTAAGAAATGGCCATCTAAGGATGGTTTTAGGTTTTTTAGGTTGGACATCCTCGATATACCCAAAGGTATGTGAGGCAAAAATATATGATGACTATCGATACATGGCTTGGTATGGGGCCTACCCCTACACTTCATGCACAAATGATAAGGGTGTGAGCACTTAGCCGATATATATCGATAGTCAAAAAATTTATAACGTGGCAAGAACACCATGACAAGCTTTCCTTATTGGGTGATGAAATCCCAATAATTCCACCTGGTAGGAGATGTTTTGGATGTGTTAATTGATTTGTGAGTTTGGATGTGTGTGAAAGAAGTGTGAATGCAAAAGATTACCTCCTAGTTAGACTATGTGAGAATCAAGCAAACATGAAGGTGTTCTTTTAAGTCCCAAAACAAAATGTGAAATTCAATGAGATCACACAAACAAAGGAGGGAGAGAAATGAAAAAAAGAAAAAATCAAGGCAAAATGAGGAATACCTAGATAATGCTATTTTCCTTTTTTTTAAAATTTAACACATGCGTTGTTGGTCCAAGTAAGAAAGCAAAATCCATAAAGCAAGCATGCAAAGAAGCATTACCTGCACATTAGTAGAAAGATGAAAATAGAAAGGAAATGAAATAAAGAAATAAAGAAAGGACTCACTAAAGAATAAGGGTGGGTCCCACCTGTGAAGCATGCCATAATGTTTAACGAGATTTCCCACTCTTGTTACAAGTTAATGAAAAGGATACAAGAAATCAAGAAACTCAAAACTATGGGAGGGTTTAAGGCTACCTCTGATATGTGATAATGATGATGATGGAGATACATGTGTGCAAAAGATCCTCTTCACGGCGAGCTCGATAACTTGCACAACAAAGAGAAGATAAACAAGAAAATGATTAGTAGATAAGATGGTGGGTTTCTTGACTAGGTAGTCCCTGAGAAGTGATAACTTCTTAAGGATGGATGTCAACCCACTTTGATAAAAAATATAGATAAAATGATGTTGGATTAATATGATAGACATAAATGAAAAAGTAAAAACATAGATATGAGATATCTTTAGAGATGCTAAGTAAAATATATGATAATGTAGATGATAATAAAAAAATCAAACTTGGTCGGGCCTAGATGAGTAATGTTGAGGATGTCAGGATGTATGGTAAAGTATAGTCTTTTATTAAGGAAAAGAAAAATGAATGGGGACAAGGTTGATGGATGAAAAAGTAGGATGTGGGGTTGATGTCAAAAAGTAGGATGGATGTTATGGATGGAAACAAAGGTCCTAAATAATGAGGAGCTTTAGGATAGATGATGGATGATGATGGAGATAAAAAAAGGGTAATGATAGATCGGGTTGATGGCGATGACTAGGTTGGGTCAATGATGACAGGTCGTGGATCTAGTGTTTGATGGGTAAATGGATGGGAAAATCGTGAAGAAGGATCAGTGATGGAAAATGCAACAACAAAGCTCTAAGGCAACCAAAAGACCTGTAAGAAAGAGGTGATGAAATAATGGAAGGACTCCAACAAGCTCTACATCTTCAACTCTCCATGGATGACATGCAAAGGTTCTAAGGTACAACCAAGTTGAAGATTGTTGATCATGAGAAGAGGAGAAAACAGACCAAGCTTGCAAGATAGTAAAACACTCAAAAATTTCATCCTTGAGGAGAGGAGGGGTAGAGGCATATTTATAGGGTTGA
Organism: Taxus wallichiana var. yunnanensis; assembly: GCA_018340775.1. Lineage (NCBI taxonomy): Eukaryota > Viridiplantae > Streptophyta > Pinopsida > Cupressales > Taxaceae > Taxus > Taxus wallichiana. The sequence goes on along the minus strand of CM031239.1, from coordinate 950,839,987 downwards.
TGGTGACACCGATGGGTCAAAGAATTGGTGATTACATGTCTATGGGTGGTGGAGGTGATGTTTATCTCGATAAAGGGGGCCTTAAAGAGGCTAAAATTAGGGGTTTATCCATTTAGGCGAGTTAATGGTTGCATAAGGAGAATAAAGGTAGTGGGAGGATAAGAGGGCATTGAATGAGGGAGGTGGAATCCTAAGGACAATAAATGGGGGTGTTTATGGGTAAGAATCCTAGGAAAATGGATAGGTTTTAGGGGTAATTAAGTATTATTAAGGGTAAATTAGAGGGATAAAACAATGGTAAGGTTAAGATGATATTAAAATGGGAAAATGGAAATTAGATGAATAAATGGGATTTTAGAGGAAGAGGATTAAAGGAAAATGAGGTGTAGGAAGGAAATATAAATTTAAAAGCTCTGCTCCTTCAACGGTCCGGGACCTTATGTTCACCAATTAGAGGGAGTTTTTTTGTTGTAGGGTGAAAATTAATTACTCTTAATTGTATCATTAAAGTTATGTTTTGGAAGATAGATTGCACATTCTTCACGGTTGACTGTTGAATGTGCCTTACCATTGTGAGTTCTAATGAAAAACATATTAAATGTCATCGACCAAAAAAGTTAACACTTTAAAAGATATAATAAAATAATAGCAAATCCCCCTTTTCCATTTTTTCTTTGAAATATTCCATTTTGGTCAATCACGTGCGGCGGTTCATAGTACCATACAACTTATGGACAAGTTATTGACATTGATTGCGTGGCACCTCCATATGGCTTAAAATTAATGCAATACACCACCGTTAATAAGGTCTAACACCTATTCCGCCACTCAATATGAATGTTTATGAGGGGAACCTTATTTGCATTCTTTATATCTAAAGAGAAACCATAATCATATATGAGCTTAAAATCAAAAACATAATGAACCCTCAATGCAAAGGATTTAAATTTTTAACATATGTTGTCTTGAGATTGAATGTATCCCCTTTCTTCATCGAACATTTAACAAAATATGCACAAATTACATATTTTCCGCCTCACAAAAAAATTTGCTTCCTCGTAATGGTTCCACCAAACATTATCCTCTCTTAATTGCCTCTCCTCCCTCTAACACCCCTCTTCTTCCTTTTATGTTTTGGTCCCTTAAAATCAACCTCGTCTTACACTACCCCTTCGGCATTCACATCACACATTTCATGTGCGATTGCTAGTTTTAGAAAATAAAAATAAATTGACAACCTTAAACATAGATAAAGTAAAAATACTTGAGAAATACAACTTTAAAAGAATGCAAATTAAATTAGAATTATGTAGATAAACATAAAAACATGCAATGTAAAACAAGTCCAACTAGGTAGGCAAAGGAAAGCGTATGATGGAAAAGTAACATGTGAGTGTGGGAATCTACAAGTACCTCTTCCTCATACCTAACCTCTCGAGGTCGTGTCGAGACAACCAGTGAATGTTGAATGTGGATAGATATAGACAAGCTAATCGAGTAATCTTAAATCCTCAATACACAATAATGGAATCTGCGAATCTAAGGTGAAGAAGGCCCTCCTAACCTGAATTGGTGTAATGGTTCATTCGGATATAATGGCTGTTCGGAGGCTCCAATCGATATCAAGCTCTGCTGAGATTTTGTTTCTTGGTTGTTGGATACGTGGGAAGTGACCTGTAGGAGCTTCGTATATATCTCCAGACAAGGTCATGAAAATGGTGATAGGCGGCAATAGATTTGCGTTAAACTATGGGTGGTTTTTACGGTCTAACCGAGAAAATATTAGATTGATTGGCTTCATGTTTAATACGGAGCGTGCTTTATAATATCCGGCGGGAGTGGTGAAGATCTAAATACCAGTGTTTGCAAGCCGGTGTCAATACTTGATTGGTTTGTTGGCCCATTGGGTTATGGGACTTGGGGATCGCAACCATGAGTTCATGGTTGTTGTGGACCTGTTATGGTCATGTGAAGAATCAATCCCTTCTCCCAACTATCTAGTAATCGTATGCCTTTTCAGCCTCTACGTTTAGAACTAGAAGTTGTATGATTTTCTCGGAGTACCTAAAAGGTGTTATAGCAACTTGAATACGTAAGCTAGCATCATATGTCAGAGGAGGTCTCCGCGTTAGGCTATGGAACCAAATGATCACAACCAAATGTTTTCTCTCATTCGAACCCTTGCACGGTCATTCAAGTGTTTTATCAAGGCAATCTATAGTTTGGATGGTTTGACCAGAATGTGTAAGCTTTGCCTTCTTTGATATTCAGTCCTCTTAGTTGCTCACTAATTGCTTGTAAGTTTGCTTTGTTGCTCGAAAGACTTGTATCCTAAGGTCCGATCTATATCAACTAAAGTTGTGGGTAGAGTTGGTTGAGGTCTTATGGGTTTAAATATATATTCTCTAGGCTCTCTAGGTCTGTGATTGTCATACAAAATGATTCAATTTTTAACTAACATTAAACTGATTACAAAAAGAAGTATTTTCACTATGCAAGTATTCTTCTATTTTTGTATTTTCAATGACGTATTTCAATGAAATTTAAAGAGCAGTTACTCTAGTATATTTATAACAATAGACAACTAATCTAATAACGAGAATAAAACAACCAAAGTATCCTGGTATGGCCATTTGTATGCAGTTTGATTTTATCCTAAATATCTAAGCAACTAATTATATAAAATTGAAAGGCTCTCGATCCTACCTCAGAAGTGAGGAATGAATCACAGATTTCTCGAAGCTATCAATCCCCAAAACTTCCCTGACAATATCGAAAGCAAAATTTTGGTCGAAACGAAATAATTCGCTACTCTATTTGATATGTCGTAACTAGAACTTTGATAGCTCAAACTTGGTGTTTATAGAAACAGTGGTAAATCTAGTTTGTGTGTGATTTCATCCCCTCGGTGTGATCTCCTCATTCCTTCATGTCCTCGTGAATCCGAGAAAGTAAGTATATGATCGTATCACGAGAAGATGGTATTCGAACAATGGCGGCTTTGGATATAGACCAAATACAATGCGAGTAGGAGAGGATAAGCGCAAGTGAAGCAGAGCTTGACTATGTAATTCCTAGCGGGATTTATTGCGGGAATACAACACAAGTGTATCAAGAGTTTGAAACTATCCTTGCTGACAAAACAAAACCAACATGACTTTAATGGATTCTATTCTAGAAATGAAGCTATTCTATGTTAAATTGATTGTGCAATAATAATGAAACAAATGAAACAAGAAAGATATGACTTCTAAAATGCCAACAATGGAAGCAAAACATGAAACTAACAGAATTCTAAGCAAGGAATTGAAAAACTGAACAAGAGAATTGAGAGGATGAGGGGCCATTTTCTTGAAAACAAGCTAGCTATTTATAACCAATGCATTTACCAGAGGGTAACTCCCATTAGAACTCTTTTACTATAAACAAAGGAAAAACACTATTCCCAGGGAGCAGAAAACATTAATGCAAGCCAAAGTGGTTGAAGAAAGCGTGTAAATTTGAAGATTTATGTTTGACGTGATCGTCGGAAGAATATGGAAAACGTGAAAAAAACCGCCGCCCTGTGCAGGGCGGCGGTTCCGTCACTGAAGACAAAAATGCAAGAAAAGGGGGAAAAGGGAAAACAAGGCACATGGAGGCTGAGCGGGGCATAGGTACAAGCGTATACATGGCGAGCCTTTCTGGATTCCAAACACCTTGCAAGGAGACCTGTATCATCATTGGGGCACGTGTAACATCGTTCTGGCAGTGTAATACCCTACAATTTTGGGTATGTACATATTGCCCCCTCGAGAGAAGTGTTTTAGCCATGAAGAGGCGTAAAATGGTGGATCAAGTATGGCGGTCCTGAAATGGGGAGTTAGGAGCTATACCTGACACGCCCGTGTGCTGGAAAGTCGCCATCCAAGATCCTGCTACCTGCAAAAAAAATGAAAAGGGGACTCAAGTGCAGATAGATAAAACAATTTGAGAAATAAGATTGAATTGACATGAAAAGAGGACTTACCATCTACGTGGGGTTTTAGAACTTACCTCCGTCGGCACTCCGACCCTGCATGAAAGACATTCAAAATCAAATTAAGAGGGTTATTTATATAAAACGAAGTCATTTTACTATTCATTTGCGTGGATTGATTTGATAGATTTTTGAGCTCTAGGACCCATGGTGACAGTTTTTCGACGAGAGTATAGTCAAAACGTTCGTGGTGAGATAGTGATCATGCCTCGAGAGCAGAACATTGACCTGCGAAGTCTCAGGTTAGTTCTTCTCGATTTATCATTTTTAAACCTAAAATGTGGAAATGATGAAATCTTTTACTCTGGGGGATCATTTTTGAAAATGTTAGTTTTAAATGTGTCTTTAGGGGGGCGCCCATAGGGTAGGTTTCTTTTTTGTTAAAAGGGTGTTTTTGCTTGTTTTTAAGCATTTTTAGGGCTTACGACCCGTTTGGTTTGCATGGGACAGGACCGCCGCCCTGTGTAGGGCAGTGATTAATCACTGTCGCCTTAGAAGGCGGTGGTTACGGAACCGCCGCCACTGCCTGTGGCAAAGTTGGTCCGCTATAGAGGATAAAACAATACAAAATTTTAACTTGTTTTTGCATGTATAGAATTTTTATGTGTTTTACTTAGTTTTTTCAACTGGATCTCAGTACTAACTTACTCCTTTTTGTGTTTTTGGGTGTATGCAGAAGAAGGAGGAGTACATCAAATGGAGCCAGGAGAGGGAGTGTGATTGGCTCTTGGCAGTGTTGGAGGCACTCTCTTAGGCGAGTGGGATACTCTCCAGAGGGCTAGTATATGGAGGATTGCACAGGTTCCTCATGTTGCACCCACCAATCACATATTGTGTGACTTGTTTTCATATTGGGATGCGGATCAAAACACCTTCGATTGCTAGGAGTTAGGGTGAGTGGTCCATCACCCTGGAGGATGTTTATCGTATACTGGGGGTTCCGATCCTTGTGGCAATGCTGTCTCTTAAGACAATAGTATCTAGATCACAGGTGGTTCAGTGGGCCACCTACATGGGAGATGCGGTTGTATTGATGGGGTCAAAGAAGGGTGTGAGGATCCGCTCTATCATTGAGTCAGACATTCCCTTGCTCCATAAGGCCATCATGGGCATCCTTGCATCCAGACTGATTGGGGACAAGGGAGGGGACACCCTCTTATATTGTTGGGCCCCTATTATTACACAGATTGAGGGCCATGGACGTGTCTACGCTTGGGGAGCAGATATCCTCGGGACTACCTACCATGACTTATACAGGGTAGTCTGTTTACAGGGGCAGTCACTGAGCCACCCGACTCTTGTCATGAGTTGGGTGTATGAGCACATTATCCCATATGGGAGAGGTGTAGAGGTGGAGGATTCCAGAAATTTTATCGGGGCTGCAAGATGGACGGGGATGACAGTTATTAGAGCTCCCCACCGGCCGGTGGCTTCACGACTACCGTAGACATGGAGGCCACTCCCTGTCAAGTGCCATGGCAGGGTATGGGGAGAGGAGACCATCACTTTGATTTCCTATTAGACCACCAGCCAGTTGATAGACAGGGCGGGGAAGTTGGAGATACACCCCTTTGACAGAGTTCCACAGCAGTTTGGCCTCCCCTATAGTGACATGCTCCCTCCGGCGATGCCAATGTATAGATCTATCCGCGAGGCTCGGGAGGTCCTAGAGGTCGGGGTTGGACTATTGTTACTGCCGGTACTCCTATTGCGGCTAGGAGGGTGGTACATGCACTAGGGAGAGCCGGTGCTCCTCAAGCACCCTTACTTCTGATTCTTTGTCGGTCCCACTCATATAAGTGATGAGCCCATTGATGTGGACTTCGAGCCGAAGGAGTTTATTAGGGGAGAGACTAAGGACATGGAGATCAATGAGATGGGTGGGGGGGATGATAGTGATCTTGAGTGGCATGACACCCAGGAGATCCTGCAGGCCGAGAGGGTGGAGCGGAGCATAGAGAGGGTGACTCTGGTTTCAGAGGAGTTACTCTCTCGGGACCTAGGTGGAGATGGTGAGTCTATTGTAGGCCGTCACATTGCCCCAGGACGTGGGGAGAGGACACCGGTTAGCGGCGACATCAGTGGTGGGTGTGGATCCTAGAGATCCTTCTTGGAGGCCTGACGATCCTAGTGAGTTGTCACTCTTCTCTTGACATTTGTTTTAGTTAGACTCGTCTTAGTTTGTTATTACTTTTTGTTTTGCTTACTCTTGGTTTTATCGTTGATCATTTTCTAACTTGTTGTTTTTCCTTTGTTTGCAGTGATTGCTGATGAGTGGCGAGACTTGATTTGCTGAGTGTGTACTGATACCTTGCTTCTCCCCTCGGAGAAGACTCGTCTTGAGCTTTTTGTGGAGGTGGGGAGCCCTTAGCGGTGGTAGGCATATGTCGATGTGTTTGCCGTTTGTGTCGGTATGCGGTGAAGATCATGACTTCCCTTCGCACGGAGGTAGCTGGATATAGGACAGCTGAGCACTTGATGAGGAGGAGTCATTCTCGTAGCGAGACGACGGCTATTGGTCATGACTACGAGCCCTTAGTACATTCGGAGTGCTGCGGCGTGGCTGAGGGAGTCCTAGCGTGGTCGCGCACCTCACGAGGGATCCCATAGGGATTGAGAGACCATTTTGTAGCATTTTGTCAGATGTCTATACGAGTGTTTTTGTACTTTTCGGGCTCATTGAGCGTTTTGACCATGCCTAGTGCATGATGCCATTGATATATAAATATACGATATATATATATATGTATCTTTTGGATCTAGACTTTGGCATCTAGAATTTCGTGACTTGTTTCTACATGCGTACTTAGATGCTTTTTAGAATACTATTTTCATGTTTTCATAATGTATCTACGATGGATAACAAATGATAGTAAACAAAATGTTTTAATTTGTATGCTTTTGTAATCTTGATATGAGATGATACTAACATGTGGTAGATCTTGAACTTTTGAACTCTTTGGCAAGCGTTTTGTAATTTCTTCTTATATTGGCAAAACATGATGAATGCATAGTGATCAAGAGATGAACTTACCCCAATCCCAAATCCATGCAATAGTAAGATGCGAGGGCGCAAAACCAAGAGTTAGGAAGGGCACAAGTTGTATGAGTTTGATTAAATGGAGTGATGAGAGACAGACATGAACTAATAACTTAAACCAAATTTATACCTACACACCTACCTACTGGAACTACTACCACGCTTAGAAAGCCACTTACTTTCAGTTTATCTAGACTTAGATTCATAAATGGCAACCTAGTTGACAAAATCTGGTTTTGAGGATTTGATCTCTTTGGAATTTGGATATTTGGATATTTGCTTTCTCTTAATAGAGGTGAATTTGTGTTTTTAGCATACCAAGATTTGTTAATTTTGTGTATTTGGACCCCCACATCCTACCTCATGCCACCAAGTAGAAGCATGACTTTGTCACCAAAGGTAGGATATAGGCGAGTAAGGGCACTTCTTTCCTTTCCCAACCTCACACCACTAGTAAGAGATGTGGGCTTATCACCGAAGGTTGATGGGGCAAAGAAGTGTGTAAAATAAAATATTTTGTTCGCTTGGTGCTTTTGATTTCATTTGATTTTGACTTTTCTGACCTATAACTTTGGGATATCCTTTCTTTCAAAGAGATTTAAGAGGGATAGATGTGACACCAAGAAGCTTCTAGAACAGACCGTAGGTAAGGACAACTTTACCTAGTAGAAAGAAAGAGCAAAGCCAAGTATGCAGGCCTTGGTATGGTTTTCGTCAATACTTGTCTGTCAAACTTGATGAGAAGATTTGAAAATAGTTGATGATGTTTGAAGAGATGTGATATGAATGCTTTTGCCAATATTTTTAGAAATTTGTAATAGATTGTTTTAAGAGTAAGCTCTTGGACTACCACTTTTACGAAATGGACTGAATGAAGCAGCTAAAAGACTAATGCAATGTAGGTAGCTATAATGTACAAGTAATGACCTTGATGTTTTATGCGTAAAACTACTTAAGATGCAAGGAATTGTCATTTCACCGAATTCCTCACCTTCTAGCATACATAAAAGATATGCACCATTTCCGTAGTCCTTCATGACTCAGTATGGGCCCAACCATTTGGGCCGGAACTTCCTTCCTTCGCCGGTTTTCTTATCAATCCAGTTGTCTAGTCTTAGAACTAGATCTCCTTCATATATTTCTCACTCATAGACTTTTTTTGTTGTACTGTTGGCACATCCGGTCAGCATAGGTTTTGTGCCACTGTTTGGCGTTTAACCTGGCCTCGTCAAGGCTTTCTAGTTGAGAGAGACGTGCCTCATTGTAAAGCTTCTTTGTCAAAATCCCTTGTAATGAAATACGAAGACTAGGTATTTCAACCTCAAGCGGGAGAAGCTGTCTCGAATACCGTGAGAAAGGAGTTTCTCTGTTGGTGTTCTTATTGAGGTTCAATGGGCCCACAAGGCTGGATATAGTTTTAAATGCCAATTTGCTACGCCCTTAACCTATTACTTGTATTAGGATATGAGTAAGCGAAACTTGTGGCTTACCATATCATTTTATTATATCATTTATACTTTCTCATGCTTAATATGTAAGCCTTGGTGATGCCATAGCATATGAATAGTATATATAAGGGATTATAGGTAGTATTTCATGATCATTAGAGCATTTGAGTCTTATTATATGGTTTGGAGGTTGCCCCTCGAAGTGGCGAAGATATTCTAATTGCATATTGAGATCATTATTCTAAAATATTGTGTTATTTGGTGTTCTATTGTTTCTCTTAATCAGAATTATACAAGTAATTTCATTACAAGTGGTATCGAGTTGCGATCACGGGCGAAATTAGGGTGAAAACCCTATTTTTTTTTCGCCACCACATATTGCAAACCGAGCAAAATGGTAGGATATATTTTTACCAAAGTTGCAAAATATTTCAAGTAAGGTTCCCTGAAAATTCTAGACTTTTTAAATTTATTTTGCAAAAGTTATTACAAATTTAGGGTTTTTTCATAAAATCGCTCCCTAGGGTGCAAATCGTGGAAAATTTTCAAGTTCTTTACATTTTCGGAAAGCTCTCAAAAAAATAGTATTAGTATCTTCTCTATGTTTTCTTCTGTTCATCCAAAATTGTATCAAAACCCTAAACCCTAAGGTTTGACATCATGCAGTGGGGCCCACAAGAGCAAAAAAAGAATTCGGTTACTCTGGGTAAAACCCCAGATAAAGATGGGGTAGTGATTGAAGAGATGGAGTCAGAAGGGGTAAATACAGATTCCTCAACACTAGGGTTTACCTCAGTTGATCATAAGGTGAGCCAACTTGAGTATGAGTTGCAAAATGTACAATCTAAGATGGCCTCTAAAGGAGACATAGCCCAAATCAATCATCGGTTGGATGATATCATGCAACATGTAAAGGGTAACAGTATGGCCCAAATCTGCCCATATCAACCAAGGAGGACCTTGATTTAAAAATCATGGGCCACTAACCATATTGGATCACTTTTCCGGTCCCATGAAGTCAAACTTATTCGTAACCACGAAACATGATGCTTTGAAAGTGGATATGTCCAAATTTGATGGTAAGGATCCCGAATTGGATAAATATAATGGAAAAATTCTTTGAGTTACATCAAACACCATCAGAAAAGGTGACATTGGCATCCCTATATCTTGAACCCGACCAATTTGTTTGGTATCGTTGGTTATGTGCTCAGAGGCAGAAGAATGGTCTAGGTGTCACTGGGACAATTTTTACTGAGGAGCTGCAATTGCACTATAGTTCCAGTGTTTTAGAGAACTACTTTAGTCAATTAGCAAAGTTATGGCAAACAGGATCAGTCAAAGATTATATGCATCAATTCCAAAACCTATCCTTAAGGGTGGAGGATATTCTAGAAGAGAATCTAAATGACTTGTTTCTTGGGGGTCATAAGGACAACATCGAGCATGAGGTACGTATGTTTAATCCAATTAAGATTTTTGATTCTATTATCATGGCACGTCGTGCAGAGGAAAAATTTCTTTGTAGTAGGAGGCCACCTTTCATTAACACTAGAGACCGTAGTATCTCTTCCCCTTCATTTGCTAGGCCAATTAGACTAACTCCTCAACAAATGGAAGAAAAGAGAGCAAAAGGATTATGTTTTAACTGTGATAGCAAATATGGACCAGGACATAAATGTGCTGAGAAGAAGTTCTATATTGATGGAGGTAATGAGGATGATGAGGAAGCTGAAATTATAGGAGAGGCTGAGGAACCGGTAAAAGATGAAGTAGAGGATCACCAACCTACAATTTCTTGCCATGCATTGTCAGGTATTAGTACTCCTCAAACACTCAAGGTTATTGGCTATCTCAAAAAATAGAAGGTGATGGTGTTGATTGACTCGGGGAGTACTCATAACTTCATAAATAGTAAGTTAGCTCACCTCAATTGTTTTATTTACCCAGCTCCAGAAATGCAAGTTATGATTGTGGATGGTGGGACAATCAAGTGCACATGAAAGTGCCATAGTATCAAGCTTTCCATGGGAGACTACATGTTAGACTCACCTATGTTTGATATTTCTATGGGAGGGGCAGATATTGTTTTGGGGTCCAATGGCTCACAACCTTAGTATTATAGAGATGAATTTCAAGAATTGTTCATGCGATTTGATTTAGATGGAAGGACAATACAATTGAATGGGATGGTAGCTAAGTCTCCATAGATTATTGGCTCTCATCAGATGCAGAAGGTTCTCAGAAAAGGAGTGAATGGCTTTATAGCAAAGCTATTTTCCATAGAAGTACAAAATACAGAGTCTTCAATGCCACCCGATCTTCAGAAGATTGTGGATGCTCACTCATCTGTTTTTGATGCAATTCCAAAGGGACTACCACTAGCTAAGGATCATGATCATGCCATTCAGTTGATTCCATGGAGCCAAAGACCTGACATCAGAACATACAGATACCCATATTCCTAGAAAAGTGAGATCGAGAAAATGGTGGAGGAAATGTTGAAGGCAGGTATCATCAGGCATAGCCAGAGTGCATATTCTTCACCAGTGGTCATGGTATGTAAGAAGGATGAAACATGGAGGATGTGTCCAAATTACCGAGAACTCAACAAGTACACCATCAAAGATAAGTTTCCTATTCCAGTAATTGATGAATTGCATGGTGTTGTTTATTTCACAAAATTAGATCTTCGTTCGGGGTACCATCAAATTAGGATAAAAGAGGAAGATGTTCATAAAACAGCTTTCAGGACTCATGAGGGCCATTATGAGTTTTTGGTAATGCCTTTTGGTCTTACAAATGCACCCTGAACCTTTAAAAGCTTGATGAACACTATTTTTAGGTTGTTTTTAAGGAAATTTGTATTAGTTTTCTTTGATGACATATTGATTTACAGTAAGACATGGGAAGAACACTTACAACATGTAAATAACGTGTTGGAAGTTTTGGAGAAACATACTCTGTATGCAAAGCCATCCAAATGTTCTTTTGGTGTACAAGAGGTAGAGTACTTGGGTCATATTGTATCCCATGAAGGCGTCAAAGTTGATCCTCAGAAGATCAAAGCTATGGTGGAATGGCCAAGGCCAAAAATTTCAAAAATCTTCGTGGGTTCCTAGGACTAACAGGTACTACAGAGAAGATTTATGCGGGATATGGTAGAATAAAGAACCCCACTCATTGCATTACTAAAGAAGGATGCCTTCCATTGGACAAACGTAGCCACTAAATCCTTTGAGTAGGCTGAAGGAAGCCATGTAAGACACCCGCTTTGGCTACTCCCAACTTCTCAAAACCTTCATTGTTGAATGTGACGCTCAAGATCGTGGATTCGGGGGTAGTTCTAATGAAGGAAGGAAGACCAATTGCATTTGAGAGTCACCAATTCAAAGGAAAAGATTTGCTCAAGCCATGCATGAGAAAGAAATGATGTCTATTCTTCATGCGGTCAAGGCAAGCAATGGAGGCCGTATCTCATGGGTAGACACTTCAAGGTAAAAATTGATCATGATAGTCTCAAATACTTTTTTGAGCAAAGGTTATCATCCGAGGAACAACAAAAGTGGGTAACAAAATGTTGGGTTATGATTTTGAAATAATATACAAAAAGGGTAAAGAAAATGTAGTAGTTGATGCGTTGTCCGGAAGGGATACATCCGCAGATGCCTTACCATGTGGAATGTCGATGTGGATGGCGATTGGGTGGATGAAGCAAGATTGGAATGGAATCAAGATAAGGATACACAATCTCTAATACAGAATATCAAGCAAGGATCTATGACATCTAAAAAATTTGAGTGGAAAGGTAATGCCCTATACAAGGATAGGTTATACTTGAGTAAAGATTCGAGTTGAAGCATAAGATTCTTGCAGAGCTACATGCATCACTTGTTGGAGGACACTTTGGGTTTTGAAGACATATCATAGAATAAAAAGAGAATTATTTTGGGAAGGACTCAAGGGGATGTACAAAAGTTTGTATTAGAGTGTTTAGTGTGCCAATAAAACAAAGGGGAAACAATTAAGACACAGTGCATTGCAGAACCCTTACCAATTCCTAGCTAGAAGATGGAGGAGGTCTCCATGGATTTCATCACCGGATTGCCTTGTTCAGAGGGTAAGAATGTTATTTTCGTGATTGTGGATAGGATCACAAAATATGCCCATTTTTTTGCCCTATCACATCCATTTGCAGCCAGTACAGTCGTAGCTATTTTTTGGAGACAATTCAAAGGCTACATGGAACCCCAAAGATAATTGTAAGTGATCGTGATCCTATTTTCACAAGTAATTTTTGGACAGAATTATTTTCATGTTTGGGTATTCACTAGCTCACATTCATCTTATCATGCTCAAACCGATGGGCAAATAGAAGTGGTCAACAAATGCTTAGAGGGGTATTTACATTGTGTTGTATCGAGATAAGTAGGAAAGGTGGATTAAATGGCTACCACCTTTGGCAGAATGGTGGTATAAGACATCTTTTCATACCTCTTTGAAATGACCCCATTTTTAGCATTATATGGTTACCATCCACCTTCTATCACTTCCTCCTTGAGGGTGCAAACTAAGGTCAAAGATGTTGAGGAACACATTCAACATCAACAACATGTTTTGGCTAGTTTGAAGGAGAATTTAGCATTTACACAAAACAGGATGAAACAACAAGCAAATCAACACCGTAGTGAAAGACATTTTGAAATTGGTGATTATGTTTTTGTACATCTTCTTGACCTTATAAACAAATGTCCCTAAAGCAAAAAAAGGAAAACAAACTTGCTCCTAAATATTATGGCCCTTATCAGGTTCTATAGAAAATTGGTAGTGTTGCTTATAAACTAGAGTTGCCTCCATCTTCACACATACACCCTAGTATTCCATGTTTCATGCCTGAAGAAGGTTATTGGACATAAATTTGAAGCCTAGACAGAGTTACAGAACTTGATGAGGAAGGAAGAATCATTTTGGAGCTAAAGAAGATTCTGCAAACACGTACTAAGAGGTTAAGAACTAGAGACATTAAGGAATATCTGATCAAGTGGAAGAATTTGAGCATAGAAGACGCCACCTAGGAGGATGAAGGTTTTCTGCAGCAACATCCAAGATTATTCAATGTTGAGGACAACATTGGTTTGAAGGGGAAGGGCATGCTACGCCCTTAACCTATTGCTTGTATTAGGATATGAGTAGCTGACTTGTGGCTTACCATATCATTTTATTATATCATTTATACTTTCTCATGCTTAATAGGTTGGCCTTGGTGATGGCCATAACATATGAATAGTATATATAGGGGATTATAGGTAGTATTTCATTATCATTGGAGCATTTGAGTCTTATTATATGGTTTGGAGGTTGCCCCTCGAAGTGGCGAAGCTATTCTAATTGCATATTGAGATCATTATTATGAAATATTGTGTTATTTGGTGTTCTATTATTTCTCTTAATCAATTATACAAGTAATTTCATTACCCAATCTTGCTTGTTTTCCTTGACCGTTTTGAGGAGAATAGATTTTAACGTTTTGTTTGTCACTTTGGCCTATCCATTGGCTTTGTGGTAGTAAAGAGAGGTCGTATGATGGTTTATCTTGAATTTTCTACATAACTCACGAGACTTTGTCATTTTCAAAGGATGTGCCATTATATGAGATAATGACTTGTGGGACACCATACATGCGAGATAATTTGGTTAAGAATGAATTTGGCAATTACCGAACTCCGGTATGCTGGTGAGAGGCATGGCCTTCACCCATTTGGTAAAGTATTCGTGGCCATAATTATAAAATTATGACCATCGGTTTATGAGGGAGAGAATTTCCCTATCAAGTCCAGCCCCACGTGGAGAAGGGTCACGGGGTCATTATTGGTTGTAGGGATTGTCTTTGGCATGTGAATCTCGTGAGAGAATTCTTGGCATTTGTGGCACTTACGCACAAATTCTCACGCTGCGTCATGCTCGAGAGTGGGCCAAAAAATAGCTCATCGATGTATTTTACTAGCGGTGGCGTGACCACCGAAGTGGCCTCCACATATCCCACTGTGGGATTCATGAAGAATCTTCTTGGATTCTTCCGTTTTATCAACGCATCTTAGAAGCATGTCGTTGAAGGCTTTATGATAGAGTACCTGTTCTAAGACAACATATTCAGTGGTAATAATGCGTAACCACCTTATTTGTTATGACGTGGTACCTTCTGGGTATGTATGGTCTATGATGAAATTGATGATATCAGTATACCAGGGACATGTGGAGATGGGAGGCCTAGTTTTGATGAAGTATATACACTCATCAGGAAAGTCCAGATTCACCAGATCGCCTATATCTAGTGGATTTTCAGCCAACCAATCTGTAATGATTTATCCCTTAACATGATTTTGGTTTACTTAACGTCAACTCAAATTCACCCATTAAGGTTATGAAATGTCCAACCTTTTTAGATAAATATCCTTGCGTGAGAAACGTTCGTAAATGATATGTCTTTATAATGACCCTCATTTCTTGGTTTAACATATAATGTCTTAAATGTTTTGTTGCAAAGACTATGGTAAGGCATTCTCTCTCTGCCTGTGTGTAGTGTGTTTCATAATCGAGCAACATTCGGTTGATGAAATAGACCACACATTCCCATTTATCATTGTCTTCTTGAGCCAACATGCAAGTTAGCGAGACACGAGTGGCTTGTGAGTATAGGATCAAAGGACAATCTGTATTGGGAGGCATTAGTGTGGGTGGAGACAACAAGAAGTTTTATCCGCTTGAAGGCCTCATTGCATTCTTTAGTCCAATCAATGCTATAATCTTTCTTTAATAGATTGTTGATTAGATGAATGGTAAAACTTAGATCTCGGGATGAACTGCGGATTGCACCGAAGTTTCCCAAGAAATGATCCGATTCGAGACTCATCCGATGGTGGGATCATGTCGAGAACAACTCGTATTTTGGCTGTTTCAACATCAATCCCTTGTGAAGATATAATGTAGCCCAGAAGTTTGCCTCCTGTCACACCAAACACACACTTCTTTGGATTTAACGTGACACCATATTCAATTAATCATGAGAGGATGATATGGAGCACTTATAGATGATCACAACATTTCTTGGCTTTGACCAACAAGTCATCCACATAGGATTCCACAATTTTATGGATAAGATCGTGGAATATATATGTCATTACCCACTGATACGTAGCGCCGGTGTTCTTAAGACCAAAAGGCATGATAGCGTAGCAATATGTTCCCCAAGGAGTTATGAATGTAGTTTTGGCTTGATCTTGTTCAAATATTTTAATCTGATTGTACCCTGAGAACCCATCCATGAGGGACAACAGTTCAAATCTAGTTGTTGCATCAATGATGACGTCAATGGATGGTAATGGGAAGTCATCCTTGGGACAAGCTTTGTTAATATCCCGAAAATCTATGCAAATGTGTATCTTCCCATTCTTTTTTAGGACGGGGATGATATTAGATACCCATTGTGAATAGTCAATGGGTTCGATGAATCCTACTTGGAGAAGTTTTATTACTTCCTCTTTTACCATGAGAGCCACTTTTGGCTTCATTGGTCTTGACTTCTGTTTAATTGGCTTCACATCCGGTTTAGTGACAAGATTGTGCACCGCGACTTGTGGTGCAATGCCCGTCATTTCTTTATAATTAAATGTGAAAGCCTTTTGATGTTCTTTGAGGATTTGGGTGTGTATTTCTATCTCTCTGCAGAGTTAACGAGGATCCCAACTTTAAAATTCTTGGTTCTTCCTCCGTTCCAATGTTTATGTCAATGGTTTCTTCTATCAAAAAGCGTTACCTTTCTAGTTCGGGTGGGGTGGAGGTAGTTCCAAGCTTTCTCTGTTTTCTATCTCGTAGATATCAAGATCCTTTTGTGGAGGAGACTCTACCATGGGATTTCCAAAGTAGGAAGAGGAATGAGGTATTAGGGAAAGATCAACTATACGGTGAGAAAGGTGTAGCTCCGCATAGGCGTTAGATATTCGAGAGTGATTCTATCATCGTCAAAGTGATCCATGATAGAAAAATCATCCTCAGCTTCTCCATGAGTTAGGAGCGATTTTGTTGGTATTTTACGCACTAATGGTTTAGTACGAAGTGATACTGTGAAATTTGTATCCTCCAACTCGTTGTTCGGGGTGAAACAGAAGTTGAGGTTGCTATTGAGTCTGCGAGAAGGTTCTGCTCTCGTGGGATTGCTTCAATTGATATGAAGTTGAATCCCTTGCTTAGATCTAACACCGTTGTTTTGTATAGTTGTAAATGTTTAGCCCTAGTTTCATATACCTCGGAGACTTGGTTTGCAACTAGTTGCAAGTCTCCTAGCACTCTAATGTCATTGACACCCATTCTTTTGGCTAGAATGAGGCCAAGGAGGAGAGCTTCATACTCAGCCCCATTGTTTGTACATTCAAAGTTTAATTTAAAGGCGAAAGGTAGGATCTTTCCCTCAGGTGAAGTAAAGATCACTCCCACCCCAGCTCCAAAATGACATCTAGCTCCATCGAAGTGGAGAGTCCAATACTCACTTGGAAAAATGGATGTTGGGATATCTGTCGTAGTTGTTTCTTTTACTTTGGTTACCTCTACCATAAAAATTCGTTTGATGGAAGAGAAGTGATTCCCAGGGTGTGTCCCATACCCATGGAATCAAATGGTAGGAGAATAGGTAAGTCTTTCTCCAAAGAACTTGACAATTTTTGCGGTAGTCCCTAGTGACAACTTTGTTTTTATAACATTGGTCTCATTTTTGAGTCTTTGGAATGTCCTCTGCTTTGGATTTGTAATCTCCAACTCGTGGTGGGTATCAACTCTTCTTTTGGTTGTGAATTAGTTGGTTTGAAAAGCTGATTTGTTGGAAGTTCAAACTCGGAGTGAACACACGGTCTTTTCTTCAAATCAGCTAGGTGTATATCGAAGGGTTTTGGGTCACCTGTGCCACTAATATTTTCCTTAAGTGTAGAAATCTTATTTCTTGGAATAACGTGGAAGGGATTGCCTTCATGCGGTGTATCCATGGCCGACCAAGGATCATATTATAATTGGTTTCCGATTTATAATATAAAATTGATGAGGATTGTCTTGGGTCCTAAAGTGACTGGTAAAACTATGGTTCCAATCAAAGTGGCTTTGAGGCTATCATAACCTCTTAGCGTATTTTGCATCGTGGAATAGTTTGTCTCTCCATATCCTAACTTTTGAAGGAAAGCAAAGGGGACTATATTAATTGCTGCCCCATCATCAACCATTGCACGTTTAACATAATTATTGTAGACCCAAACTTGTAAATGTAAAGTTGGGTCGCCTCTTTGTGTAATTTCAGCGTCTGTTGGAATTTTGCTTATATCGAATATAAATTTTGTATCCCTATCTGGCTGCCTCGGAGGGTAAACGTCAAAGTCCACATGGTTTACTTGTGTTTTTGGGGGAGGAGTGATGTTGATTAAATGAACAGGGCCTAATGCTTCTAAGAGAGTAGCCCCAGGAAAGGGAGAGTTTTTTAACAAATCCAAAAAGGAGATGTGAGAGAAGGTTTTAGTTAAATTGTTAATTAAATCATAAAGCGCCTTTATAGGTTTTACCAATGTTTGTTGATTGTTATGTCCGGCTCCAACGGATAACTTGGAGTAGGTTGAGATGAATAATTATGTGTTCTTGTTATGGTTTCTACGGGTAGCTCAACATCTAATTCTACTAAACCAACTATCTTAGTTTGAGGTCGAGTTCCTAATGGGGTGCGATTAGTGGATTTAACGAAGTTGAAGCTTCATGATCATTGTTTCCTATTATGACACCCTTGTTTGTTCCGTTAGGATCTAGTTTGTTATTGTTAGAGTGGTTTGGGAGTGGATCATTAAAGATCTTGAGGAGTGCATTTTGAGGGGAAACGCCCCGCATAAGCATTTAAGGCGTGGGTACTATAAAGTTTGCTAAAACATATCTATAAAGAGTTGTTTTTGATCTTTTGTGGCAAACACCTGCATAAATTTATTGTATTCACGACAAGTCCTAGTATCGTGGCCTTAAATCTTGTGGAAGCCACAATATAGATTGGGATTATAGTTTCGAGGCTGTTGATTTAAAATCTGTTGTGACCCAAAATTCTGATAAGGTTGTTGGTTGTTAGAGTTAAAATTTTGAGGCTGTTGCTTTTGGTTTTGACTCTGATATCCAACTAGGTTTGATTTAGAATTTTTGTTTGGATTTTTCATCGTCATCATCGTTGTTGTTGTTGTTGCCATGGTGGATGATTAAAATCCACCACGTTGATTGTTGGAGTAAAATTGTTATTTCGTTGATTATTAACAGGTGGCGAAATGTTTACAATGTTTGCCCTTTTAACTTGGTCAGTTACTCCATCTGTTGTAACTCTGCGGTTCTTGTTAAGGATCTTAGGTCCTTGATTAACATTCTTAGTATTAGGATAGGCTGTGGTGTTTTGATTGGGAGTGGTTAATTTCCCATTTGTCCCATATGTCTTACGACCACTATCTATCGCTGCTTGGTCGATTCAGAGAGCACTCTCGAGTACTTCATTATAAGTTCTTAGTGGGAACTTCTGGACTTCTTCCTTTATCTCTCTATTGAGTGAATTAAGGAATAAATCACATAGTTCCATTTGATCCATATTTGGAGCACTCGCTGATGAGTAGAGAACCATACGCCATCTTTGAATAAAATGAGTGGCAGATTCATTATGTTCTTGTTTGATATGTAAGAACTCCCTGATTCCCGTTCTTAACAATTTGTTCATGTCGAAAGCTTTGATGAATTTTGACACGAGTTGTTTAAATGAGTGTATCGAAGCTTCAGGTATTTTGTAATACCAATCAAGGGCAATACCTTCTAGGGTCTTAGGGAATATTTTAGTGACAACCCCATCCCAAGGGAGTAACTCCTATATGGTTGTGGCATAGGCCTTAATGTGTGCATTCGGGTCTCCTTCCCCTTTGTATTTGGGAAAATCGGGAAGAGGTCTTGGAAGCATAACGCTTCATATGGTGAAGTCTAGGGGTTCTTTCAAATATTCTGAGTAAGTCCCTACTACGTAGGCCTCAACCATCGATGAGGCTTGCTGAGGTGGTTGAGGGGGATGGTTTGTTGATACGACATAACATATGCATTTGTAGGAACATAAGGGAATCCCTGTGGTTGAACGAACATCCTGGGAGAAGAGAACATGTCTCCTTGTGGTGACTTTGAATAAATGTTTAAGTAAGGAGGAGCATTGTTCTGGTATGGGTTGTTTGGTGCCAAGCCAGGAGGTGTCATGCTTTCAACTGGAGCGGCATTTGAAAACGTGGTCCTAGTTGGTGTTTATTGTGGGTAAGTATAAGGATTTTGAGGAGGCATGCCTAATGTGCCTGTTCCTGTAAGGAGGTCGACCTGACTGGGATGATGCAGAGGGTTGGGGATTCCTACTTGCCCAAAATATGAATTTTGGTTTTCTTGAGCAAGTTCTAGCCCTCTAACCTTCTCAGCTAAGGTTGAAATGACCTCCATTGGTGAAGACGTAGTGCTTTTCCTTAAGGGTGTTTGTTGTATAGCTTGAGGTTGTAAAGGGGTATGATACCCTACTATGAATTGGTCGTTAACCTGCCAAGCTTCACCAAGTGTATTTCCCATAGGTGGAGTTATGGGGGTGTTCTCCTGGAATAGGGCATCAGACTATATTTGTAAACTCCCTATAGGTGGATACATATTTTGGAAGCGTTGTTCGCTTTTAGCGAAGTGTGCTAAGTACTCCTCATCCAAAAAGGGGAGTGGGTTTGATTGTCTACTGATCTATGGTCTAAACAAGACCCGAGGAGATGAAGTGGATTCTCCAGTAAACGTCATATTATTAGAGCCTGATGGCTCTAGCTATTGTGTTTGTGTAAATTGATCAAACTCCTCAATTTGGAACGAAGAACTAGAACTAGTTCTATGAGGGGGAGTTTGAGATGACAAGTAATTACTCGAATAGTTATCAGCCCATGCAGAAAGTGAGGGGAGTTTGAGATGACAAGTAATTACTCGAATAGTTTACTTCGAGACCGAGAGAGGTTTGCCATATGCATTGTATCCTAACATATTTGGGGGTATATGAATACCCATGAAAATAATGGGAAAGAGCGAAGGTGGATGGAAGAAATGAAAACAAAAAGAGGAATATTAGTTTGTTCACATCGGGTTCACCAATTTTGTACGATGGAAAAGTAACATGTGAGCGTGGGAATCTATAAGTACCTCTTCCTCGTACCCAACCTCTCGAGGTTGTGTCGAGACAGTCGGTGAATGTTGAATGTGGATAGATATAGACAAGCTAATCGGGTAATCTTAAATCCTCAATACGTAATAATGGAATCTATGAATCTAAGGCGAAGAAGGCCCTCCTAACCTGAATTGGTGTAATGGTTTGTTCAGATATAATGGTTGTTTGGAGGCTCCAATCGATATCAAGCTCTATCGAGATTCTATTTCTTGGTTGTTGGATACGTGGGAAGTGACCTGTAGGAGCTTCATATATATCTCAAGACAAGGTCATGAAAATGGTGATAGGTGGCTTAATAGATTTGTAGTGAACTATGGGTGGTTTTCTGGTCTAGCCCAGAAAATATTAGATTGATTGGCTTCTATGTTTAATACAGAGAACTGTGTTATAATATCCGGTGGGAGTGGTGAAGATCTAAATACCAGTGTTCGCAAGCCGGTGTCAATACTTGACTAGTTTGTTGGCCCGTTGGGTTGTGGGACTTGGGGATTGCAACCATGAGTTCATGGTTGTTGTGGACCTGTTATGGTCATGTGAAGAATCAATCCCTTCTCCCAACTATCTAGTAATCATATGCCTTTTCAGCCTCTACGTTTAGAACTAGAAGTTGTATGATTTTCTCAGAGTACCTAACAGGTGTTCTGGCAACTTGAATATGTAAGCTAGCGTCTATGTCAATGAGGAGGTCTCCCACGTTAGGCTATGGAACCAAAGGATCACAACCAAATGTTTGCTCTCGTTTGAACCCTTGCACGGTCATTCAAGTGTTTTATCAAGGCAATCTATAGTTTGGATGGTTTGACCAGAATGTGTAAGCTTTGTCATCTTTGATATTCAGTCCTCTTAGTTTCTCACTAATTGCTTGTAAGTTTGTTGTTGCTCAAAAGACTCTGTATCCTAAGGTCCTGATCTATATCAGCTAAAGTCGTGGGTAGATTTGGTTGAGGTACTATGGGTTCAAATATATATTCTCTAGGCTCTCTAGGTCCTGTGATTGTCATACAAAATGATTCAATTTTTAACTAACATTTAATAAACTGATTACAAAAGAAGTATTTTCACTATGCAAGTATTCTTCTATTTTTGTATTTTCAATGACATATTTCAATGAAGTTAAAGAGCAGCTACTCTAGTATATTTATAACAATGGACAACTAATCTAATAACAGAATAAAACAACCAAAGTAGCCTGGTATGGCCATTTGCCTATGTAGTTGTGATTTTATCCTAAATATCTAAGCAACTAATTATATCAAATTGAAAGGCTCTCGATCCTACCTCAAAAGTGAGGAATGAATCACAGTTTCTCAGAAACTATCAATCCCCATAACTTTCCTGGAAATATCGAAAGCAAACTTTTGACTGAAACAAAATAATTCACTACTCTATTTGATATGTCGTAACTAGAACTTTGATAGCTCAAACTGGAGTTTACGAGAATAGTGGTAAATCCGAGGTTGTGTGTGATTTCATCCCCTCGGTGTGATCTCTCATTCCTTCGTGTCCTCGTGAATCTAGAAAGTAAGTATATGATCGTGCAACAAGAAGATGGTATTCAAACAATGGCAGCTTTAGATATAGACCGAATACAAGGCGAGTAGGAGAGGGATAGCGCAAGTGAACAGAGCTTGACCATGTAATTCCTAGCGGGATTTATTGTAGGAATACAACACAAGTGTATTGAGAGTTTTAAACTATCCTCGCGACAAAACAAAACCTGTAACTTTAATGGATTCTGGTTTAGAAATGAAGTTATTCTATGTTAAACTGATTGTGTGCAACAACAATGAAACAAGACTGAAACAAGAAGATGATATGACTTCTAACATGCCAAAAATGGAAGAAAAATATGAAACTAACAAAATTTTAATCAAGGAATTGAAAAATATGAACAAGAGAATTGAGAGGATGAGGGGCCATTTGCTTGAAAACAAGCTAGTTATTTATAACCAATGCATTTACTAGAGGGTAACTCCCATTAGAACTCTTTTACTATAAACAAAGGAAAAACACTATTCTCGGGAGTAGAAAACATTAATGCAAGCCAAAGTGGTTGAAGAAAGCGTGTAAATTTGAAGATTTATGTTTGACGCGATCGTTGAAAGAATGTGAAAACTCGAACAAAGGGCGGCGGTTCCATCACTAAAGACAAAAATGCAAGAAAAGGGGAGAAAAGGGGAAAACAAGGCACGCGGAGGCTAAGCGGGGCATGCGGGGTACAAGCGTATACATGGCAAGCCTTTCTAGATTCCAAACACCTTGCAAGGAGACTTGTATCATCATTGGGGCACATGTAACATCGTTACAGCAAAGGCAAGACCCTACAATTTCGTGTACATATAGAAACCTATTATGTATGTTTGTATAAGTAAACATATATACATTTGTATGAGGGTATGTGGAAAAACAAACACACATTTATAAAACTATCATCTTTTTCACAAGGAGTTTGTCATTATACCCTTTACTTAAAGGTCCTAACTAATAGGCATATATAAAAATGCATAAGGTGTAGATGTGGAAAGTGGGGTGGCACCAATAATACACTATAGTTAGCCACAACACACTACAATCAAGCATAAAAATCCAAAACTGATGTAACTCAATAAACCAGACTTAATAACACTTGACAAAGTTCTTGTGAAAAAGATGATAGTTATATAAATGTGGGTTCGTGTGTGCACAAACACTAATACACATGTATATCTATATATATCTTCACACATACACATATGGTTTAAATGGACTTGTATTTCACTACATGTTTATGAAAATTATCTATGGAATTTATGTAGGATCATCATTTCCCTAGTCTGTATATAGGTTGATAACATCATTTTTGGATTCCTAAGTATGTTGTTAGGTTGTAGAGGTCTTGTAGAGTTGTCCAAGGCTTGTTGGGTTTGAATAAGACCTTCAAAATTTCAAATTAGGCCATTTACCTCCAAAATGCCAATTTGAACCCTTGAAGGTAGTTTTGGCTTGAATTGGTGTTTTAATGTACTTCTTAGAGCATTCAAGGTTGTGTAAACTTGTAACAAGTCCTAATAAAGTCTAGGAGGCTTGATAAGTTATGGATGTGATCTAATGTTCCAAATCTTAAGGTTCTAGGCTTGGATGAGTCTTATAATATCATGATAGAGGCAAAAAAATGTAATATGAAGAGTCATGGAGGAAAAATTTGGTTAGAAAGCTTGTGAAGGCATATTTAAGCCTTGTTTGTAACTATCTTGGCCATTATTTGAATGGTCCGTGTTAAGGAAGAAGCTTCAAGAGAGTGAAAAGGAAGAATTTGTGTATACACAGCTTCTTGTATTAATATTTTCGTGATTTTGTTTGTTGAGGTCATTAAAGACATTATATGCATCCAATGTATTTAACGTATTATGATTGGTAAGGAATAATTCCCATTGTTTTATTGTTTCGGAAGTTATATTTATGTGGTTTATGTAAAGTTCATACATTGAATAAAGAAGGAGGGTTTCAAAACAAAGTGTCTCTAAACATAGTAATATGTACAGTCTAGATAGATTGAGATTTGGAGAAGAATAATGAATTTAAGCCTTTTTAATGGAGTAATAAGGTGTTCCAAGTATAAAGATTCATCTTTAGTCAATCATATAAATTAAGGAAGGTATATTTCTAGTTTGGGTAGCCTAATAATTGTGAAACCTTGTTTGGTGAGGAAAAGTATAAGGGGATTGAGTTACCTGGACATCTTAGTTAGAGCACAACTATGGTTTATGATAAAATTTTTGTTGGGAGTTCATAACTTAGTTTTGAGGAATAAATATTAATAACCTTTCATCTTAGAGACCTCACCATTAATAATATATTGTTGTAAGGGTTCATCATGATTCTTTTGATCACATTTGATGATATTATTCATGTTAACTTGTAGAAATTCTTTATGAGGCTAGGGTTTTGTGGAAAATCCTAATTTGAAGGAATTAAGCCTTTAGTTAAGATTTGAAATCCTTAAGATAGTTTGGAGATGGCTTGAATTGATGGTTCCAAGTGACTATAAGTGGTAAAACCTCCGAGCCACATGGAAAATGTGATAGTCATAGCTATGACCGTAGTTATGTATGGGAAGTCGGGTTAGAACTTGGAAGCACTAATGAAGGAGTCTTGGTGGTAAGTCGAACTTACAAAATTGATGGAAATCATTTTCATAGAGCCTAAATTTGTATTCAAAGGAAATTTGAGCCATTGATGGGAATTGATAATATTTATAATTGATAATGGACATCACAGTCTAGAGACTCAGAGAAGACAAGGAACTAAGAATCACATTAGAGGTTAAATAAGTTATTTAGAGAAAAGAGTCTTGAAAACCTATACACAACACCTAAAAAGGAGGATAAGGATATTAAAAAGGTAATAAGGGCAAAAAAATCACTAATTATTCAAATTTTGTATCGATCTTCTTGTTTACTTGAAACCTCACATGGAGACTTGATTGGTAGTGAAGAAGGTGATTTTGAGGGAATTTTTACAAAAAGGGTATGATAAAAATCTACTTGCAGATTAAATGGCTTAATAGGTGTCTATAAATGTGTTTTGTTTGTGATTTGAACCTCAACATCACAAGTTACTTCCGAGAAAAGTGTCGAAACAAGGCTACAAAAAGCCTTAAGGAAGGAATAAGGAACTTGTTAGATAAGTGAGATAGTGAAGGAATTGAAACCACGAAATTCGACACACACCTCAAGGGCCCTAAAGGGTACTAATAAAAAATATTTAGTTAGTTTTAGGAAAGTGTGGAATGCTCTAACTATCAACCTAGCTTTGACACTCAAGAAGCCCTGTAAGGCAATTTTACAAAAGGTAAATCCAATTGAACTTTTGGGTTGTTATGACCAATTTCAAAGGTTGAATTGGCATAGGTAAGTGGAAATGAACATGTTGAGATGGTTGGTTTAGTAGACTGAAGCGAATGAGCAAGGATTGGACTGATTTTGAAGTTTGTATATAATAGAGAAAATAGCTTGTTTGAGGACCTAGAAGGTCTAGTTTTAAGATTTGATTATTCTAACACTGAAGTGATTGAGATTGACTTTACTCGCATCATAGTGGTATCAAAGCATGAATTAGATTCTTGAAAAGGAAAGGATATTGTTTTGAGAGTGATTGCAGGAAAGAGAAGACAAAATGGTGCAAGTAAGAGAGATGAGGAAGTCAGCTTGGGAAGAGAAGATGGAAAGGATGATGGAAGTTATGTTGAGCTAGGTTAGAGAGCATGGAGGAAATTTAGAGAAAGATGATATATATGCAGCTTGGAATGAAATAAATGGGCAAGTGTAATTTACAGGAAGGTGTTAGAAGTGTTAGAGGTATGCAGGACACAAGGCATATGATTATTGTGGGATGAATACAGAGATGAGAAAGTATGACAGAGTTGTTGATCAGATGGTACAAGACAGAGGTAAGTCATTTTTTTGTAGAAGATTACTTTTGAAACCAAGTAAAACAACGAATGAGGTAACTAAAAGAAGGTGTTTTTTTATAACTACATGCAAAGCTAGAGGAAAGTGTTATAATGTGGTTATTAATAGTGAAAGCACCGAGAATTTTTTTTTATTTGAGATAGTATAGAAGTTAGGTCTTAAAACTATTATGCATCCTAACCCATATCATGTATCATGGATGTAAAAAGGACACCACCTCTTGGTTAGGGAACAATGTTAGGTTGAGTTTCATATTGGAAGGTATAAGGGTAAGGTGTTGTGTGATTTGGTTCCAATGGATTTTTGTCATGCGTTGTTAGGGAGACCATGGCAATATGATAGGCAAGTAGTCCATAATGGTAAAAAGAACACTTATACTATTTTAGCAAATGGAGTTATCCACACACTTCTACCTATCAAAGGTGAGAAAGAACCACAAACAAGATTAGTGATGATGATGGCAACTAAGAAATTTCAGGTGGAGACTATAGAAGCATGCAAAAAGACACTAGGGAGAGTTGTTAAACCTCATAAGACTGATTTGAGAGGTGATTTTGTGAGAGATGGATATGTAAAGAGATTGAGATGTTCTTGGTACAAGGAGAGGTAAAATATGAAGATGACGATGAGATAAATGAAAGAGATGATAGAGAGAGAAGAGAAGCACATGCTAAAGTGCTTGAGAACCAACAAAGAGGTCTAGTGAGAGAGAAATCAGATGATGAAATTGAGAGAGGTGATAAACAAAGGTTAAGAGAAGTAGTCAAGAGAGAAGACAAGGAATAACAAAGTATGAGAAAGGAGAATGAGGCATGCAAGCCTCTTTTTTGAATCTAACACTATTTTGAGATTTGATTTTGCAAGTACAGTGAGAAGAGTGTAGATGTAGGCAAATTGATGAGAAGTAAGAAGAAACTAGAGTGAAAAGAGCAAGATTTGTAAGAGGAACTAATAAAGCAATATGGAAGAGAAGAAGATTTTACATATATCAAGGAAGTTAAAGACCAAAAAGAGGAAAATTTAGAGTGCAACAAATGTATGCAGTGCAGCAAAAATGACAATGAAGATAAGGAAATTAGTGAAGGAAGATGTGAAAAAACAATCTTGAAAGACAATGATTTGTAAATTCTAGTAGAGAACCAAGACAAATTATCCGAGAGAGACAAACAAAACATGGAAAAGGTAATTAAGAATAACAATGACAATCAATTTTGTCATTATAATCTCTTTTTGAGTGATGAATACACAAATATAATAATCGAGATGAAGGAAGACCACTCAAAGAAAGGTGGTCCTCATAGCAGGAGCTAATATTCTTGAACTTGCAAGAGGAGTGATTTAAAAGGACAACATGAAGTTGAGAATATCAGTTTAATAGTTATGAAGGATGAAGCAACAACATGTGTATATCAAAATCAAGAATACATACTCAAGTATCAAGTGGAACATGGAGAATACAATCATAGAAACACAATCTTTACCAAGAATTTGAGAATTTCAAAGGAGAAACAGCTTAATGGAAGACCGAGGATGACTAATACGGATAGAGCATAGTCATGGATGTACAATCTAGATAGACTGATATTTGAAGTAGAATAATGAAGATAAGACTTTGTGAATGGAGTAATAAGGGGTTCCAAATATAAAGATTCATCCTCATTCAAACATACAAATGAAGGAAGGTATATTGTTAGTTTGGGTGACTTAAGAAATGTGAAACCTTGTTTGGTGAGGCAAAGTATAAGGGGATTGAGTATGTTCATGCAGATATCGAGTTAAGAGACTCCTCTGTTAAGATATTAACCTTGAGTATCTTAGCACATACCTTCGGGAAGAGTATCAAGATTTGAAATTGTCTCCACGAGATTTTGTAGAGAAATACCTATTCTCGGGCATCTTAGTTGGAGCACAACTAGGGTTTATGATAAAATTTGTTTTGGGAGTTCATAACTTAGTTTTAAGGAATACATATTCAGAACCTTTCATCTTAGATACCCTTCTATTAATAATCTCTTATTTGTAAGGGTTGACCATGATTATTTCGACCACAATTGATGGCAATATTCATACTAACTTGTAGAAATTGTTTATGAGGCTAGGGTTTTGTGGAAAATCTTGATTTGAAGGAATTAAGCCTTTAGCTAAGCTTTGAAATCCTTAAGATAGTTTAGAGAGCACTGGTGATGGTGCCAAGTGACTATAAGTGGTAAAACCTCCTAAGCCACGTGGAAAAAGTGACAAATCATCTTGTGACCTATATGTATGCATGGGAAGCGAGGGTTAGAACTTGAAGCACCAATGAAGGAGTCTCGATGATAAGTAAAACATAGAAAGTTAATGGAGATCATGTTCATAGAGCCTAAAATTGTATTCAAAGGAAATTTGAGCCATTGATGGGCATTGACAATAACTATAACTGATAATGGATATCAAAGTCTTGTAGGACTCAAAGAAGACATGGAGCTAAGAAGAAAATTAGAGGTTGAGCAAGTTATTCATATAAAGAGTCTTGAAAACCTATACATAACACCTAACCAAGGAGGAGAATGATATTAAGAAGGTTATAAGGGAAAACAAACCACTAATTATTCAAAATTTGTATCAATTTTCTTGTTAACCCGAAACCTCACATGGAGACTCGATTGGTAGTGAAGAAGGTGATTTTGAGGGAATTTTTACAAAGAAGGGTATGCTAAAAATCTACTTGTAGATTAAATGGATTGAATGGGTGTTTGTAAATGTGTTTTTATTGTGATTTGAACCTCAACATATAAAATTACTTTCGGATAAGTGTCTAAGCAGCTACAAAAAGCCTTAAGGAAGGAATACGTAACTTGTTAGATAAGTGAGACAAGTGAAGGAATTGAAACCTGAATTTTGCACACACTCGGGGCCCTAAAGGGTACTAGAAAAAATATTTAGTTGGTTTTGGGTAAGTGTGGAAATATCTATCTCACAACCTAGATATGGCACATGATTCAAGAAGCATTGAAGACAATTTTACAAAAGGTAAGTCCAATTGAAATTTTGGGTTGTTATGATCCATTTCAAAGGTTGAATTGACATAGGTAAGTGGCTATGAACATGTTGAGATGATTGGTTTAGTAGACTAAGGTGAATGAGAAAGGATTGGTTTGATTTTGAAGTTTGTAGATAGTAGAGCACATAACTTGTTTGAGGACTTAGAAGGTCTACTTTTGAGTTTTGATTATTTTGACACTCAAGTGGTTGAGATTGAATTTACCTTGCATCGGGAATTGTGATTAGATTCACATGATTTTAAAGTCATATTTCTCGAGTTTCATTGATTCAATGTATGTATTTCAATAGAGTGTGTACACATATACATATACACATGTATATATGTATTTGTATTAAAACATACATAATAGGTTTCCTTTGCCTTGTTGTTTGGACTTTATTTTCACCGCCTCTTTATGATGAATATTTATAGGAGTTATGATTATGTACAGAAATATGATTAAAGCTACATTATTTTAAAGCCATTTTTTTGAAGTACGATTCAAGGATTTCAATTATTCTAATCTTCCTATGGTTGGGAATGAAAAGGTATGGTCATTAAAACAATATATGCATTTTTTTAGCAAATACAAAAAATTTGGCAACCTTGAACATACATAAACTAAAAAATACTTGAGAAATATGAATTTAAAAGAATGCAGATTTAATCACATTTTTATAGATAAACATTATAAACAGACAAAGTAAAACAAGCCCAACCTGGTAGGCAGATGAAATCTATTACATATTTGTGAATTTATATATACATAAATACATAAATACATATATACATATATACATGTGTACGAGGGTATGTGCATACATGAACACACATTTATAAAACTATCATCTATAAATATATACTTGTGTATGAGGGTATGTGCATACACGAACACACATTTATAAAACTATCATTTTTCATAAGGACTCGCCACTATACCATTTACTGATGGACCCTGGTAGGCATATATGAAAAATGCAGAAGGTGTAGATGTGGAAAGTGGTGTGGCACCAATAATACACTACAACTAACCACAACACATTGTAATGAAGCCTAAAAAGACAAAACTAATGTAACTCAATAAACCAGACTTAATAGCACTTGACAAAGTTCTTGTGAAAAAGATGATAGTTATATAAATGTGGGTTCATGTGTACACAAAACACTAATACACAAGTATATATATGTATATATATTCACACATACATAATATATTTCACTCGACTTGTATTTAACTTCTTGTTTACGATGATTATTTATAGAATTCATGATGACTATCTACAAAGTTATGATTAAATATGCATTATTTTATAGTCATATTTCTCAAGTATTTTCATAAAATATTATATGTTTTTAAAATATTTTAACATCATTCAATATGTTTTAAGGGTTTCATTTTTTAAATTTATTTTAGGACACTTTTGGAATCAAGATTCAATGTTTTTGGTGAAAATAACAATTTTTTTTTTTGCGAGGTATGTTTTAAAATAAAACCATGAGAAAAAATTAAACAAATCTTAAACTATGAAATAAAAATATTTAAAAAATTAGTGTTGTCCTGTCAAATTCCCGAAATGTTCAATACATTGCAAAAATCTATGACATGTTTTCCCTCTAAGTCCCTCAAATGTTTGAGACATTACTATAAATTAAACCCCAAAATTATATTGAATGATGTTAATATTTTTTTTTATAAATCATATATTATTTTAATGGCCATACCATGCCATCCCAACCATAGGAAGATCAAAATATTTGAAATGTTTGAATAATATTTGAGAAATATGACTTTAAATTAATGCATATTTAATCACAATTTTGTAGAGCCCAAAAAACAAAACAGGTATAAATGCAAATGTAATCACATTTCGTATATAACCACCACAAATATGCAGCGAATAAACAAGTCCAGACAACGAGCAACATCGTTCTGGTCAAAATTCTCTATTTCAGCTGATTTTTCCAGGTTTGTTTTGTGTAGCTATTTGGCTTCTTATCCACTGCGTGAACAAGTAATGATGATTGTCAACAAAATTGCAGTTAATTCTTGTCAAAGGAAACCTAGTTGAGCCACTTAAGGAGTAATATCATTCTCGTCAAAATTCTTTGTTTGGGGTGAATTTCCTAGGTTTGATTTCTATATCTCTCTCGACTTTTTTCAACTCGCCGTTTATCGTGATTATCTACTGTAATTGCATTTAAATTTTAAAGTCATATTTCTCAAGTATTTTACAAACATTGCAAGTATTTTGACCTTCCTACGCTCCTTCAAAATCCCAAGAAGTTCAATTAGTGCTAGTAAGTCTGATTTATTGAGTCACAATAGTTTTACCTTCTTTAGCTTGATTGTAATGTGTTGCGGTTAGTTTTGACCTATTATTCAAGCATGTCAATTATTCTAATCTCCCTATGTGCCTAGAAAATTCCAAGTAGTTAATGTATTTAAAATATATTATTATTGCAAAACCACTTTCCACATCAACAACTTTCACACAACTACTCAAAATAAAACTTTGCAAAATGATTAAAAATCTAACCTTGATTATCAGTAGACTTGTCTCACATAACAGATCCTCGCACCCAACGAAAATGCATGGCTTCTCCATTTGGGCTGATTTTCCTAGGTTTGCTTTGTGTAGTTGTTTGACTTGTTTCCCGCCTTCGATTTATACCATGATGCGCATCTATGCTCAGGCGTGGTCAAATTTTCACAACACCCTATTTTTTTCGCAACTTACGTCCCTCGCTTTTTCTTGCATGTAGACAAGTTTTGCTTACTTACACGTGATTATCTATGGCATATTTAATAGTAAAAATATTTCGTTACCAAAATAACAATGTACAATATAAGTCCTTGAGGGCTTACCGCATAATGAAGGTTGAGATTTTGGGACTTACACAAAATTTAAAAGCAGCTTCTTTGTCATGATGGAAGAGTTTCATAGAGGGATAACAACTACACTAAAAGAGATTCAAATAAAAATTATTCGAAAGAAAAGACAAAATTACATGAAAAGGTATGTTTTAAAATTAGAAATGTTGTTAATAACTCATTTCTTTCAAATTACTTCCTATACCTAAATTTTGTATTGGTTTCTTTCCTAACATGTAGACGCACTTGTTCCATTTCTGAATAGGTGTGATGCCACATATCACAATCTTTTCAAATCCTTGGTTGTTATGAAAATTAGTGACATGGTAAGTGTGTTGTGAGTTTAAGATTGACATGCTATAATATTCTTCAAATTTAATTCCTCATTTTAAAAATGAGGGTTTGACTTTTTGTGTGTACAATATGGTTTGGATGCAATGTGAAGGTGACTTGTATTTGTATTGCATTACAGTTGGGTGTTATCTATATAAATGTGGCACACTTTTTTTTAATATGAAGGTTGGAACCAAGATCCGGGAACATTATTGTGGGTATGATGTGGGCGGGAGTGCACATGCCTTATATGTCATGTGATTACGTGTTACAAAGTCTTTTCTCCTCTTCCTTGCGTGCTTTTACATTCTTTGTATATCTCATTCTTGCGTAGCATTCAAACGTAAAAGCTGGTAAGATTTGCAGATCTTTGATGGCATGAACTCTTGACATTGCCGTGAATGTTAGTCCTTGATGGTCAACATTTCCGATGTCTATTGTGGCCTCACAAGAGTTAGGCCTTGAGATTTGTGGATGGTGAGGTCCCAAGACATTTTTAGTGGGATTTGGTGACGATTTCCACGTGTGACAGGAGGTAGGGGCAAGTGGGTTGGGTTGAGTATGTACCATGGGGCCCTTGGTAGTGTTTGAAGTTGACAACAAAAAGGATGGCAAGTCCGGTGGTTGTGTTTCTGGATTGTACACGACATCGGTCACTTGCCCTAGTGCACCATTAACTAATCCCGAGCTAACCCATAAGTTAGATGTCAACATGACTCTTGTCTGCAGTGCATAGGAAAACTATCGGGTCCAATTGAGTGTTGATGTTTGAGTCGAGTTATGTTTGCTTTATTTTGCGATGCTCATTGCAATTGGTATGTGTAAGGATTTTAGCATTTGTTTATTGTGTTTTCTTGTGAGGTCCTTTGTTGCAAATAGGTGCTTCTACCATGAAGATGGATTGCTCTAAGATAGACATGCACGACTTTTTACGTGACATGAGAAGAGACCAATCCTTAATGGTTTCTTCTGCATTTCGATGTTGGTCAACATTTCTCTGAATTCAAGTTGTGTCGGGTTTAATCCTTGTTGCCTAAAGTTTGTGTCCAAGGTGATCATTGTATCAAAAGCATGCCAAAGGGAGCTGCCTATTTTGTTGCCTGCATATAATGGTACATCGTTGACCGAGAGGGAGCTGGCCTAAGTCACCCACCAAAATCATTGAACAATTGTTGAATGTGTGGTTACTATGTTGGGGGAATGCCTCACGAAGTCTTTTGTTGATGTTGTTTAACATTGTAGGACCTATAAAGCTCATTTCATCTATGAGTATGTAATGTATGGCACTCATACGCTCTTGGAAGATTGCTAGGGCTTGGCCTTCAAGAGGTTTCATGTCAGAAATGGGTATTCGGAGGGAAGAATGTATAGTAGATGATTTTATATTGAATGCATCAATACCTGTTGGGGCTAGTACAAGGATGGAAGATTTAAATTTTCTAGTCATATTTTGAAGCCCATTTCTGATGTGTTGTATGAGGTATGATTTTCCTATACCAGCGGTTCCCTGAATGATCATCTTCAATGGTGGGTGTTTCCCTTGTTGAGTTACATGGGAAAGTACAATTGAGTATGCAAGGTGTTGTTTTGATGATAGTTGGAGAGCATCTAATTGGGTAGGTGGAGAAACAAGTGGTAGTGCATTTTCATTGCATGTGAGGTCTATGAATTTAGGTGCACTTTTTTGTAAGGCAGTAGGGATGGAATGTACCTTCCAATTGTGGTTAATGTCAAAGTCACAAAGGCCTATCATGTCTACATCATCAATTGTTGTATTGAGTGTTGGGTGCATGTGTGCTATATGCTCCCATTCAAATAGTTCTACATGCAGTGGATTAGATCCCTGCGAGTTATTGTCATCACTGCTTGTTCCAGTTGTAGTTTCTTCTAGAGTAGT
This sequence comes from Taxus wallichiana var. yunnanensis, assembly GCA_018340775.1. Taxonomy (NCBI): domain Eukaryota; kingdom Viridiplantae; phylum Streptophyta; class Pinopsida; order Cupressales; family Taxaceae; genus Taxus; species Taxus wallichiana. Next base: position 950,805,639 of record CM031239.1, on the reverse strand, counting down.
GGCTCTATGTACATGTAAAGGGATGTAGGATTTTTTCAATTTTCCCATTGGTTAGTTATTTCAGATGTAGTGATGTCAATGTTTGTTTGGATATGTCGAAAGGGTTTATAAAGTAGAAGCTCGTCCAACAAAAATCCTCATAGTGTATCGCATCTGGGGCGGGGACATCACTATATCGGGGAATACACGAACAACAATAGGGGTTCTTCTTTGTAGCCATTGAGTAACTTTCCTTTTGTTGTTGTAGGACTAGGAACGAGCAACATCAAAGAGGGAGGTGTTCTCCAATTATAAAGGGTGTTTTATGTATGCATCTACGAATGAAGGGAATTGTAATGTGTTTCCTACATCTACGAGGACACGTTTGAATAGTTGTTTACCGATGATAGGGTAATAAATATTTGACTACAACTAGAGAGGGGGAGTTTTAGTAACATGTGGCATGTCTCTTGTGCACCAATGTCCCGATCAACAATAGTTTCTGAGAGGAATTTTTTGTAGGCGGCCTTTGCAGGGTGATCGACGCTAACTTCATTAGATATCCGTGTAAGCATGTGATGGTAGCTTTCTGATTTCTTCTCTGCCTTGGCTGCATATTTTATAATGTATTGTAAGACTGCATGTCGTGACACAATGGCTGATAGTCAACATTGGCTCACCACAGTGCCAACATGTCTGAGTTGTGTATGTTGACCGTGTGTCATCATGCAAGTAAGGGTGTACTTTTTTTTACCTGTTTCATCTAAGCCCAAACTCGAATACTCTTGGAGTGGCCAAGGGGCTTTATATCTACATTGAAGTGTCCCCTTTTTTTTGCAAGTAGGTTGCCTCACTACATTTTGTGTGGCATTACACGTGGTTCAACATGTTTTCATAGTCAGCTACAGGGTTGTTTGTAAGTATCATGTATGTGTCTAACAAACATGGGTCATCTTCTTGCGAATGATGTATCCCAGATTTTCCACTCTCAGGGCCCCTTGGATTCCATGTAGTTACTAATTGGTCGAAGAAAGTCTTTGCCGCATCAAGTTGAAGGGGGTCATCCTAGTCTAGGACCTCCATGTTTGGTGCATTTGGAAGCCATATAAACCCGTGGATATGAGCCGAGCCTTTGTGTTGCCATTCGTACCTATATTTTCACAAAGAGGATCCATGTTGGAAAATGGGGTAGGGGTGGTATTGTATGAAAATCTAAGTGGTAGTGAGCTCACCTATACCAGTAGTCGGTGCAATGTAGTTTTTTTAAGCACCTCCTCGCAAAATATTGTAAATCTTTTTTCCATGTATGCAGAGACGATATGGGGGTGCATGTTCAAGTTCATGTTTCTCCATTGTTGGCCAATTGTTGTGGGTGGCATAGGGGATCCTGGCATTGCTCTGTGTAAATCTGGCCATTTAGTATCTTTTGCACTTAAAGTGAAGAAAAGCGTAGGGCTTTCTAGTTGGGTTATCATATCTGTGAGTTCATATCTACACTTACATCAAAATGATTTAGTTCCTCGCAAATTAGACCCAAAGCGCATTAGTTTCTCTATAATGTGGGCGTCTGGGTAGTGTGCAAGTTGATGGCGTAACATTGAAACCGTGGTAGGCAAGTTGTCCCTATATTTTTTTTGTGAAAACAACAGATGTTGATTGGCTTCTGTGGCACAACATAATGTTGAGAATGAAGTAGCAAAAGTGCGGATGGCTTCCAAATTTGTTATCATGGTAACGCATTAGGTGCAATGTGTATTCATGCATGTGAACCCTTTTGATCCGTGTTTGGTGGAACAATGCAATCCTTGTAGGGAACAATGTTGGAAAAGCCATAGAGAGCAAACCCTCAGTGTTGTATTCGTTGACTGTGGATGAACCAATGTGTGGCCACTCAATTGACTGTAGTGGAGTTTGTTTTTTGCCTTCAATGAAATTTGTTATTTGGTCAACTTCCAAAGTGGTTGGAGGGAGGGAGGACACAAAAGATGATGGTTGTCGCTCATGGGTATGTGGTGGGGAACTTGGGAGAAGGTCTACTTCGATTTGCTTCAAAGCATTATCTGGGATAGTTGAATTGAAGTGTGGTAGGGAAGTAGATATATCAATATTGTGAGGTGGTAGGGAATGCAATGCATTGTGGTCTAGGACAACATCCTTGTAGTAAGGGTCATGAGCTATTTTGAATTGTAATGCAGCTAAAACACAAGATCTACTTACAAAGCATTCATAAGCTTTATTTGTTGCTCCAATTCTTTGATAATTAAGATGTCCAAGTCTACAACGCGCCGAGGCAAGTGTTTAGTTATGGATGAAACATCTTGGGGGAAGCATATGGTGTGGCCCCTATATTTGTATTGACCACCTATAGCGTGAGTCACTGCAATATTGGGTTGACCCTTGTTATCAACATTTCCTCAACTTGTGTAAGTGAGGATAAAACCTTAGGTTACGGGCTTGGGTCCATGTTATTCCAACTTGAGAAGCGGCGATCATCTTTTCAACAATGCATCTGCGACAAGTATTGGCACCTTTGTAAACCCTTGTACGTAGCCCAACATATAATTCATTACAACATGAACATGCGTTTGGAGGTGGGAGGTGATCTAATCTTTGGCGGAATTGGTGTTGTGTATCTTGGAGTGAATGCCTATTGGAGTGTGTTCTTCGAGAAGGTTGACATGGGTGGCTACATAGGTTGGTGCCTGTGTGTTCAGCTTTTGTCGTTTCATGCAAGCTATATGACGACGATGTTCATTTAGGTTGTTTTTGTTGACTGCATACCTCAACTGAGCCTTTGCATTTTTCTCAATTCGTGTCAGGCCTATGTAAAATGAGAAAAATGGTAACAGTAATTAGGTATAGAAGATAGTTAATGCATGTAAAAAGTAGAAGTACTTTTGTTTGTTTGACGTGAAGTGCAACAATGTATATCAAAACATCATTTTTTGTTTAATAATGTGATGGTGTTTGCATTGTTGTTATAGAGTGACTTTTTTTACATGCAAGACATGTGCGGCCAGAAAATGTGTGTGTAACAAATAGAACCAAACTTACGAATGCAAAAACCTATATGTGGAGTAGGTGGTATGGTAAGTATGTATTGGAAAGTTCCTAACATTGTGTGTGTACAGTATAATATGTTTTTGAGATAGTGTAGGATCTTTTCATCAATACATAGTTAAGGGGATGCGAGGAATGCATCTAGTGGGGATTCATGCATGTTGAAAGTCATGTCCTTAACTGCAGGGACAACAGTGCATTGGGCTTCTCTTGTGAATTGTAGACCTCTAGCTTTGTGGATATTTTGAACATGTAGTGGTGGAATAGAATTGGATTAACAATAGGCCAAAACATGTTGGGTGTTGGTGCAAGAAGTTGTAGCTCTTGTGCTGATATACCCATGATCGATGTAGCAAATTCATCAAAAGTAGTTACCCATGTTGTTGATGTGCCATCCTCAATGATGAAGTGTAATGCATATATGTAGTTGCAATTAGAGACATCATGCTTGCATTTTGGAAATACCAAGAGGAGTTTTGCAGTTAGCTCAAGTTTTTCTTGCATTGGTTGTTGTTAAAAATTGATGTGCAAGATGGATAGCTAAATGAGGACATATTCATGTGTATAATTGTTGCATTGTGGTGGAGAAGGTGAGTGTTTTACCAAGTTGTGAGGAGGATTTTTGCTTGTACCTTGGGATATAATATTATAATGTATATGGGTTTAGCTCAAGTTTTGTATGGGTTCGCATTGGATATTGTTATGATGTATATGTATTGATGGAGATGCCGACATGTGGCACATCCCCTTATCTTATTATATCATTCATTTATAAAATGAGGAGGTCGGCCATAGTATTGGCCAGGTTAGAATGTATATATATTAGAAGGTTGTAGTTAATGTGAGTAAGAGTGTTATTGTATGGTTTTACCTCGAAGTGGTATTGAGGTTGGAGGATATATGAGCATATTGTCATCATTTATCTATATTTTGGTGTTCTTTCATATTATTTTTGTATATGTTGATTTATAAGTGATATCCTTATAGATTTTATGCCCGTGATATCGGTTTCCTCAATTTTTTCTATACTCACCGAAGGGTATGAGTTGTTGAGTCGAGCAAAGTAAACCATGCACGTAATGCATGACCCTCAGTTATATCAAGATCAATGAAGATTTGTGTATTAGGGCCCGTGGCTAATGTTGTTCCTTTGAAAGATGTAATTTTTGCTCTCTTAATTGCAAGAACTGGTCTTACTGGTGTCTGTGAAGCACATAGTTCACTTAGAAGTTTGCCCTCATTGTCACTGAAAGCACCCCATAACATTGCCTCAATACATAGTGTCGAGTTATCACTAAGTAGGACTATGCGTTTGTGGTTGAAAGTACTATCACTTTTCCTTATAATGGAGGGGGCAGTAATGGATAATGCAATAGTGAGCAGGTCAATGGTGGATTTGGCGGGGGAGGAGTTGATTTCTGCTATTATTTTGAAATGGAAAAGATATTGAGGTATGTCCACAGACTGATTTATACTGAGCTTTATAGAGGATTCCAAGTCTAGGATGATGTCCCAAGGAGTTGTGGAGTTGTTGTAATCTTTTTTTGTAGTCCAAGGTGCCTCCTTTGATTGTGTATGTTTTACCTAGTTATATTTGGTTGTAGTAAGAAGCTGCAACTTGGTCAAAAGAAGTCACCACTATATCTGAACTGATTTTGTCGATAATGTCGAAGCTAAATACCTTCCCTGTGTGTTTTTCCATGCTATATTTGTTTAGGTAGCCTTTTTTATGACCCTGCCTTCAATAGTCCAAAGGCTTTGGTAAGGATTTAACAATTTTATTGGCGTGAGTTGCATGTAGTCTGTAGGGCATCCTTCATGAGTAGTTGGTGCCAAAGTATCAGTGTGGGATGTTGGCATGTGTATGGCCAGTTGGGGAGGCACAACATTGGAGGCAATGGAGCCTATGATGGTGGTGGTTCCTAAACAATAAAATACAACGAAATGAATTAGCAAATGAGATAACGTAAAGTATGAGAGGGTATGTGCTAAACCATAAAGTGTGGTAACCAATTTATTGTCCACATAAATATTTTTTTAAGGACATAAGCACGTAAACATGTGTACAGTGGGGAAGATGTTCATATAACACAACAATTTTCATGCTCATTCAAAGTAAAGTACGAAACATATGTATGGAGACTACAATGTATATCTCATGAAAGGCAATATACAAAACTTTTTTAGGGGTTTTAAAATGGAACAAGTACAACATATTTATGTAAGCATAGGTTTTTCGAGTCGGTCCTTCAAAAAGAGGTTTCTGTGGGTTAGTATAAAAGAGGTGGGCATATGTATGAGCATTGCAAAGTCATAGTAGGGGTGAGGTAGGGGCTAAAATTATAGGGACGCAAGGTAAGCATTGAATGCAGCTCTAATGTAATGTTCCTCGCCACCAAAGTAGTATTGGTCATAGCTTAGCGCACGAAGGAAAGTGTACAATGATTCAAGCCTAAGGTATGTTGCATCTACCTTGTGCATCATGTCTAAGACAAAGTGGTTAAATCACTATCGAGAACCATCATTGATGGGATTAGAGACTCTAATATCCTACCAGAAATGGTTGAGCATGTAGTTACAAAGAAGTAGCCAAAGAATGGACGGTTACAAGTGGTGGTTGGACACTTTGTATTGAGCTTTGGTTTTTGTTGCATGGGTTCGATACGACTAAGGGGACCCATTTGAAGCTACCGAGATCAATAGGAGGGCTCCCAAAATGGCACCAGAGTTATCATCGATATCATGATAATGGATGGACTTCCATTTGGAGGGCCATAGTACTAAAAATAGCAAACAACTTTGTTTAATATAAAAAACATTTTCTCTCGACAAGTACATAAATACATATACATATATATGTTATGAATTTTAATAATTTGTGTAGCATCAAGGTGGAAAAAGGGATATTACTGAGAATAATTTATTTTGGACGTGATAACAAGACATCTTGAGCCCTCGCATATTCCAAATCCTAGACATTTCATCTATAACATTTGTTTATTCAGAGATTGTATCTCTAGAACATGCAGTATAAGTCCCCATCATGTATACCCACAAGTAAGCAAACAAATTGAGGCCAATTGTATCTTTGATTGACTAGGTAACAATCTATCGTTAAGGGAAATTAATCTACTAGTGCAAATAAGCTAAAAAATATTATCAGTCATTCAAATTCTTGGTATATTTGGGGTGTCTGATTTAAAAAGACTTTGCACCCTGTAATCAAATATAAATATGTCCAGTCAAATGGGATGAACTCACCAACAGTAAGGCAACCCATGTCTCCAGCAGACATGTCACAACAACATAATGTAACAATAATGGAGATTTTTATAGTCTTATTATTATTGTCTTCAACGTTATTCATGTATAAATCTAAAAGATAAATTTACAGGAAAAGCACTCATCATGGTTAGTCCAAAGACATGACCATGATATTTAGTGAATGCCATGCAATTGAGATGGAGATGTAGTAAAAACAACATTTCAACAGGAAAAATGCTCTGTACATTCTTTTCAGTCAGAGAACTGCTCAAGAATTCAAAACATTGCAAAAAACATTGGCTCGATGAAACTAAAATTGCAAAGCAAATTACCGTCTGATTATCCAATTTGAGGTAACATAATATACATATGTCATTAGCAAGGGATTATTCAAAGTAGACGCCTTCCGAATAATAATAGTTTTCAATAATTTTGATAAATCTTCAACACAAAAATAAATAATACAAGGCAACCGATAGCATGAATTATAAAACTAAATAGTTATCAGTGACCTTCAAAAATTCAAATCAACCTATAATGTTCAGAAGAAGTTTCATGAACATTGTTTGTGAGAACGTTGTATGTAAAGATTTTTCAAACCAAAAAGAGAAAGAATAATACTCGCAATAGGGCACACTATTAGAAAGTTGTGGTTTACAGTCATTTGAAGGTAGATTACGACACTTTTTGTGGAGGAAGATTTGTGATTATTAGAAAATGAGCAGGAGAAAAGAAATACGATATGTGGAGACATGAAAATCCAAATCAAAGGTGAAAATATTGTTGACAGCTGTGAATTCAAGGTCATGAATATAAGAAAATTTCTAGACATGGGGACTAAACTCGTAATTTACTAAACTCGCAATTTACATTCTAATAAAAGTGTGTGTGGGCATATGATAACGAGACTGGAGGAGTCCCTGAAGACAAGGAGAAATAATGCAAGTTAAATTTAAGAAAAATATGCCCCCGTGAGTTGCAAAGGATTTCAAGCCTCCAAAAGATAAATATGTGAAAGAACAGAACCAACAAATTGGTGATTTTTGACTGTAGAGTCTGAAATGACAGTGCAAAAGTCATGAGTTTCTACTTTTTAGCGGTAGGGCATTACAGGCATTTCTTGCAATCGAATGACGTTTTGGATACCAGATCAATGGTAATAAATACTTTGTAATGAAATCAAGTTGTTAGGGACTGAGTTGTCCTCTCATCCTTTATATGCTATGGCATATGCCAAGACAGGGTATTTGCCTACTCTTTGAAACTGTTTTGGTTATGTGATATCAAAAAGCAAAAAAAGCAGATAATGACTTAATTATACAAAGGGAGCATAATAGAAAGGCCACAATGGCATAGCAACAAAAATATAATTTGCAAACCTCTTATATTTCTGAGCTGTGGTGTATATGAGGAGAGAAGGGTGTTGCAGTGCTAACAAAACCAATCCGGTGGAGGTGGTGTAGGATGGAAACTTAAAAATGCAGGGGTGTATTTATAGATAGAGATAGTTTAAGCAGTCGTGTGAGAGAAGGACAACAACTAGAAGAAAACAAACACATAAAGGCAGCTACAATAGATCCACTACTATTTCAACAACTAACAGTTATGACAGGAACAATTTTAGAGTCATTGATTGGATATGCATGTAGGAGGGCAATCTTGCAGATTACAGAGTTATAATGGCGGCTATATGTCCCCTGTAAATTGCTGGACGTAATATCCAAAAATTAAAGGAAAAATCCAATTGAGAGGGTATTTATGCACTGTGTTGCATACGTAGTATCGGAGACAGATGGGACTGTGGAGTAGGCGACTGGGAGGGTGGGTGGAGTAGCTGCAGCTGACACGATTACTATCCATTGTTTTTGAAAGGTTAAAACTTGTACATGTCCTTTATCGCATTGGTATTCGGTTAAGACCTTCTCCTCCAGGATAACATCTAATCCCACCGTAAAATGTTATATGCAGTGTGTTGTTATATGAAATTGACACTTTCTAACAATGCCTTCTTCAAAGTAAACACCTTAGGCAAATTATATCTAGGAATCGATGCTCCAATAAAATGAAGTGCAACTATTATTTTAACTATCTGTCACAATGCATAAATATTTTAAAATGAAAAAGAAGCATTGGCAGGCATAGCGGTGGAAGTCACTAAAGGAATGAAGGGAATACATACGGATGCAAATGATGAAGAATGGAAAAATACTTGGAAAAAGTAGAAGCATGATATCTAAATCGGGATGATCTTTCATTGCCTCTTTTTACTGTTCTTTGTTGATCATTTACATGGATTGTATGGTTGTTAGAAAAAAATCATAAACATTACACTGTGGCCGGAGAGATCTAGTATTTTGACGGTTGGAAGCTATGCACGATATATTCATCGTCCTAGACCTAGATATCTACGCAAATTATTAGTAAATTGTAGCTGTTTTATTAAAGCCCGCATTATGAAAAAAAGAAACTGTAAGACTCTACACAGACAGGGAGGGAGAGAGTGAGGGAAGGGAAGAATTTCATTTGAAGGTGGAAAGAAATGTGAATGAGCAGTGGGCGATAGATATATTAATCCCACACACAGGCGGGGAATGAGTCATGTGAAGCGAGGGCGCGTAGAAATAGAGAAGGAAAGGTTAAGAGAAAGCATACCTTTCTCGGCCTTTTGGCTAAGATCAAGTGTAGTATCTGTTCTTATCAGTTTAATATCTGATACGTGGTTCAATGAACCACACGATATTAAATTTATTTCTTTAGGGGGAGGGTTCAACACAGGTAGCTTGCTACCAGAACCCTCGCGCGTCGCTTCTGTATTGCACTACTGCAGAAGACCGGCGCACCCCACACCCCCAAATCATAACACCAAACAAAATTTACATACTAATATGGTTACTTGCAGGAGCCTGGGTTGATGATCTGCGTCTGCGATTTCAATCCAAGATCTGCGTCTTACAGGTCAGATTATCTATAATTTCTGTGCTACAACACGTTGTTCAAATTTAGTAGATAGTTTTTATGGTAGATAAACGACTCGAAGCAGCAGAGATGTAACACTTAATTCGTTTTTCAAATCTTTGACGAGTGTTTCATGGACTCGTGGAAATCCCGTATTCAGCCCTTGAAATGTTTCAGGATGTCAACAATGCTTACTCTATTCTCCTTAAGCTCTGCTCATTACATTGTTTGTTTTGGAGGGAAATTTATCATCAATTTCCTCCACCCCTGATTTACTTAAATTTCAGTCTAGTGTGTCTCTTAAAACGGTCTTAAGATCAACAATATAACCCCCTCGGATGGGATTTGACAAAATGCATGCCTGAAACTAGATATGTGGTCTCAATGAGTACAATGATAGTAGGATATGCACGAAAGGGGTTTGTTGAAGATGTGTTTACTGGGTGATTATAGAGCGTACAAGAGTTTGTGGTTCCAATTAAATATGCTCCCAGCACAACTGTTGGACGCATACTTGATGAATGTACATTGTATTTTAATCGTAAGAGTTGATCTCTAAGACATTTATATTTAGCTTCAGTTAATTTCATTGCCTATACTTTTCAAGAAAACAAAAAAGCCACTTACAAAAATACAAAAATGTGAAGTAAAAATACTCTTTTGTTTACTCTTATTAATGTAGAAGATTACACATACAACTAGCAATCGCACGTGAAATATACGATGGAAACGTCAAAGAGGATCTATCACGAAATCAAACCGGTGGGGGAGAAGCAAAAGGAGAGGAAAAGGGGCGAAGAAGGGGTTCAAGGGTGGAGAAGTGGAAGGGTATTTGATTCAATTGAGAAAGAATATATGTTAATTGTATTGTCTTGTATTTTTAGGAAGAACAACACCACTGATCCATTCAAGGAAATTTGACATTGTCTGCATGGGATCAAAGAGGGCGGCGTGGTCTTTTCCTAACCTAATTTACGTGTCCCGTTGAGGACCTTGCCAACTACCAGTTTTTCTCTAAATTTCCACAACATGGCGTAGTATGAATCAAGCAAGGTCCAAGTGTAAAACCATGCTTTTTTGCAATGTCAAGTGGGGCATTGTTTACAAAGTTTTTATCCTCTTGTTCCTTATGAGAGAGTATTTGTTTGTAGTTTAATTTGCGTATTTCCGAGCCGAGAGAAATAAGAAAGCGAATATGGATGCAGTTCCAGTTATTTGGCTTCATATGAGTTGAATAAACAATAATTGTGATCACAACCCAACCCGAAGTAGATCCCAATCGAAGGAAGAGGAATTGAAAGGATGAAGGATGACTCTTTAGAGAGATTTTATTAAGTTGTCCAATGTGTTATTTTCCAATGCTGCTCAACACCTCATGTCTTCCACATATGTCGCTTTTCAAATTGTGCAATGGTGTTTGGGCTTCAAAGTTTTTTTTTCTTCTCCAATAATATTTTTTGAACCTCATACATTAAAGTGTGGGTATACTAATATTAGTTATCATCATTCAATGAGAAAATCTTAAAGAAAGTAATAAAATTAATAATAATTATAATATACCAAAAATTCAAAAAACAAATAACAAACCTTTTGATTGATACATTTCAAAGTTTTTAAAATAAATATATTTTTAAGATATTTATTTTTTAGTTGTTGGTGGGATCACCTTACATTATTAAGAAAATAATAATATACATTTAGTAAATAATAATTTATGTGAACGTGGCGTAGATTCAACAGACAAGCAAAGCAATCAGAAATCTAATTTTATGAAGGGGAGGAACGGTCGGCCAAGCATGCAAACCATTTTTCGAGGAGCAAATATGAAGGATCTTGAGCTCAGATGTCATTTTCAGATGCTTGGATTCCCACTCCAATTGAATTTATCACCTCTCTACATGCACTTTGAGCTCTTGAGATCGAAATTTGGCCAACGTTTCCAGGTTGTTGAACTTATTAGGGTTTGAGCGGAAAGCAATAGGTTTTCAGAGGCTAGGTTTTGATTGATTTCAGGATGGACAAAGTATGGCAAAGAACAGTGGAAGCGGTGTTAGACGGACATGAAGATACATACCTACATCTATTGTGCACACTTTAACTTTGGACAGAGTCGTTAAATGCTACAGTCGCCTTCCCCGCCATTAAATGTACTCCACCCTATACCCAATTCCACTCTTGCAGATACATGGACACATGGACGACGTTGATAACGCAGAGAGCGTTGATACGTCCGAAGTAGGGAATGGTCAAGATTAATTCTGCAGTCATTTTATCAAAAACCACTAGGTCATTCTAACTTAAAGAAACGTCTTTGGCATAACAAGGTTTTATCTTATCTCCAACAATACATCTCAAAAACCATCCATAGAGGTGTCTCGAAAAACCACCGTATTATATAACGAGAATTTATCCCTAAAGCAAAGATATAGAACATCTCAAAAACCACCCATAGAGGTGGCTCAAAAACCATTTGAATATGATTTTTAATAATATTTTCTAAAAATAAATTAGTAGATTCTCGTAACATATAGAACATCTCAAAAACCACCAAAGAGGTGGTGAAAAATCATTGGAATCTGATTTCTAATAATATTTTCTTAAAATAAATTAATAAATTGTCTCATAAACACATAGTGATAGAACATCTCAAAAACCACACGAGTGCCTCAAAAATAATTTTAAATGGTACGCTTCAGACATCTACATCGAAATCTTATTAACCCCCCCACCTCTTGCAGAAATCTAAAACCCAATAGCATATTCTTCATTACAAAATATAAAACCAAATGCAATAAAACAGAGTGATCAATAAAGCAAAATCCTAATTCGATGTTTGAACTCTGCTAAAAAAATACAAAAGCATTGAGCATTGTTTTGTTTAAACACAACAATAAATTGATAACGATAATTAATAGTCTGCTAAATAGGCAATAGCTGGCTTAAGATAAACATATTGTTCAAGTTATGTTTTCATGATACACACATTTCAAAAGTACCAAAAAAAAAAAAAAATACAAATAGGCAAGAAGAATTGTTTTTTTAACTTTCAAAAGCTAAAAACAAACAGGTTTTTACTTAACAAGCGGATTCAAAAAAGGGGGAAGAAATCAATAACCAAAATGGTTGCAACACCTACAATCTTGAGGAAGACATAAGTCAACAGGATTCGGAAAAGGGGAAAGACATAAGTCACCCGCTCATGAAGAACATGTTACACAATTCGAAATGTGAACCCTACTCAATTTAAAATAAATTGAGTATTAGCTAAACTAATAAATCCATTAACTATTTAGGTTTATATTCGACAAATAAAATGCATACCCCTGTAAACATCATGAATCACACAAAACCCCCTGCAATGAAAGTAAATTCAGAATTATATATGAATTTCTAAAACAAATGCAACTTATATAATCGAGGACAATGTGTTACAAATTTTAAAATACAATATCTTGCTCGGGGTAAACATTTATGTGAAGAGGTACCAAAAAGCACTAAATAACTTTTAAAAACTACCAAAAGGTATAAACTAACTAAAAATAAAAGCCACACAAGTTTTTAATTTATCAAGCAAATTGAACATAAGGGTAAAGACAACCTTTTCACGAGACAAGAACATTTATTGCTAGTTCCTTATTGAAGTACTAATCAAATGTTATATTGATGAGCTATTTATGATTCGGAAAGTAGCCACATTAATTGCTATAATACATAACACAACAAATGAGGAGAAAAACAACAATAAATCAACATCTAAATCGATTCCCTACAAATAGTGAATTCAACCGCTTAGGAAGAGCAGAGGAACAAATTCACACAATTCAAATTTAAATCCTACTCATCAAATAAACAAGAGTCTCAGTAAAGACAAATCAATGAACCCATTCACTATTTAGTGTTATATTCGATAAATTAAGGATCGCCATAAATGCATACCAAATGCATCAACTAAAAAGAGTCGTAAACAATAATAAAAAAAACACCCGTGGTGAAAATCAAATACTGAATTATATATGAACCTCTAAAAGATGCAAAACTTATATCATTGCCGGGACACATAACTGTCAAAACAAATTGATATTCCCTACCAAATATAGAGAACATGTCCCAAATTTTTATCAGTGCCTCTTTAGCAACGTTCACTCATAAAAAAAAATCTTTGAAACTTGCGTCAGTTAGAATACGAAAGGAACTTCTATTCAAATGTAAAAAAATTAACTAAGGGTCGTGCATCAATTGATTCGTACCGCACGCGTAACAAATAAACCCTGAACTCTAGAATAAAACAATTGAGTATCTTCATCATGACATGTATTCGCTAAGTTTATGTAATGTTAAGACCAAAGCGAATGTACACTGCAAATTTAGCCCTTCTGCATTTAAACATGCTAAGAATTGATATAAAAATAACAAGAAAAGGCTAACAGAGAAAACCCTGGTATGAACATATCATGAAAGGCAAACTACAAGCAATTAAACTTAAGCTTATAACGACATTAAATCAATTAAGGTCAAGCCTACTTCGCAAAAAGGCGGAAAACCATGGTATGAACTCGATCATGTTCAACCTCGACAACAACATCAAAAACAAGACATGGTCTAGTTTCTCGGACAACACTCTATTTAACTCCTGAACATCATGTTGCATGAAGGAATCATATGTATCCCAACAGAAAGATTTTGTCAGCTCTTTTATTGCAACATTGCGAACCGTGTATGGCCAATGGAATGCTACCAGATGGCATGTCATTTTCATTTGTAGGCATGTGATACACAACGTGATAATCATTTAAAAGTAACGAGACGATCATCATTAGGATAATACACTTATCAAGCCCATAACCCATGATGCAGAAACCAAATTACAGCCAACTAATTAACAAAATGTAGGAAATGAAAACTTCAACCACTCAAACTATGAGTAGTAAAAATCAACGCATGCAGGTAAGGAAATGAAAGAAAATAGCCATGAATGGTAGATAATGACAGTAACTGTTGCTTCTCTGATCTAGTGCAAAAAGGACAACAATGGAACTATTAAATAACCTTTCTGAAGTAAGGAACATGATATAGTGTTTGAAGAAGTGAGTTCATGTAGCAAGTAGCTCCTTGATTCTTGAGTCCCACAAACCCTGTTTCTTTCTTCGAGTCATATTGCCAACAACTATCAAATTTTCAGACGACAACATCTGCTTCTACAACAAGTGAATCGTTCACTAGATAATTTCTCCTAGAGGCATAAAAGATGTGAAACCCCAATCACTCTCTCGAGCATTGAATTGAGTTCTTGTATAAAGTCTTGAAAGAGTTGCAGATATAAATGTTTTGGCAAGGGGCAGGTATAATTGATCTATATATTTCGGAGTTGGTGTTCAGAGGAAAGCTCAAGGAGAAAAGCAACCCAGATATGCCAGCATGACAAATAGGGGGACATCTTTCTGCTCCAGCGAAAAGTTCACATAGTAGTCTTGCTGAGATAAGTAATTCATCATATGTGAACAATACCTTTCCAGAGAATTGAAAATATGTTAAATGCTAAATGCTTCTTGTGGACGTGATGATAAAATAAGAAGGTGAACCACTGCTTACTGTCCATGTCCTGCAAGAAGATATCTGTACTTAGTTGATTAAACGACTGTCAAGTCCTACTTCCTATTAGAGACAAAGCAAAGTATGAGCATTGATCCATCAGTTTCTTTTACCAAAATTGCAATATGCTAAGCCATATACAATAACATAAGTCAACTTTTAAACTTAAAAAAGGGGTGGCTATGGTGAGTAACTATGATATTTCTTTATTGGTTTCTATTCACTAGAATTGCAATATACTACATCACATACTAATAGTATCTAACTTTAAACTTCAAAAAGGATTGGCTATGGTTAGCAACCATAATCTCTATTTACCTATCTATCTATCTCTTTTGACAACAAGACAAAAGCAAGACATCCTACTGTAGCTCAAGCTTTACCTTGTAGCAAACCTGAACACTACTCTATGTGAGAAAAGAGGTTTACTTCATGACAAAAGAAGAGAACTCGAGCATCGAGACCACAGTGGTGGAAGAGCCATGCTGTTTGCCTATGCTCCCACATCTTTTGCCGAGTGGTATTAATGACAGGCACTGGGTTCCATCCATCTTGGGTTGATGTGTGCTCCAATAACCACGCATAGCAAATTGCTGCCACCATAGAGCTTAGAGCTGCAGTGCACACAAAAAGTACAAAATGAGAGTGACTGGAAAAGCAAATACACATAACCAAGAACCTAGTTAGAAATCGTAAAACAATATTATGTTTATAACTTACATAGGTCAGGCCCTGAAAGAATAATTTTGACACGCTCTGAACAGTCCTCTGCAGGTACACTGCTAAGCTTCAACTTTTGTCTTCTCAAGAAGCTATTGAGACAATCAATATTATCTACTCCTAAATGACTTTTAGTTTCCACAGTTTTTTCCATATTGTGCAGCAGCAAATCTTTAAGCTTTTCAGGAAAAAATGACCTTTTGTGCACGTATTCTCGATGTCTTCTTCGAGGGAAGAAAGCCTCCTCTGATTCAAGGGCCTCTAATTCCTTCAATTCTATGATGGAAAAATCTTCTCAAGCTACCAGCACTGGCCTCACTTAGCCGAGGCATTTCTGCATGAATATTATGATATGCATAATTGGATTCTGAGTGAGGGACGGAGCTGCTCCGTTGTAAATGGGGTATTAGTTCCTGATCATAATCATGAGCTTTACCCCTCCTAATAGAAGAAGATCCCATGAAATAGTGTCCTCCTGACGAGCTGTAGTTTCTATCTTTTAGGACTCCCCATTCTAGAATGTCATTTGATGATTTGACATTCATACAGAATGATGACTGGTCCTGCTCATCTAAGTAATATTGCTCGTGTTGTCCATTGTTTACATTTTGTGATCGTCTTCTCTTTATAATGTGTTTAAACCATCGATGCAAAGATGCAGCTCGAGACCTGGCTTCATTAGTATGATGAGAAGATAAACTTTTACTGGATTTTGGATGTTTATCAATTGACTTTTTGCAGCCTGATTTTCCAGAAGAATTACATATAAACCTTTCTTCTGAACAAGATGATGAAGATTTCAAAAGGAAGTTTTCTCTTGCATTACTGGCCTTCTGTGAAACTTCAATATTGCCTGAATTTCTAGGTTCCTTTAAAACACCAGTGCCACCAACCTCTGCAGGTGCTTCAAGAAAGCTAGCTTCATGTTTTTGTGATTTATCCCTAATGGAGTCCCTGGATTCTTTTGAAATACTATCACGTGAAAATGAGAAATCCATTTCCGGATGCCTAGCTGAACAAGAAATCCTATCAAATCTTTTATATAAACCCTTAGGAGCCTCACTGTACTCTTCATTTTTCTCTGTTTGCACTCATGCATCAGACAATCTTCTTCTTCTTTCATCTGGTACTCTTCGCCTTTCACCATGCTGTCGGGATGAACGAGAAAAGTGATCACGCTTATTCAATGGTTAAGCCCTTAAAGTTATGGTTTAACAGATTGAAAATGGAATGAATAAATTATATAATGTAATAAATCAAATACTCCTTATAAAATATACGGTAAAACTCGATGGAAGCAATAAGTACAAAATATCCATCTTTTAACTGACGGAGCCCTGACCTGAGATTATATGGACAGTGGCCAAAAAAACAAAGTAATACAGAGCAATATAATAATTATATGGATGGTGGCCAAAAAACAAAGTAATACAGAGCAATATAATTAATGAAGAACTAACCATAGATGCAGAGCATAGGAGTCAATGGTGATCTTCCTCCCCATCAGACCCGCATCTCGTGAGACCCTCCAATAACAAAACACCCAAATGGATTCAGGTGAAAGATGGTGTTCTTGTCCTGGTATTTTTTAGGGATGTCAGGCTTGATGGCGTGTTGCTTCAGATCAGCCCCAATTTGGTCATTCTTAACAGTCTCCTCATGTTGAGTGTAGATGAAGAACATTGCGCACACACTCAAGAACCATGACACCGTTTTCTCTTCTCTACTCGATGGTCACTTGGGTTTTGCCGTCAGGTCTCAGCCAGGGGCAAGTGCTGAGTTTGGTGGCGAGGAAGGGGTGAGCGACATGAGCTCAGGGGTCTCATTGGTAGTGTAGATGAAGATATGACCTTGGTCGCACGCTCTAATTCCCTCGGGATGCTTGGTGAGATGGCCGTGAAAATACAAACAAACCCTACAAATTTTTAGCAAACAGGGGTCACAACTCGCTACACAGACAAAAAAATGCGACCGAGAAGTGAAACTTGCAGTATTGTCCCCTAGACATGCTATAACACTTGGATATCCACGATTCCATCCATAGGAATTGATTCCCCATGTATTCAACTTTAGCGCTGAACTAAATGAGAGCCGAGATGCAGACATGCAAAATTGGGGAATAAGACCCAAAACGGATGTCGAACAGGATAAGTGAAGGAAAAGCGCCACCGGGCCGCGGGTTGATACATAGCCGAGGACCGCAAACGAAACCCTCGCAAACCAGAAGAAAAAAATACCCACACAGGAAAATAACTCTCCAATCGCGGAAAATCCGTATTGCGTGTGGTCGTCCCTTGCCATTGCGTGTGGTCGCCCTTTGCCATTGCGTGTGTGGCAATCCTTCGCAGATAGATTAGGGTTTCCAGATTGCATCTACAACTCGCGAGTCGCATCCACGCATACATGAATGTCGCCTTAATAATGTGTCAAATTTGAGGAGCTTGTGTTTGGAGACCGCCTGGATTTCAATGCATTTCGACAAACAACTCTCGCACCATCCGATTTCGACTATTGTTAGAACCCAACAGTCTAAGATCACTACAAGAACGCCTTCGGCGTAATAATCACACCTACCCTTGTATTGAGAGTGTTTTGTCACAATTTAATCTTTGTAAAGACCATACATCTAAATATAATGTTGGAGTTTTCTTGTTTGATGCCTTCTTTGTTTTGCTACACTTTCAATATACTTATGTTGAAATAAGAGTTGGCATTATAGACTGTTAGGAAATAAGAGATAAAATATGCGGAATAATCCCTTACGTAATCGCAATGTAGCAGTAGAAACTAATATGTAGAAAATATTACGGATCTCAAATAAAAGTGCGAGAATAAATAATACAACACAGAGAGACAAGATTTAACGTGGTTCACCCAATTTGGGCTACGTCCACCAAGAATCACTTGCTCGATTTTATTACAAGCCTCGACTCTCTCAATACAATACCCAGATCCATTTGGAGCTATGCTCAAGAAACTCTACAGAATTCGCACCCGAATTCAAAGCACATCTGCAATACATTTGCTTGTATATCTATCATATACATAAGACCATATAAATAGACAATTTCTTAAGCAGTTTGATACAAAACCGTGGGTATCAAAACCATGGGCAAAAACCGTGGGTATCAAAACAATGGGCAAAAAATGGGTATCAAAACAATGGGTACTGAAAAACCATGGGCCCAAAAACAACCCATAACAGTTACCCATTACCCATGGGTTAATAAACCACCCATGAAAATTTACTTCGGGGGCTTCGCCCCGAACCCCCTTGACCCGCTCATCGGCGAGCGGGACCATTGTAAAAATACGAGTGTAACACATAGAAGGTGTACCACACTCTAACATGAAAATAGGCTCCACAAACATAACAATCTCCCACTTGGAGACTGATTTCCACTGAGGAAGCTTCTCAACCCTTCATTGTCATCCGTGAAGGCCAACCAAAGCTTAACATAGCTTTAGTTTATCCTGTGACCACCTTGGTCATCATGTCGGCGAGGATTCTCGAAGTGGTATGAATCTTCTCCAACTTCAACTTATCTTCCTCCAAAGTTGTCGATGAAGTGATATCTCAACCTGTATATGCTTCGTCTGGAGTGGAAAGCGAGTTCTTAGCTAGGTGTATAACACTCGACTATCACTATGCAACTTACATTCCTCCTGCTTATTCCTTAACTCCTCAAGCAATTGTTATAACCAAATCATCTCTTTGCTTGCCTCTGTGGGCAACATACTCAACCTCCGAGGTTGACAAAGCCACCAACTTCGTAGTCGTGAAATCCAGCTCACTTTGCTTGCCCACGTACGGTGTAAATATAACTGTCATGCTCCTCTGCTGTCTACATCTCCGGCGATGTCGAATCTACATAACCACATAAAGTGGTGTCTCGATCCATCCTTTGTAGCACAAAAGCTGTCCCCATGGTCCTCTCAAATACCGAAGGATCCACTTTACTACTTGCCAATGCTCTTTACGGATCACTCATAAATCTACTCACGCTCTCCCACTTTGCATGGGCAATATTAGGCCTAGTGCACACCATAAAGCATACATCAAACCGCTAACCGCCTTGATGAGTAAGGTACCTTGGACATCTGGTTTCTTTTCGCTCTGTCTTGGGACACTTGCTCCTTTGATAACTTAAAATGGCCTGCACAAAGGATTCCCAACCGGTTTAGCATCCTGCATGTTAAACCTATCCAATACCTTCTTAATGTACTCTTCCCGAGATAAAGGCAGCTTCCAGTTCCTTCCTATCCCGAGTTATCCTCATAACAAGGATTTGTCTGCTTGCCCCCAATTCCTTCATATCAAAGGATTCACTTAGTTGTTTCTTGAGTACTTTTATTTCTTGCATGTTTTTACCTGCAACCAACATGTCATCAACATACAAACACAGGATAATATAACTTCCATCCTCAAATTTATTTGTATACATGCAATGGTTAGAATGACATCTAATATAACCTTGCTCCATCATGAAGCTATCAAACTTCTTATACCATTGACGTGGAGCTTGTTTCAAGCCATACAAGCTCTTCTTCAGTTTACACACCATCTCCTCTTTACCTTCGACCTCATAGCCCTCTGGTTCCCGAATATATAGTTCCTCCTCCAAATCACCATGGAGAAATGCGGTCTTTACATCTAAGCTGTTCTAAGTGCAAGTCTTCTCACGCCACTATTCCAAGAACAGTTCTAATAGAAGTCATTTTTACTACAGGAGAAAAGATCTCATCAAAATCTATACCTTGTTTTTGTGCAAACCCCTTGACCACCAACCAGGCCTTATATCTTTTCTTTCCTCCTTCTTCATCTTTAACTCGTACACCCACTTGTTTCGTAATGCTCTTTTTGCCTTGGGTAGCTTCACCAAATCCCAAGTTTGGTTCTCCATGAGAGACTTATGCTCCTCATCCATGGCTTGCTCCCACTTCTTATTGGCATCTACTTACATTGCTTCATCAAAGCTCTCGGCTCTCCACTATCATTGAGTAATACATAATAAAGAGAATGAGAAAAATGTTCGAGTTCTTTTCTTACCCTAGAAGACCTCCTCTTTGTAGGAGTTTGGGGGTTCTGTTGAGTCGGTTCTGACCGATTCATGGGTCATTGTCCCATCCGGAAGATCCTCTACCACCGCATATTCTTTCTTGGATTCTTCCCTGTTTTCCTATGCTGTTGCTTTATACACAACTTTCTCATTAAAAGCCACATCCCTAGATCGAATGATTTTCTTGTCCTTAATGCTCCAACATTTAAATCCGAGTCATCACCACCATAACCAATGAAAGTACATTTTTCCGATTTAGCCTCTAGCTTGGTCCTATCATCCTTGTCTATATGAACAAACACCTCACATCCAAAGACTCTAAGAAATGAATATTCAAATTTCTTACCATACCAAGCCTCCTCGGTATGCCTCCATCCAAGGCACTTGAGGGTCCTCTGCATTTTATCAAGTACACAACCGTGCTCACGGTTTTGCCCAAAAAGAAAGAGGCGATCCTGCATGTAACCTCATGCTCCTAAGACGTTCCATTATTGTTTGTTCATCCTTTTCGATACCCCATTATGTTGCGGAGTTCCTGAACCTCTTTTGCTGCATGATTCCATTCTTAGAACAATAATCATTAAATTCATTGTTGTAATACTCCCTCCATTATCGACTGAGACATTTTAACTTAAGACTGTTTCATTCTCTACCAAGGCTTTCCATTTAACAAAAGTGTCAAATACATCGATTTGTTTCTAGAATACAATAAACCCAAACTTTCCTTGTTGCATCATCAATAAAAGTAACATAATAACTTGAACCCCCAAGATGATGATACTGAGCTAGCCCCACACATCGAATGCACCAAACTCTAACTTACTCTCTTTTTGTAGGTCCAACCTTGAGAAACCTTACTCGCTTCGCGTTTCCCATATATGTAGTCCTCACGAACTCCAAACCTATTTCGTATATCCGGCAAATTCTTCTTTATGATGTCCATGCCCTTAAGGCTCATATGACCGAGCCTATAGTGCCATAATGTTGTATCTCGCATCTCGAAGCCACAAGATTACAATCATTAGTACTTTCAGTGAATAAATACAAGGTTCCAACCTTCTTACCTCTTGCCACCACAAGAGCACCCTTGGTAACCTTCCAAGAGTCAATGTAAATATCATAGTACAACCATCACTTCCCAATTGCCCCATCGATATCAAATTTCTCCTTAATGTAGGCACATGTCTGACATCCTTCAATAGCCATGTATTCCCATTCTGCATCTTAACCTGAACATAACCTTTTCCAACTATATCTGCAAGGCTCATCATCACCAAGGAAAAAATGCCCAAAATCCTTGAACATAATCAAAAAAATAATGCCTATGTGGAGTAAGCATGAAAAGAAGCCCCGAATCTAAAACCCAAGATTCAAAAGAATAATATTATGTAAAGAAAGAATCAAAGCATCTTGACATACATTACCCGATGCCACATTTGCCTCCTTGTTTTCTTTCTGTTGTTTCTTCTTGTCCCGAAGCTCCCAACAATCCTTCTTTGCATGCCTAGACTTTCCACAGTTCCAACATACAATCTTGCTCTTGGATTTTGACCTTGCCGATCTTTCGATTTTCCACGGTTTCCTCTATTCTTCTGTCTCCCTCTAGTTTCCATTGTCAAAGCATTCCTTGAAGTAGAAGATTCCTTGGAGCTTTTTCTTCACATTTCCTCACTTAGAATCACCCCTACAACATCCTCAAACTTCAACTTTGAGTTAGCTAGAACCGAAGTTGCTTATCGCCATTACTGTGCTATTCCAACTTTTAGGTAAAGAGCACTGTAATTAATAAAGCCCTAACTTCATCAAATTCGATCAGAATCGAAGCTAGCATATTCACAACCGTATTAAAATCATTTAAATGATCTGCTACTAAACTATTCTCAGACATCTTCATATTAAACAACTTTTTCATTAAAAATATCTTATTAGAGGCAGAGGGTTTTTCATACAACTTCCCTAATGCATCCATCAGTTCTTTTGTAGTCTTTTCCTTTGAAACATTAAATAATACCAAAGATGTCAAGACACAGCTGGATCGTTCCAAGTGCCTTCCGATCCAACAAATCCCATTCCACATCTGTCATACTCGAGGGTTTGTTCACCTTCTCAGACAACGGAGTATAAAGATCCTTCTGATAAAGGTAATCTTCCATCTGCATCTTCCAAAGACTGAAATTCTACCCGTTGAATTTATCAACCCTAGATCTTCCATCATCTGCCATAGCTCCCACTCAAGATAAAACTTTCCCTGCGATTCAACACTTCAGCAAACCAAACCAGCTCTGATACCAATTGTTAGGAAATAAGAGATAAAATATGCGGAATAATCCCTTACAAAATCGCAACAATAGAAACTAATATGCAGAAAATATTACAGATCTCAAATAAAAGTGCAGAATAAATAACACAACACAAAGAGACAAGATTTAACGTGGTTCACCCAATTTGGGCTACGTCCACCAAGAATCACTTGCTCAGATTTTATTACAAGCCTCCACTCTCTCAATACAATACCCAAATCCGTTTGGAGCTATGCTCAACAAACTCTACAGAATTCACACCCAAATTCAAAGCACATCTGCAATACATTTGTTTGTATATCTATCATATGCATAAGACCATATAAATAGACAATTTCTTAAGCAGTTTGATACAAAACCGTGGGTATCAAAACCATGGGCAAAAACCGTGGGTATCAAAACAATGGGCAAAACCATGGGTATCAAAACAATGGGTACCGAAAAACCATGGGCCCAAAAACAGCCCATAACGGTTACCCATTACCCATGGGTTAATAAACCACCCATGAAAATTTGCTTTGGGGGCTTCACCCCGAACCCCCCGACCCACTCACCGGCGAGCGAGACTGTCGTAAAAATACCCGAGTGTAACACATAGAAGGTGTACCGCACTCTAACATGAAAATAGGCTCCACAAACATAACAAGACCACTTTCTCACTTGCTTACATAGAGGGGATAAAGGTGCATTGACATCTCTAGGACTTCTCTAAACTCTTACACAGTTTTCCAGATAAAACTAACACTATGTCAAACTCTGGAAATCTTAGAAAATTAACTAGAATTAGATTTCGAGAATCTTTATACTTTGTATGGAATACATGACCCTCAAACATATTTACACCGAATGAAATTGTCCGTAGTTACCACCATCAACAAGGGGAACCCACTTATGGGGTGACATTTTTTTGTATATAATGGCTATCCAAGTGGCTTGACATATCAATATAGGTGTGGTCGTGCAACCAAACCGAATAGCTATCTCCAATTTAATGTATCGACACATTCCCTTCCATATTGTATTTTATTCCATGATTTAAACCCCTTTCTAGTCATTATGAACCACTATTTTGGAAAAAAAATGACAACTATATTGTTTCCATTATTGATGGTCAATTATCGTTCTCTTCCATATCCAATGAACGACAAATTTGTCATGTGTCATTCAAGAAACAACAATGACGATTGCATTGATAGCTTGTTTGGTTCTATTTGTCGACTTTCTAAAAATGCATTTGATGTATAATGTCTTCGTCACTATGTTGTACAATCTTTTTGCAACTCCCATCTTGGTGGATGTGAAAAGAAAATACTTTCTTCTCCGATTGGCTTAACCAAAATTCTATATAGGGCATTCAAGGCATTGCAAACTGGGAAGGGATTGTAACAAACATAGCCATGACATATCACCCCCACACAATGGAAGAATATGAAATTTATTTACAGTGGTTGTCTATTTTCTTTGATGTGAAAATGCAATTGTGGCAACCAAACCCATTGCATGCTTCTAAAATATATGCTATACAATGCTGCCATCTAAAACATTATTGGTTATACAATGCTGCCATCCAAACATGGCACCTAATTACTTATATTATGTTAGAGCGACTTTTGATAATCCAAAGGCTCAAATTGCACTCACTGTTAGTTTTAATATTAGAAAACTTCTGTGTTTTTCGACGATTTCAAGAATTGCGAAGAATTTGGTAAATTATGTGTAAATCCCAAACAAGTAAGAGCTCGAGTATTTTAACATGGGAAGCTACGCTCGATAAATTATAAGTAAATTCAAATTGTTGGTGTTTTATTAAAAGCCCGCATTATATCTGTAGTCCATGACTGTAACACAGTACAGAATTTCGGAGGGAAGGGAAGAATTTCATTTGAAGGTGGAAAGAAATGTGAATGAGAAAGAGAGGAGTAATGAGCAGTGGGCGATAGACATATTAATCCCACACACAGGCAGGAAACGATTAATGTCAAGCGAGGGCAGGTACAAATACACAAGGGGAGGAAGAGAGAAATCATACCTTTCTCGGCCTTTTGGCTAAGATCAAGTGTAGTATCTGTTCTTATCAGTTTAATATCTGATACGTGGTTCAATGAACCACACGATATTAAATTTATTTCTTTAGGGGGAGGGTTCAACACAGGTAGCTTGCTATCAGAACCCTCGCGCGTCGCTTCTGTATTGCACTACTGCAGAAGCCTGGCGCACCCCACACCCCCCAAATCATAATACCAAACAAAATTTACTAATACTAATACAGTATTTGCAGAAGCTTGGGTTAATGAACTACGTCCGCGTTTTCTAGATTATCTGTAACTTCTGTACTGCAATTGCTCCTTTTCATTTTAATGAATTGCTTTTTCTGGTAAATAAACGAATCGATGCAGCAGAGATGTAACACTTTTTCACATCTTGGCTGAGTGTTTCATGGAATTCCTGTATGCAGACCTTGAAATGTTTCATGTTAACCATGCTTACTCTATACTCCTTGAGCTTTGCTCTCTCAAATGGCCACTCCTTATTTACTTAAACTTCACAGTCTAGTGTGTCTCTTAAAAAGGTCTTTAAGTTCAACAATAAAGTCCCCTCGGATGGGAATTTCTGCAAATAAATATCCACCGGAAGCATGCGAACTGTTTGACAAAATGCATGCATGAAAGATACGTGGCCTAAAAAAAACCTCAATCTTCTTGGTCATGATATGTGAAACAATCTGTAATTTTAGGCTTGCACTATAACAAGAAGGTGCACCATGTCAACCCTCTTGTGATAATGAAGACAAAAATGTGGAAGCATATAAGAGCAAAGGCTGGGGTAGGTCGCCTTACTCATGTCTTACCAAAAGATCCCAGACGCAAACAGTGAATTTATCCTGTTCAAAAATTCCATTCACTGAAAACTGTGACAGATCCACATTGGAGATGAAGATGCAAAATGGCCTCAAGTATATCGATATCCTTTAGAAAGAAGGAATCAGACCGTTCTTACTTATGAAGTGCGAGGGGTGTTGCATAGAAGGTGCCATATACTTCTCCATCTCAGGATCTCACTTTGTTCAGGGCTTAGGCAATGAGAATCATTGCCAACGATCAGGGCTACAAGAACCATTGCCAATGATCAAGTCTAGACTACATTGGTAGATAGGAAATTAAAGATTTCTAAACATGGTACAAATGTTTAATTGTTTGATTAATTTAACTTACGGATTGCCAATGATATTTGCAATTGATAGGCAATCCTTTTCTTAACAGGCTTTTACTCTTACCTTTGCTTCTCGATCTTTACAGGGGTGGGCTATGACTTTGATTATGATGTTTATCATAGGTATGATTCAATTGTTATGATTGATGGTTGGTTTGTGATGTTATAGTTTCAAAATATTATTTATGTCAATAAGCATTCTACAGTGATAGCAAGGGATAGCCTCTAATGGTGTGACTATGTAAGTTTTATTCTCTAGATCAAATTTGACGTCTATACGACCTTTCTTTAAAAGTGTTCTCTTAATTTTGAGAAGTCAATCAAACAATAATAATATCTGGTCTAATAGAATTTGGGGCCCTTTTATTCTAGAAAAAATCTTTTATCATTAACAATTGAGAAATATGAAATCAATATAATTATTAATCATTATAAGAATAGCTCCACAAGATCTCCCAATATGGGAATTGCACTTCGATCTCTAACGAGGACAGTGGTAGCCAACTTTATTGTCAATTGCTTTTCCTGTGCTTAAACATAACCAATTTCATAGTCGAGAAAATGTTCCCATGTCTTCAAATATAAGAATCTCTTGAACACACCTAAATTTAACCCCTTCAATGCAGTTGATACGTTGGATGTTAGCCACTTTCATTACGTTGATTGGCGTTTCTCCAAATGGGAATGGACCTTACAAATTCTGACAATTGTCAAAAACATATTATTTTGGCCATTGAAGTACGATTTGTGTACCAGCCGTCCATGTGCAATTTAAAAAGATTGGTTGTCCGTTGGACATGTACCTAGCTTCATGCATAACTTGATTATACGCTATGATTCTGTATGACTGTCTTTGTTCTTCCAGGAAGCACTCTGCGTTTATTTCTGTTATTTTTCATTCAACTTTGTCGTGATGCCTTCCAACTTCCATGCTGATACATATTTGCTACATGTCCTTGAAGGTATTTGCTTCCATGCTTGTGCTGATTATCTCACAGCTAATACTAGTGCACCTATCTGGACCCCATTGTCCATGTTGTCATTCTGCACACGTCCCCGACAACTTCAAAGCTCTTAAGGTGTGATAATTTGTGAAGTGTCTTTTATACAACATTATATTTATTATTAACATGGTTTATTTTTTGGTTGTTTGTTGTTACGAGGTGATAGAATATAGGTGTCTAATAGTCATGTAAGTCTTTTTAAGGTATAAGGATTGAAATCGTGAAGATTAGTTTGGTCGCGATAGAACTTGGAGGTAAGGAGGTGGTCTAAGCAGAATGAGATTGAACTCAAAACATTGAGTCTTTGCCAAAAAAATTGGTTGTTTGATGGCGCAATGGTTTGATAAGTTTGTAGTATTGGAATATGGAAATCTTACTTCATTAACACAACTTAGCAATATTCGATCCGTCTTCCTGATGTCTCTTCTTCTTCTCCATTCTCTATCTTATTGACCTGTAATCATTAGGTTTTCCTTCTCTATACTACTAACATTGTCTACATGGTGGGCAACGTGGTAGGCAAGGGCATAAGCATGAGGAAATTAGACAAATTCACTCTTTCTTATCTGTGGGCAATGGAAAATGAGATTTTAAATGAATCCTCTTGGTCAACTCCTTTCATGAGCTCAACTCTCTAATCTTGTCAATGAAATATTTTGTGTTCCTGCACACACTACCACCATGGTCAACATGGTGCTTCTCTGCTTCATGTTGTTCCACCTCATAAGACTGTCACTCAAACATTAATTCCCTTTTTTTTGCTTGATTGTGTGTAGGAATTTATTGTCCCCTAGCTTACGATGTATTTGTAGTATATTTGATTGATAGTATTATCAACGTCTCCTTGTAGTGCTTGAATGTGATTGCTCTTAGTGTATTTAATTTTGATAAATATAAAAGATAAAAACCTTTAATATAGTGCTGACAAAGTCAAGTTTAGTGCGACCGTGAATGAGCCTACTTGGTCACCTCCTTTCGTGGGCACGACTCATTGTCAATGTGAGTAATGGAATATTTTGTGTTCCTCCATACACCACCATTATGGTAAATATGATGCATATCCACTTCATGTTGTTCCACCTCATATGATTATCACTCAAGCATTAACTAGTGCTATTTTTGCTTGATTGTGTGTAGGGAGCTAATATCCCTTACATTATGATGCATCATCATATATTTTATTGATATTAGTATTGAAATCTCCATTCAGGTGCTCAGATGTGAACTTGTGTATTTAATTTTTATAAATATAGAAGAGTAAACCCTAGAATATAGTGTGACAAAGTCAACTTTACCATGGAATTCATGGAAAGCACACAAAATATAGATTTTTTTCCATTCCCATGTATTCCATTGAGTAAAACCAATTAAATATATCGTTTATAAAACATATCTCGTGTTTTGTGCATATCAAAGTTAGTATTGCACCTATTAGCATACCTTGAAGATATAATCCAAGGAGAAAATTATCATGCCTTGGGCAAATGAATTTGTAACCGCTCAAAGTGTCGAATGCATTGAAAATTTGTTACTCTTTTCTTTTTTGATTCGAAATAATTGTGTGAGCCTAAAGATGATTCTTAGAGCATGATGTGTTCTTACATTTCCCAAGAAGTCAAAAAAGAATTCCTCCTTTCATAACTATATGCCAAACAATTAAGACGATGTAGCATCACAACTAGTTACGTCAATTGTTTTCAATGTATGATTTGATTTATTTATTAATCTTTATTTTTAGATAAGATAAAAAGGTTTGGTTTTAAATGGGGACCAAAAAAACCCCATACATAGAGGAACAAGTTTTCAAAGACAAAAACTTAAACAAGGCCATGAAGGCAGAGTCAAAAGTACTTGACAACAAGCCCCCACACGATGGGCCAAACTACAAGAGTTTGCAAATTTAATAGTTTTTTTGGACCCCAAAGGGGTAGAAATAAAAAACAAACCAAACAAAAAAGGGCAAAGAAAAGGTACGTAATTAGTTCACCGTGGCCCTGCTACGGGATCTAGTGCTCGGACCTCCATCCCTCCTGCCAGCCACCTTGATAATGACCCTTTTCGGTCGGTTGACAACCTCGTTCCTGTCTAGGTCTCAAATCGCTTGTACCTCTATTCCTTGCTTTGATTGGAGTCAACAACCATACCCGAGCTATCTCCAGTGTCTGATTCCTCATTGTTAGATGAGCTCAGCATCAACTTCATCTTGCTTTTTCCCTCCTCAGTAGCAACATGATCTTGCAGAATAGAGATCCACTTCTCCCGATTTGATTTATTTTTAATCATTGGTTTTTTAACAAATAAACTAATTTATACTTAATATAATTCTATTGATTTGATTTTTTTAAACTCAATCTCTTGTTTATATGTTTACACATTAATCTATTCTCTTTAGGGTTATATGGGTACATGGTTTTGCAATAGATGTTAGAGATATTTAGTTGTTGGGGGCGTTGATTGGGCTAACCATCTCACTTGAATTCATCTATTATATTTCTTTTAACTCCACTAGTATTGTGCACACCTCATTATGCATTCTAATGAGAGGCTTCATTGGAAATAAAATATAGGGCCCAAATTCTCAAATCTTGTGGCATTGAATCTTTCATTTTTAATGTCATATATAAAAGAAAATAATTCTCGTAATAGCCACAACCCTCATGAAAATTGCATATAATCCACTATGTTCGAATAATCATATTCAAATAGGTTTCTTCACGTGATCTTTTATAGACTCTTCTTTGACTATAACGAAGGTTATTATAGTTTGTAACATCCGTGTTGTTGAAATCAACTACCCTTCCTATCATTAAATATATATACTATTAGAAAATAACATTTAATGAATCAATGGTTAGTGCATTTAATTTGGATAAATATAGAATATAGAAACCCGACTATAACAATGAAATCCATGTCTTTGATTGGGAAACAAGAAAATAATAAGAGCAATGTCAGGTCGCATGTTCAAACCTTGATGATAACATTCTTTAGTAGCGACAAAATCAATGAAACCGTGGTAGTCATGAAAACCTTGCAATATGTGTGTGTGTGTGTGTGTGTGTGTGTGTGTGTGTGTGTGTGTGTGTGTGTGTGACACACACACACACACACACAC
Organism: Taxus wallichiana var. yunnanensis; assembly: GCA_018340775.1. Lineage (NCBI taxonomy): Eukaryota > Viridiplantae > Streptophyta > Pinopsida > Cupressales > Taxaceae > Taxus > Taxus wallichiana. Next base: position 950,775,383 of record CM031239.1, on the reverse strand, counting down.
ACATATGTATATGTATGTATATACATATACATACATACACACACATATACATATACATATATCTATACATACACACACACACACACACACACACACACACACACACACACACACACATATATATATATGTGTATATGTATATATATGTGTGTATATATATATGTATGTATATATATATGTATATGTATATATGTATGTATGTATATGTGTATATATATATATATATACACATATACATATATATATATATATATATATATATATATACATACATACATACATACATACATACATATACATATATATATATATATATATATATATATATATATACATATATACATATGTATGTATATATATCTATCTCTATACATATATATACACACACACACACACATATATATATATATATATGTATGTATAGAGATATATATGTATGTATATATCTATCTCTATACATATATATATATATATACATATATATATATATATATATATATATACATATATATATATATATATATATATATGTATATATACATATCTATATATGTATGTATAGAGATATGTATATATACATATGTATATATATACATACATACATATATATCTATATATATATATATCTATATATATCTATGCGCGCGCACACACACACACACACACACACACACACACACACACATAATGTAGAAACTCGACTATAACATTGAAATCCATGTCTTTGACTGAGAAACAAGAAAATAATAAGAGCGAGTGTCATGTCATATATATATATATATATATATATATATATATATATATATATATATATATATATATCTAATGAATAAAAAATTAATGCATTTAATTTCAATAAATTCCTTACAAAATTTATGAGAATACCCATACACTTGGTCCTCTCTCATCTTCTTCGACCACATCCTCATACAACAAAGTTCCAAAATGTCAAAATTTCTAAATAACATGCATAAGATTATACACATGAAAAATGATTCAATTTTAATGAGTGTTAAGAACCTAGAATGTTGAGGAGGCGGTGTCAACTACAAATTTACAAAGAAAAATATTACACCTAATATGTATTGTTTCTGGGAAAGTAGGAGAATGACATTAGATAAAGGTCTACAATGATGGCACAAAACCACTTGACATGAAATATTTTGTGGGTAATCGAACACGAGATAATTTTTGGGGAATTCACTTTCGCCTATCAAAGGACACTTTAGAGATAGGGACATGTGGAAGGGACTCAAAATCCTATGTCAATCTAATGTAGTAGTTGATGAGATTGCAAAAATAATATTGACTTTGGAAGTATTGATTGTCAAAGCCTCATTTTTTTAAATATATCAAAATTACATTGCCTTAACGATTTATGATCCACACCCCATTTCTCCTTCAAGCAATCATTTTTTTGAAGTGGTTCATTTGTGTCTTATCATATGAAAGAAGAGTTTCGCATATGTTCCCTTTGATGTTTTCCCACCCTATAGTTCTCCTCCTTGAATCCCATCCTTTAACGCCCCTCTTCCCTTTGTAATATTTCACTCCCTTAGTTTTAACTTCATCTTTGTATCCCTTTTAGTGTTTCCATTGCATCTTTCATGAGTATTATATTCAACCACCGCATTAACTCGAGATGGGATGCTCATATGTGTTTTAATGGAAGAAGAAAGAATTTTGCATTCATTCCCACAAACAGTTTTCATTGTAGACTACATTGGTAGATAACAAATTAAATATTTGTAAACATGGTACAAATGTTTAATTGTAAGAATAATTTAACTTACGGGGTTGGGTTGTCAATGATATTTGCAATCAATAGGCAATCCTTTTCTTACAAACTTTTACTTTTACCCTTTTTATTGATCTTTACAAGGGTGGGCTATTACTTTGATTATGATGAATATCATAGGTATGCTTCAAATGTTATGCTTGATGGGGTGTTTGTGATGTTACGGTTTCAAAGTTTTTTTAATGTCAATAGGTATTCTACAATGGTAGTAAGTGGTCACACGTAATGGTGTGACCGTGTAAGTTTTACTCTCTAGATCGAATTTAATGTCCATATGACATTTACTTGAAAGTGTTTTTTTAATTTTGAGAGGTCAATCAAACAAAAATTCATTGGGAGGCGTCCAACTTTCGAGATGCTTTTGCTGGGAAGAATCAAATTCAAGTAGCTTTTCTCGGTTTACCCAACACAATAGATATGTAAGTTGGTTTCCAATGACCGACTCATGCGTTGTTGTAGTTGTAACAGTGACCTCATCTCTATTTTAAAAATTTGTCTCCACCTATAAATACACCACATCATATTCACACTTCTATCCTACAATGCCTCCAACTAGTTGGTTTATTCAACCCCTACAACAACTTGTTCTCCTGATAGTCACCACAACTTAGGAATATAAGAAGTATACATGATTACTGTTATGTGTTTGTTTTTTATTACTTCCGTGTTGCTGTGGATTAGATTTGACAATGTGTATGTTCAAAATGCACTCTTGTAAGGAACAATATTAGATTGCCCTGATCTTTATACTATACCCGCAAACTATGTCCATCATTCTATCACTTCAACTACTCGTCAATGCTGATGTACATAGTGTGAATCACCTTAGATATAAAAACGTTGATCCCCGCATGGTTTTGTTCCCTCCAAAGCTTGGTGTGAATGATTTCTACTTTCCTTCTGCAACCATGCCGCACCCCACATCACCTCGTCCTGTCAAATGGAACAGGGAGTATGAGCTTTTATACTTTTGAGCCCACCTTTCTTTTGTTACTGGCGGAAGGAATAGTTTAGAGATGCTAAAATCCTTGTTTGTCATTCATTTGAATACACACGAACATTTTCCCCAAGTTATTCTTTGCATAAATATAATCATTAATTGAGTATTCACTGTTATTTTCATTCTTTTCACTTTCAAGCAAACTCGAAGTGATTTTCCCTGTATTATTCTTCAGTAACTCTAACTTGCAACTGCAATACACCGAGAATCATTGAAATATATATATATATGTTTAAATTGTAATTGCCATTTCTATTTAACAAATTCATCACTATTTTTAGGTGTTATGGAACCTTTAAATGGAAACCAACCATCGTCACCATACCAAATGACACCTTTGATGCCAGAGTTGGTTGCCCTCATAGCAAGGTCATAGCTTCAAACATGTCACTTGTTTCTTACTCAACCCAGGCCACAATAGATCAAAGTTCCATGTATGGTGTTCAACAACCATTTGCAACTTATGTTCATTCATTGTCTACTAATGTTGCAACTACATGCACAAACATTTTTGGTAGGACATCAAAATCTCTATTCCCATCAACCATGATTGTAGATAGTGATTTGAACGTTGTGTTGGACCTCATGCAAAAGGTAGATGACACATACCTTCATCTCAAAACCTTGTACAAGTTCCTCTATGAATTGGGATACGACCAGTACTACACTTGTGGCAATGAGAAATACATTAAAGACACATTTAGCACTTACCTTGCAGCCCTGTAATGTTACAACACACCTCACCCCTACTTCAAGTTTGTGATGCTCATACTTTCACCAACCTCTTTTTTAAACCCAAAGATACCCCCAACACACATGAGGTATACATTCAACACCCATACATAATGTTTTTTTGAAGAACTTACTAGCGAATATTATGTTTACATAAATATGTTATATGGACTGCTCTATTGTATATGTTTACACAAATAGCCACATAGTATTGTACACACAAATTCAAACCCTCTCCGGTGTAATTTGCAACTCTTATGCAATTGCTAGCAATATCTTGACCATATGATAGAATTTGGGGCCTTTTTTCTAAGAAGGAGGAATCGAGATCATTCTTACTCATGCGAGTGAGGGTGTTACACACAAGGTTCCATATACTTCTCCATCTTAGGGTCTCACTTTGCTAAGGGCTTTCATTAGAGGTTTGCCTTTGCCTTTACCCGCCACTTTGATAAGGATCAAGGATTGATTACATTGGTAGTGGTAGAAATGTTTAATTGTAAGAATAATATAAGTTACAAGGTTGGATTGTCGATGATATTTACACTTGTTAGGAAATCCTTTCTTCTTGACTTTTACTTTTATCTTGCTTATGGATCTATACAAATGATGTTACTTTTTACCTTGCTTATGGATCTATACAGGGGGTGGGTTATGACTTTGATTATGATGATTATCATAGGTATGCTTCAAATGTTATGCTCGATGGTTAGTTTGTGATGTTATAATATCAAGTTTTGTTTTATAGCTTTGATATTGCAAATCAAGAAAATGTTGATAATTTATGTTTTATTGAAAATTAGTATGTTTGGTTTTTTAGATTCATTTTTGGCTCAAATTCCTTCTTGCTTTTCATTTACTTAAATATTAAATATTTGTTATACAATTTTTCTCATGGAAGATGCCATATGAGATCGCGCAGACGTGGTTCTTGAGGACCAACATATTTTTGAAAGTTGAATGTACACAATTTAAATGCCTTATTTTGTGAAACAAGTGGTTCACATATTATGTTTCAAAAGTATTGAGCAAACTTGGTTTGGAAGATTGTTTTGAAGATGCGGTATGCTTTGAAACATTCATTTCTTATCCAAAACTACGAGAAAACAATAATTTGGAGGGTGTGTGTGTGTGTGTATCGCTTCTTGTTGCTCTATTGCACACAAGTACCTTTTATTTTAATAGTTCCATTAGTTTAATGTTTTTGAATGTTTATCTTTGAGATAATGTACCCCATATATAGATAGGGCCCCATAGAGAATCGAATCTAAATCTATATAGGAGCCGAGCCGCCATATCTACACCATATCTACGATCTATAGAGGGAGGGGGGCTCTCTCGCCGCACCGGTCTGAAGGTCTGAATGGGATGGGTCGCCGGGCCCATATAGAGTAAGTACCCACCCCAACAACATGTTGCCCCCTCAAACTTGCTCGCCTCCCTTGTCTTTGATGGTTATGCTATAGAATATTGGTTAGTATATATCATGTTGTTGTTCATTGTTCTAATGCTTAGCAAGAACAATGCTCTCAACCACATACATGAAGCCTTCCTCGAGTTTGGAGAAAGTAAATGCCATGTAACTTTTCGCAAGGCATGGCTCACTTCATTGTCAAATATGTGCGAAGAGAGAGTTCTAGGGGTGATTCTCATCCTTTACTCTATGACTTGATAGAGAGAAGACCCATTTTGTATTGAGGGGAGATGGAGAAGGAGAAGGATATACATAACATGCAAATATTCCCATCAACGAATATTCCCACATCCATGTAAAAATTTAGTAACCTTTAATTTACAAAGAAAATGATTAGAATTCAAATAATAAAAAAACACTTATATTTATATCACAAATGATATTTACTTTTATTATTGAAAATCTCACTTTTATTTATTAAAAAGGGTATAGTACAATGTTTATCATACAAAAAAGATGGGTGGAAAAAATCACACCCCAAAATACCAAACACATCGAGCCAAATAGGCCTCAAGAAAGAGGCCAACTCACCTCAAAGTAGCAACATTAGAGCTAGATAAGCAAATCAATACTAAAAATAGGAAATAACAAAAAGTATATAGCATCAGTGAACATGGTAGTCGGTGGAGGCGGAGGAGCTAGTGTTGGAGGGTTGAGCCATGTTTGGGATGGGATCCCATTTGCCATTATGTTGTTTTTCTCTTCTTTGTGGAGGAGGGGAAATGTATAATGTAAAACATAATAATTTCCCATGGGTTTAAAGTATCCTAGCCACTACCGTCCCCACCTTTGAGGAAGTAAAAACACCACCACTACCGATGGGTGAAGGGGGCCAAGATCTAGGTAGAGAATGATGAAGGCAAGGGGAGGAACAACATCTCATGCTAGTGTGGTATCTAAACCCTCATCCACGATCCTAAGAAGGAGAGCAACGACATAATTAATATGGAGGCATCCAACTAAAAGTACATGGAGCATTCCCCTAATGTGAAAGTAGAGATCACAGATGCTCGCTTTAAAGAAAACTTTCTCCTTTTAGACATGGATCTAAAGAAACTTTATCCATATTGGTGTTATTAAAAATGACAATTTTTTAATCTTTCCAAATGTGAAAAAGAATATCAACACAATTTTTTTTGCTAATAATCATTGTATTTTGCAACAAGCATGGTTGAGTCCGCCATTTGAAACATTTTCCAAGAAAAATTCAATGGTGAAAGGTTAGAAAAGGGTATGGATCCATTTCCATGCAGGTGAGAATATGGAAAAAAATAGAAAAGGTGTTTGGAAAAATTTGAAATATCATTAACAAATAAAGAAATCCTATATTCGATTTGAGATTTAAATTAATATTCAATAAATAAAGTGAAATTTAAGCAATATGTTTCTCCACTATGTGGTGGGGGTGGTCAAGTAGGGTCGTAGTTTGGGTGGATGTTGCCCTCCATTGTAATTTTGCCAAGGAGAAGTGTGCGATCCTGTGACCCGACTCTCGAAGGACTAAAGGGCTGCAAGCGTGTGCGCGGTATGACAAGCCCTAACATCTCGGGTGAGTTTTCAGCCTGCTTCTTCAATGTATGTGCAGGATCTTTTGGTAAGACACAAGTAAGGCATCCCACCCCAACCTTTGTTCTTGTTCTTGTAATGGCATATTTTTGAATAGATGACTTTCCTTGTGTATACTTCCACATTTTGCATACATCTACCAGGGGCATGTGCAACTACATTTGAAAAAAATAAGCTTCCATTATGCTTTGATGGTTATCCATGCCTTGCTAACAAAAAGATTCCAGGATGTTGATAAAGGTTCATGAGCCTAGATTTACACTTGCTGATTGCATTTTCTTGAAATTTTCCAAGGTATTTTCAACAAACCCATTTCTTTTTACATATCCTACAATCATTACAGTCCATGAGACCACATTAGTTTTAAACATTCCAACAAAAAGTTTACATGGTTTCACATGTTGCACAAATATCCGTCAAGGCACTTGCAACTCAAACATCCGACGAATGATCCTTATTCATAATGCTTTGGCGGATGTTGGCACCCTATTTGAAAGCTACTATTTTGTACGAGGTAGGTATATGATATGTGATCTAGTCGGGTTGGTCAACTATTGGTTGCATTTGGTGAAACAATGTGAACAATTCATGAAGATGCCAATGAACCTGTGTTCATGACTTTTATTAGTCGTAATTATGATATTCCATGGTAAAAGAAATATGAGAGAAACTAATGTGGGCTCTTCATTATCATAAGAGAGTTATGTGATGCACCTTGTTATAATGCAAGCCTAAAATTACATCTTGTTTCACATAGCATTACCAATAATCTCTATAAGACCATTAAATTTTTTTAAATGATAAAACCAATTTTTATCTCTCACATAAATTATCACAAGAGAGTTATGTAATGCACCATGTTATAATGCAAGCCTAAAATTACATATTGTTTCACACAACATTACCAATAATCTCTATAAGAACAATGATTTTTTTAAAATGATAGAACCAATTTTTATCTCTTAGAAATTATCACAAGAGAGTTATGTGATGCACCATGTTATAACGCAAGCCTAAAATTACATATTGTTTCACATAGCATTACCAATAATCTTGGAGATAAACTTTGTGTTATCCCAAAATACCCCCAGGGTCATTTTGGCATTAAAAAGGTTTATTTTGGGACTTAGGCAAACAAATTGAAAATAATTCATGAGAACATTGTTTTGCGGTATTCCACAACTTAAGGAACTTAGTGTTACGTAAGTTCTCCTAACCCGTGGAATAGAAGGGAGCATCGAGTTGGACTTATGTGGATGCATGGCTCATGAAATTTATAGCACAAGATGAACCTTTGTAACCTCCACGGGCCCATAAATCTCTGTATAACTACACCAAGAATGTTGGTGCCCATGCAAAAACATGTCCTATCCTCCATCATGTCATGAAGAACCCCCATCAATGCCCATGGGAATCTCCCACCCTCCACATCTGGTAGTGCAAAATAACAAACTACCTCCATAATCAGAACCACTAACCTCATCTCCTCGGGATGGGCCCTGTACATGTCTCCATAACTTAGGCTGGCGCTATGGAACCACAACTCCGCCAACCCCTCGCCAAACACTGTCAACATCAACTCCTCAGATGCCTCTGAGGTAATGGAATACACCTACATCCCTACTATCGGTAGTCACAGGATCCTATAAACATCCTCCAGGTGACGGTGATCTCACTTGTTGGCAGATGAAAGGTGTTAGTCACCGAATCCCATCTGTCAATGAGTGCGACCATCAAAATCGGCTCCCAGACTACATGCCAAAGTAGCATTTGACCCCAATCAGGTTGACTTCTACAACATGGCACCACGCCTCGGTGGCGTGCTCCCTCATATCGATACTAATAGGGGCGGTACCCTATCTCGCATCAACTGGTCCCTCGCTTGCATCCAACAAACCATAACATGATTAAACCTCGACCATACCCGTATTCACCTGGACCTCCCCACCTATTCCCAAGATCCTTCCTACTCATGACCTATCTCCCTCACCCCACCCTCAAATCATCCCTATGTATACCTATTACCCAAGCTATTTTCCTTTGATAATATCTTCCTATCTCATTACCTATCACCCCCAAAATGAAACCCCTCCTCTATTTCTTAAAAATTGAAAAAAACAACCTACAACCCTACTTAATCCCAACCACTTACACCCCACATTTATTTCTCCCCTACTTAGCCTATATTTGACCTCATCCCCGGATTTCATCTATTTTTCACCCACATTTCAAAATTAACATTCCCACCCAAAATTTCTTCATTGTAAAACACAATTGGAGCAAATAAACAAGTTAAGAAACACCCCTACCTCATCACGACATCGCCTCCACCCGAACCTCTCCTGCCTCTGTCATGACAAAAATCTACCTTGAAGCTCTTCGCCGATCACACGCCTCAACCGACCTTGTGGGCAATTACCTAGCTCCTCTCACCACTTAGAAACCTCCACCTCAACTTAGAGTCTCGTATTGTCGCTTTCTACGGAAGCACTATCGCTCTGTCATTTTCCCAAATGACAACAAGATAAAGTGAATACGTACAACATGGAATTTTATTTTTTATACCCAAATCGACATGACCGACATCAATCATGTCACACCTACTAAACCGATGTCATTCAGGACCTTAACCAACATCAATTACCTTCCATTACCATTTACACCCCCTTTTACCCATTTTGACCAAACTCATTACTGCCACATACCTTTTGCCAATACCAACACCCATTTTACCCTACCCACAAGCCTAAACTACCCATACAATTCCTTGAATTACATTTAGGGATGTGTTATTTAACCTATACTTTGGCCTTACCTGTGCCATGATGTGTTTGCTTGAACTTAACCTACTTGGTGTGATCATTGACCTTATGTACTCGCTATACCTTGTGATGCTGTTACCTATGTTATTTTAGCCTAACAACCATACCTTGCCTATTTTTGTGCCATATATCCTGACCAAACCTTTGGTGTATCAGAGTATACCTAAACGTTCCTGCACTTGACCTACATTGTGTTTCTCGACCATATCCTATACCTTGGATATCTGAATCACTTCACCCTTGTTTGGATAAACCTATCGACCTTGGACGATGTAGATTTTGCAAGCTCTTCAACCTGGTACCGTGTTGTAATCTATACGTGTGCGTGCATTTGATTGCCATTACCCATGACTCGATTTTGACCATGACCTATTACCCATTACCCGAGTTGACCGTCACCCTTTCCCTCAATACTCAAACCTTTCCCCACCTATCTTCCCCACCTACACATTTATCAAACCACTCACTAATTCCATCTTACACCTCATTAGTGCCCGGTTTGAGGGGGATCACCTTCACCCACACATGGGACAATCACTTCCGTTTTTCTCAATACGCTTACCAATACAAGCTACATGACAAAAGGGGAAAAGGTAGAAACCAAAATTGGGTCACACTCCCCTTGGTCCCCTTTCGAATAGCCAACTTAAACACATTCACCTAACCATGACCCTTATACCCCACATTAATATTAATTTAATTATTTACAATTAAATTAATACTCATCCTCACTTCATTCATTATTTAATTACCTTAATTAAAACCAATTTCCACCTCACCGCATGTAATGAAATTACTTGTATAATTGATTAAGAGCAATAATATAACACCAAATAACACAATATTTTAGAATAATGATCTCATATATGCAATTGGAATAGCTTCGCCATTTCGAGGGGCAACCTCAAACCATATAATAAGACTCAAATGCTCAAATGATAATGAAATTCTACCTATAATCCCCTATATATGATATTCATATGCTATGGCCATCACCAAGGCCGACCTATTAAGCATGAGAAAGTATAAATGATATAATAAAATGATATGGTAAGCCACAAGTCAGTCTATCCTTACTCGTTAAGGGTGTAGCATGCCCTACCCTTGAACCAACGTTGTCCTCAACGTTAAATAATCTGGATGTTCTTTGCGCAGAAAACCTTCATCCTCCTAAGTGACGCGTCTTCTATGCTCGATTCTTCCACTTGATCGAGGTATTCCTTAATGTCTCTAGTTCTCACCTCTTAGTACATGTTTGCGCAGAATCTTCTCGGCTCCAAAATTATTCTTCCTTCCTCGTCAAGTTAAGTAACTCTATGTCTGGGCTTCAAATTTCTGTCCAATAACCTTCTTTAGGCATGAAACATGGAATACTGGGTGTATGTGTGAAGATGGAGGCAACTCTAGTTTATAAGCAACACTACCAATTTTCTGTAGAACTGATAAGGGCCATAATATTTAGGAGCAAGTTTGTTTTCCTTTTCTGTTGCTTTAGGGACATCTGTTTGTAAGGTTGGAGACGTACAAAAACCCAGTCACCAATTTCAAAATTTCTTTCACTACGGTGTTGATTTGCTTGTTGTTTCATCCTGTATTGTGCTAATGCTAAATTCTCCTTCAAACTAGCCAAAACTGTTGTTGATGTTGAATGTGTTCCTCAAAATCTCGACCTTAGTTTACAACCTCAAGGAGGAAGTGATAGAAGGTGGATGGTAACCATATAATGCTAAAAATGGGGTCATTTGAGAAGAGGTATGAAAATATGTGTTATACCACCATTACGCGAGTGGTAGCCATTTAATCCACCTTTCACGCTTATCGATACAAAACAACATAAATACCCCTCTAAGCATTTGTTGACCATTCGTTTGCCCATCATTTTGAGGATGATAAGATGAATTGTGAGCTAGTGAGTACCCAAACATTAAAATAATTCCGTCAAAAATTACTTGTGAAAATAGGATCACGATCACTTACAATTATCTTTGGGGTTCCATGTAGCCTTTGAAGCTGTCTCCAAAAAAATAGCTGCGGTATCTTGGCTGCGAAATGGATGTGATAGGGCACAAAAATGGGCATATTTTGTGAAGCTATCCATAATCACAAAATAACATTCTTACCCTTTGAACAAGGCAATCCGGTGATGAAATCCATGGAGACCTCCTCCCATCTTTGGCTAGGAATTGGTAAGGGTTACTGACATACGGTGTCTTAATTGTTTCCCCTTTGTTTGTTGGCACACTAAACACTACGATACAAAATTTTGTACATCCCCTTTGAGTCCTTCCCAAAAGAATTCTCTTTTTATTCTATGATATGTCTTCAAAACCGAGAGTGTCCTCCAGCCCGGGTGAGGCTTGTAGCTCTGCAAGAATCTTATGCTTCAACTCAGAATCTTTACTCAAGTATAACCTATTCTTGTACCATAGGGCATTACCTTTCCACTCAAATTTGTTAGATGTCATAGATCCTTGTTTGATATTCTGTATTAGAGATTGTGTATCCTTATCTTGATTCCATTCCAATCTTGCTTCATCCACCCAATCGGCCGTTAACATGGACATTCCACATAGTAAGGCATATGCGGATGTATCCCTTTTAGACAACGCATCAACTACTACATTTTCTTTACCCTTTTTGTATATGATTTCAAAATCATAACCCAACATTTTTGTTACCCACTTTTGTTGTTCCTCAGATGATAACCTTTGCTCCAAAAAGTATTTGAGACTATCATGATCAGTTTTTACCTTGAAGTGTCTACCCATGAGATAGGGCCTCCATTGCTTGACCGCATGAAGAATAGCCATCATTTATTTCTCATAGACAGGTTTGAGTAGATATTTTCCTTTGAATTGGCAACTCTCAAATGCAATTGGTCTTCCTTCCTGCATTAGAACTGCTCCCAATCCTGATCCTGAAGCGTCACATTCAACAATGAAGGTTTTTGAGAAGTTAGGAGTAGCCAAAACTGGGGTGTTGCACATGGCTTCATTCAAATTGCTCAAAGGATTTAGTGGCTATGTCTATCCAATGGAAGGAATCCTTCTTTAGCAATGCGGTGAGTGGGGTTCTTTATTCTACCATATCCCCACACAAATATTTTTAGTATCCTATTAGTCCTAGGAACCCACGAAGATTTTTGAGATTTTTGGGCCTTGGCCATTCCACCATAGCTTTGATCTTTTGAGGATCAACTTTGACACCTTCATGGGATACAATATGACCCAAGTACTCTACCTCTTATACACCAAAAGAACATTTGGATGGCTTTGCATACAGAGTATGTTTCTCAAAACTTCCAACACGTTATTTACATGTTGTAAGTGTTCTTCCCATGTCTTACTGTAAATCAATATGTCATCAAAGAAAACTAATACAAATTTCCTTAAAAACGGCCTAAAAATAGTGTTCATCAAGCTTTGAAAGGTTGAGGGCGCATTTGTAAGACCAAAAGGCATTACCAAAAACTCATAATCTCATGAGTCCTGAAAGTTGTTTTATGAACATCTTCCTCTTTTATCCTAATTTGATGGTACCCCGAACGAAGATCTAATTTTGTGAAATAAACAACACCATGCAATTCATCAAGTAAATCATCAATTACTGGAATATGAAACTTATCTTTGATGGTGTACTTGTTGAGTTCTCGGTAATCTGGAAACATCCTCCATGTTTCATCCTTCTTACATACCATGACCACTGGTGAAGAATATGCACTTTGGCTATGCCTGATGATACATGCCTTCAACATTTCCTCCACCATTTTCTCGATCTCACTTTTATGGGAATATGGGTATCTGTATGGTTTGATGTTAGGTGTTTGGCTCCCTGGAATCAACTAAATGGCATGATCATGATCCCTAACTGGTGGTAGTCCCTTTGGAATTGCATCAAAAACAAATGAGTGAGCATCCACAATCTTCTCGAAGATCGGGTGACATTGAAGACTACGTATTTTGTACTTCTATGGAAAATATCTTTCTTTGCTATAAAGCCATCGATCCCTTTTCGAGAACCTTCGCATCGATGAGAGCTAATAATCTGTGGAGACTTAGCTACCATCCCATTCAATTGTATTGTCCTTCCATCTAAATGAAATCGCATGAACAATTCTTGGAAATTCATCTCTATAGTACCTAAGGTTATGAGCCATTGGACACCCAAAACAATATCTGCCCCTCCCATAGAAATAACAAACATAGGTGAGTCTAACATGTAGTCTCCCATGGAAAGCTTGATACTATGGCACTTTCCTGTGCACTTGATTGTCCCACCATCTGCAATCATAACTTGCATTTCTGGAGCTGGGTAAATAAAACAATTGAGGTGGGCAACTAACTTACTATTTATGAAGTTATGAGTACTCCCTGAGTCAATCAACACTGTCACCTTCTGTTTTTTGAGATAGCCAATAACCTTGAGTGTTTGAGGAGTACTAATACCTGAAAATGCATGGCAAGAAATTGTAGGTTGGTGATCCTCTACTTCATCTTCTACTAGTTCCTCAACCTCTCCTATAATTTCAGCTTCCTCATCATCCTCATTACCTCCGTCAATATAGAACAACTTCTTCTTAGCACATTTATGTCTGGTCCATATTTGCTATCACAGTTAAAACATAATCCTTTTGCTCTCTTTTCTTCCATTTGTTGAGGAGTCAGTCTAATTGGCCTAGCAAATGAAGGGGAAGAGATACTACGGTCTCTGGTGTTAATGAAAGGTGGCCTCCTACTACAAAGAAATTTTTCCTCTGCACGACGTGCCATGATAATAGAATCAGAAAGCTTGATTGGATTAAACATACGTACCTCATGCTTGATGTGGTCCTTAAGACCCCCAAGAAATAGGTCATTCAAATTCTCTTTTGAATATTCTCCACCCTTAAGGATAGGTTTTGGAATTGATGCACATAATCTTTGGTGATCTGTTTTTTCAGTAACTTTTTAATTGACTAAAGTATATCTCTCAAAACTTTGGAACTATAATGTGATTGCAACTCCTCGGTAAAAATTGTCCAAGTGACACCTAGACCATTCTTACGCCTCTCCGAGCACATAACCAACGATACCAAACAAATTGGTTGGGTTCAAGATATAGGGATGCCAATGTCACCTTTTTTCCTGATGGTGTTTGATGTAACTCAAAGAATTTTTCCATTTGATTTATCCAATTCAGGGGATCCTTACCATAAAATTTGTGCATATCCACTTTCGGCATCATGTTAAAGTGGTTGCGAATAAGTTTGATTCGATGGATTTGGAAAAGTGATCAATATAGTTAGTTTGTCCATGATTTTGAACTGAAGGTCCTCCTTGGTTGATATGGGCTAGATTTGGGCCATACTAGTTACCCTTTACATGTTGCATGATATCATCCAACCGATGATTGATTTGGGCTATGTCTCCTTTAGAGGCCATCTCAGATTGTACATTTCGCAACTCATACTCAAGTTGGCTCACCTTATGATCAATTGAGGTAAACCCTAGTGTTGAGGAATTTGTATTTACCCCTTCTGACTCCATCTCTTCAATCACTACCCCATCTTTATATGGGGTTTTACCGGAGTAACTGGATTCTTTTTTGCTCTTGTGGAAGGCCTCGCCATGATGTCAAACCTTAGGGTTTAGGGTTTGATACAATTTCGGCCAAACAGGAAAAAACATAGAGAAGATACTAATACTATTTTTTGAGAGATTTTTGAAAATGTAAAGAACTTGAAAATTTTCCACAATTTGCACCCTAGGGAGTGATTTTATGAAAAAACCTAAATTTGTAATAACGTTTGCAAAATAAATCAAAAAAGTATGAATTTTGAGGAACCTTACTTGAAATTATTCACAACTGGTAAAAATATATTCCACCATTTTGCTCGATTCGCAATATGTGGCGGAAACAAAAAATTAGGGTTTTTACCCTAATTTGGCTCGAATCGCAGACTACGATACCACTTGTAATGAAATTACTTGTATAGTTCAGATTAAGAGCAACAATATAACACCCAATAACACAATATTTCAGAATAATGATCTCAATATGCAATTAGAATAGCTTCGCCACTTGAGGGCAACCTCAAACCATATAATAAGACTCAAATGCTCAAATGATAATGAAATACTACATGTAATCCCCTATATATACTATTCATATGTTATGGCCATCACCAAGGCCGACCTATTAAGCATGAGAAAGTATAAATGATATAATAAAATGATATGGTAAGCCACAAGTTGGCTACTCATATCCTAATACAAGCAATAGGTTAAGGCGTAGCTTACCAATACGTTAAGGCGTAGGTTTTATCGGCGTCAAACACTTAATACAAGCTACGTGACAAAATGAGGGGAAAAATGTAGTCACCAATATTGGGTCACACTCCCCTTAGTCCCTTTTCGAATAGCCAACTTAAACACATTCACCTAACCATGACACTTATACCCCTACATTAATATTAGTTTAATTATTTACAATTAAATTAATACTCATCCTCACTTCATTCATTATTTAATTACCTTAATTAAAACCAATTTCCACCTCAACCCACCACCTCACCTAGACACCTCACCATAGACCTATTCATAGCATGTTTCCATAACTAACTAAGACTCAACCCTACTTAGCTTAATGAACTAAGACTTAGTATAACCCTAAAAGCACATGCCTATTCTTCCTCTAACCACATTCCCGTGTATCTAAGCGCAATGTTCCATTTAGACCTAACACAAATGAGCAAAAGCTAGAAGAGGATAGCCAAGATCTATTATTTTAGGCAACCTAGGATATCCCTGCCTTCACCCACGCCGATCAACCCGAAATCGATGTTGGTAACCCTAAACCGTCAAATCGGTTACCATATAACCATTTTGGTAACCTTGTTTGAAAATTGGACACATTCTCAAGTTTTGGAGCAAAGGAGATCATGTATGCAGAGCAAGAACCAAAGATCTTTCACACATCCAGCATGACCCATAGCCAACACTGACCATTGATCGAAGGTATTTACATTCATAGGAGCATTAGGGAAGCATTGCCATGACATGCGATTGCTATTTCACCCGATCGACCATCACCACCACCCAACCATAGAAACCTGCGTAGTAGTAAGTATGTCTCTAGACTACACCATTTCATTTCTATTCATTTTATAAGAGTTCTTCATATTTGTTTAT
Organism: Taxus wallichiana var. yunnanensis; assembly: GCA_018340775.1. Classification (NCBI taxonomy): domain Eukaryota; kingdom Viridiplantae; phylum Streptophyta; class Pinopsida; order Cupressales; family Taxaceae; genus Taxus; species Taxus wallichiana. The sequence continues at coordinate 950,758,822 of CM031239.1, read as the reverse complement.
TAACTACCATTTATATTTTTACCCCACCACTATTGCCTTCATGTGAACCCGATCATTCCCATCACCCATAACCATTTTAATCCCCTCTGTCTACTCTTGAGTACCTCACGAATATTCCTAAAACCTCCCTAGACATAAATTAACTCCTTACCATCTCGATTCGGTCTGCAGACAAATCCCCAAAACCATGAACTATTGAGTTATTACCAACCCATAATAACCGTCATCGGTTCTTACTAAACCGTCATTGGTCATACCAGACTGACGTCGGTCTCTGTATTTGGTAGTCCTGCTAATACCAGATCCCAATAACCTTTTCCCAAGTGACCCAAGTGACCCAACTTTAGACCCGACTGTTTGACATCTTAATCATTTACCTTATTTCTAGATCTCGATAATAGCCTAGCATGTTATGTTAGAATTGATTATTTTATTTGGATGAGATACCTAAATCATATCAACTATAGTAGAACCTTATTTATTTATGTCATTTCTTGCATTAAATTGTATTAAAAAGTGGGTTGACTGCCACCAAGGAAGTATCACACTTCCTGGATCTAGCACATGCTAGGCAACCCACTGACATATATTGTTTAACTCTTTCTTGTGGTCTTGTTGTGTATTTTAGGTAGTTTCTCCTAGCCAAAAGGAAGCTCCCACTGTCAACATTGGATCAAGAAGTCAGAACACGTGCAACGAAATTTAAACCGACCATCGCAACATGTATTTCTCCTTGGCCCACACCCTTATCTGTTTCATCTAAAAACTTAAAGAAAACGATGAAACATGATTATAACAAGATTTGTGCATACAAAAAAACAATAATATGATATAAATTGTGACCTCAATCCACCATTTGTGTCTATTATTGTGTTCTTTCCTTCTACTCTTTGATTTTGATTGTGTATACATGGTATCTTTGCAAAATATTATGTTGTTTGTTTCTAACCAAACATGGTTGTGAGTTGATTTAGTTGCGGGGTTGAAAAGTGGCAAGAATGCCCCTCTCTATCTTCGCAACTAATCTCCTTACTCCTCTGAAACTTCAAAAGGAGAGAATAACCCCTTTATTGGTGCTATCACTTCTTTCTTAGGCTATTTTCTTATGTTTTCTTGTTCCCTCTCTCCCTCTCTCCTTGGTTACTTGGATCTATTAGAGTAGGCTTAGTCTAGGAGTAGTTTTAGCATTAGAATAGGTGAGGAACCAACCTTCTCTGGAGGATTGTTTCAATTTTCAAGTCCCACACTTGGAAACAATCTAATGTTGTCTAAAATTCCTTGATTTGCCATGATGGAATCCTAAGGGTGTGATTCGAGCTACAAAACTTTGATATAGTGCAAGATGTGTCCAATAGTGTGTTGAGAGCATATTTGGTTAAAATGACATACTCTTATACGCTCTATAGTCACCAAGCCAAAACATCTTTAGCAAACCCATTTCGTGCATATCCCACTATCATTGCAATCATCAAGACCACATATATTTGAGGTATTTGATTAACAAAAATAAAGAGGTTTGCCTAGATGGCCTAAGGGGGTATCTAGGGTATTAATGTTAATCTAGTTAGGAGGACTAAAATGTTGTAAATGAATTGAAGCAATATGAAATAAATGTAAATAAACTACTCTAGATGAAATGAAACCCTAAATGTGTAAGAGAAAGGAGAGAAATGTCTTAGCTGATTTACATAGATGCCGAGTTTGAACACAAAATCTGGAAGTGGAGACAGATACTTAGGGGCCCTGTGAATGGAAGATATGGATTTTTGAGATGACAGAGGCGCTTGAGAATGTCTTGGTGTGCCTCGGGGTGCCTAGTCTATAATTTGGGTGCTCGAAACAACGTAAATGCTCAAAACCTCAATTTGGTATGGTCACTAAATGCCCTCGAGTACTTCTGTTTGTCATGTTGGATTCATCAAATGATTTAATGGAGAATGACCCATAATGCAAGGATAAGTATCAAAACCTAGAAAAATAAAATATGCATATGAATGGGTCGGAGAATGACCTCGGTCGCCAAGCTAGTGTACTTATCATCGAGCGTTGGACTACATTACGAACCCGATGTAGTTTTGTGTGTGTGTGTGCATGTTGTGCCCTAGGTGCTCTCGTGTCAGTCGCACTTTGTGAAGTAGTGAGCAATAGTAGCTATAGAAATGTAAGTAGCATGTGTGCATGGAATAAAATGGAATTCATCCCCTATGAAGTGTGTGTGATGTAATTCTCCTAGCTTGAATGCATGACACTATATGGATGCAAGTGATGTAACCTAGATGGAGTGATAGTAGTGATAGGATGTCATGACCGAGGACCCTCATTATGGTCTTATACCTTTATATTTATAGGGCTTATAATTTTGGTATAGAGTTTACACACGGGAAAAACTCACACAATAATTAATTTCTTCTATTTAGCATATCCTCGGGAATATTACACTAGCTATTATATAGCCAAAGGAATAGGTAAACAACTTCCTATAAAATAGGAAGTGACAATAACAAATTACCCGGTATAGATACACGAGTGCAACAATTAAATATATTGTCATTATAACAATATATTAAATCAACTACATAATAATCGTAAGCAAATAATAATTCACTATACGGTAAAACCATATGCCGATGTAAAAATAAATTTCCTAACATTCCCCCTTAATGTTTACATGGTAGAAAAGAACTTTCACACTTCTCTCTGCAACTTTCCACTCATCCTTTCTCGTGATCTTGGTACAACACTCGAACTGAAGGTAGAATAAGGAACACATCAAATTTTTATCAACCATGCACTTTCGGGAACACATATGATCGACGAGGATGGAAAATCACTCAGGAATCATCTTCTTATCAACCAATCACTCTAGGGAACAAATTTGACCTAGAAGTGTGGAAACTCAAGTAGGAACACATTTGAACAACCTTCAATGGTTTTCAAGAGGCTAACCACAAACCTAGGTACGAATAGGAACACATCTGATTGTTCTACCTCATCAAGACTCATGATGCTATATTTCACTGTGTTATCTATTCTTCACTATGTTTTTGCATTAGGGAATTTATGTAGGAATAATCACATACACAACTGAAAAAATGGAAATGGAACATTGGATCATGTTGATCATGTTCCCCCTCAATGTGAAATTTCCACTTATTGAAAACTGCAAACTATAAAAACCGAAGTGCATGAAACCACCATTGAAAAGCATATACTCACACTATATATATGCCACCACAACTCGTGCGGCCTCGTTGTTCTTTGACCGATGAGAGGTCGTTGTCGACCTCTAACCTCCATTGCCTCGTCCTCCAATAAAATGTTGTTAACTTAGCTGGATTTGGATATGAAGCTCAAATGTTTCCACATTGTTTATTATATCTTCCCTCCCGCAATATGAAACACTTTATTTTTCTAGACATCGGGTAACACCGAAAATGTGTTCGTAAGACTATCCTAAAATCACCTATTTGACAACAAGACTCAATTTACAAATTAACTTAATATTTGACTTAGGATGTCACATATATGCAATAATGCATCCTTGTACATTTAAATGCTTTTAACTATGACTCTAACTCTCGACTTTGACACTTTATTTAGACAATTTTAATGCAAAAATGACTAAATACACTATGACTGACTCAACTTGACTTTGATGAGAATGGAATTGACTCTAATAACAATATTAAATGACTTACAATGAAAAACATTTTAATTGACTCTCTAAATACCATTGTTTTGTTTTTGCAACTTTTCGACTCTTGATAATTGACATAATTATGCTCTTGCATTGACAATAAAAATGAATCTTGACATATAACTACTCAAGACTAACCACCAATGAGAGACTTAAAAACCTAATAACCACTATGAAATTCACGTGTAAAATAAATACCTTCTTCTATTATGCAAATATGCACGACCTCAATGTGGCAGATCAAAAATGTATTTGAGTGTACCCAATCTTCGCCAAGTTTGCATTTTTGTCTTTAAAAAGATTCGAACATCAACCACTATGCCATCATCAAACTATACTGCTTTGAGATGTCAAGCCACCATGTTTCATTTTATTAAATTTGACCTCCTCTTCAAGTAATGTACCTTTTTGATAATCAACACAATCATCTGGCTGTTCATTTATGTTATTGTTCACAATAGATGAATTCTGAGATAGTGACGAAAGTATCGAAATCACATATGTTTCATCAAGTATTCGAATTCCAATATATTTATTATCTCTATTTACACATTGAAACGCAGAATCTGCAACTCACCATATCATAAATGTGTGTAGTTTCAAGAGACTGCACATCTCTAATAATTAAATCTGATGCAAGACATAGGCTCCCTGGATGTTAAGTTTCTAGATATTGCTCGAGTATCATTGCAAACAGTTCCATCACTAACTTCTATTGGTTGATGACGTTCTTCTTTGTAGAATTAGACTCTGATATCATACTGCGAATTGACTTTTGCATGTTGATCTTCAAAATCAGGCATCATCTCAGTGAATGTAATGAATCATCACACTTGCGTCCAGATTGGGAAGGATAACATTGAGAATAAATTAAGACTTCGCTGGTGATATACAACCACGTGGATGAGGAAATGCACAAAAGAAAATGGCACAAGAGAATGATTGCAGAAAATGATATCTATATGTACAGGTAGAAAATAATAAAACGTGAACTCCAAGATCTCTCTCAGCTTCCTTTACTTGCAGGGTTATTACTCTAAAACTTTAGTCAGAGGATTCTGCGCACACCTATCTATCCTATAACTACAAAGAAATACTTCTCACGTAATCTCATGACTCGGGGCAAGCAATGCATACGTAGAATTGCCCCTTCATAGATTTAGCAGAGCATCAAGTCACTCTGATACCAAATATAATTTTGGTATAGAGTTTACATAAGAAAAATCACACAATAATTGATTTCTTCTATTCAAAGCATATCCTCGGGAATATTACACTTGGCTATTATATAGCTAAAGAAATGGGTAAATAACTTCCTATAAATTACGAAGTGACAAAAAATTACTGGTATAGATACGCGGGTGCAACAATTAAATATATTGTCGTTATAACAATATATTCAATCAACTACATAATAACCGTAAGTAAATAATAATTCACTATACGGTAAAACCCATATGCCAATGTAAACAATAAATTTCCTAACGGGGCTCTCAAGCTTAATTTCATAATTAATCCCGACAAGGCTGACTGAGAAGAAGATAAGGATGGCCAATGGCTAGAAGTGACCCAAAAAGAAGAGAAAGAGGTTGTGCATAGACCAAGGCACTTGGAATGGGACCATGGAACCTCGGGCGCCCAAGTATATGATGGGGTGCCATAAGTTTAGGCTAGAATGTCAGAAAGGTCATGAAATGGGCTGATAGGTATCGGGAAATACGTGGGGAAGACGTAATAAAAGATAAGAAAAATATGGCCAAAAGGTGGGATTAATTAGTACTTTGTACACTTGAGAACCTTCTAAATAGTAGTGTAAGACCGGACTAAATATTGTCTAATGTGTAATATTTGTGTCTATAATATTGTCAAAAACTTTGCATGCTTGTAGGGGATATTTATTTGCATAAAATCCCATCTAAGGGAGTTTTATTTTTGAACTTAAGACCATTTTAAGAGACACACAAGACTATGAAATTGACTAGGCTACATTTAACCAGAGAATCCATGTGCTTAGTAGAGCTCGCCAAACCGATAAAGGGGTGCCCATTTGATGATAAATTGCCCTCCAAACCATGTAATGAGCCAAGCTTCAGGAGTACAGAGAAGCACCTCAAAATAATGCCATAACACATCCGAAACTGGATTGAACACCAAAAGGACAGGTTGATACATCTTATAGAGATACGTGTTCAAATTTTTTAAAGAAATCCTCAGAAAATAGAGATGACTTGAAACCAATAGTTTTAATTTATTAAAAAAACAAATATTTCTTAATACTTGCTCTTCCAAAGGTGTTGGAGTTTTGGACATGAAAGTTTCCATCATGCTATTGAAAGTCATTTACAGAGAACAAGACGTTGTTTCTCTAATTCAAGATAAGCCAATTGAGCTTGTCATCATCTTTGGCCTTGAAGCATTTTGGTAGAGGTCTTTGTATTCAAATTCTTTGTAGTGAATATGCTTCCATGGCTTTCTTGAAAAGAAACCCAACAAAATAAACAATATAAACCTCATTAAATGTAATGAAAAATTACTAATTTAACAACAAGGCTCTCTCATCTACAAAGATTGAACGGAGTAGATCTCGAACATTCTTATTTATAGAATGCGAGACTTCAATTTTAAAGCAAAACATTCTCTCAAGAGATAAGGGAAAAATTTGTCATGATAAGAAATAAGAAAGGATTCATTACTTTGCATGCATTAATCTTGAAGTAAACAAGCAAACCTAACATGTCTAGTTATCCTCTATTCTTGAAAGCTTTGTAAATGAACCTAATAAAGATTCTAAGCAATCAGTTTGTGATTATGAGAATGGGAGCTCACCATTAATGGCTACAAAGCCATATGGTTCTTCCCATTTACTCAAAATCTTGAGTGTGTAGTGCAATAGCAAAGCAAATAGCTCAATAAACAAATGAAAAAAGCTCTTAATCCTAAACAAAATACTATAGTTTATGCTAGAAAGGAGGAAGTGTTCTTAGAAATGGTCTAGGGGTAGTGGGGTATTTATAGTTTTCTAATTCAGAAATGGAAGAATTTTGGTGCATGTGGGACAAATGAATAAGCCAAAAATCACTTTATGAGTTTAGAAGAGGTTAAACATGCCTTAGGCTAGTTAATCTAGGTTTAGGCTAATTAATCTTGATTAGTGAGGAATTAGAGCCGAGAGAGTTGTGAGAGGACTACTCAATCCAATGAAATGGATTGATAGTCTAGGAAGCTAGTAGAAGTGGTTTAGAAGGAGATTAGAAGAGGGTTTAGCTAATAAGAGGCTATATTAGCCCGATTAGTCGGTTATAAGAGGAATATGACCAAAAGGATGTCGTAAAAGGAGAGTTAGATAGGCCTAATTGATGAGGTGTCATCAATTTGTGAGGAGTAGAATAGTTAGTGCAATATTAAGAATAATATTGCTTTGATCAAACTATAGGTGTCTACATTTTCCCCTCTTTGGGGTGGCGTAAGCTACGCCACTTCAAAGAAAGTAGACAAACACAAATGACTATAATTTTTTTGAAGGAGTGGAAGAAAAATTAGTAGGGTGAAGGATGCCCCCTCGAGTGTCGATAGGTGATGAAAGAGGTCGATCGATGATCGAAAAAAGATAAAATAAAAGAGATAGATTAATGGGTAGGGTTAGGATGCCCTACGTGAAAGAGAAGAATAAGGAAGAAAGGGAAGAGGAAGGAAAGTAGTTTGCTTAGCAAAAGTTTTCCTTTTTAACAAATCTTGTAGAAATGTTGTAAGAGTGAGTGGTGAAGAGTGAGATGTATAATGATACAAGCTTGTGTTTTGCATTGCTCATTATCCACATCATACTAAATAAATAAGTCAACAGGGGAGCTGCTCACTTTGAATGGTGAGGCACCAAACATTTGATATTTATATTGAGAGGAGTGTGTGTAATTGTGGAGGAAGAATAGTGAAGCTGAGTGTGATGGAGAGAGAAGAAACATCAATAAAAATAAGGGGAGATATTGAGCTATCTGTAATCCAACATTGTGTAAGACAATATTCATTTCATCATATTGCTAAGAATCTTCATCATCGGTCCTTATTAAAAATATAAGCATACGAAAGAAGTGTAAAATGACATGAAAATCCAAGATACAAACAAATGTCCATTGCTAAAATACCAACTCCATGCAACATACAAAATGTAAATGCAATACGAGAAGTAAACAAGCTGATCTAATAGGAAAAAGTACAAACACACACACTCAAACCAACAACGTTTAAGATAGTTGCACAAATATTTTGTTATCGATATTGTAGTCCCAAATGTTTGTGATAAATGAAAAGGGTTAAAAATGATGCCCCAAGAAAATTGTACATGCAAGAGAGAGAATGAGAGGACACTTGGGTCCTATGAAAAAGCAGTGTGCACTATGAAATAGTACTAGGAAACTCATTGTGCCCCAGAGTAAACAAAGTAAGCAAGAGATTTTGTAAATGATTGTAGATTCAGATGATCCATGAGTCATTGTTTCAAAACATGTGAAAATTCCAACAAGATACGAGATGAGTGCCATGTGAGAGACACATATTTCAGTTGCGTATGAGTTGTTTACCAATTTTTGTCAATTTTTGAAATTTTACAATTTTTTTGGATTTTTTGAATGATTTTATGATTTTTGTAATTTTTAACATTTTTGATTGGTCAGAAGAATTTAGAAAATGGAAGATCACCCAAAATCATGTGAAATGCCCCATGGCAAAGAAAACGGGCATCGGGTAGCAAAAATGCTGCCCCACGAGAAGAAAATCAAAAAATGATTATTTAATAAAAATAATCATCACAACGGTGAATAGAAGAAGAAAGAATGAAAACATCACTGGAAACATTAAAAAAATTCCCAGGGAGAAGAAATGAGTGCTAGGTGGCAAATAATGCCCCAACGTAGTGAAAAAAATTAGTAAAATAATTATTTAATAAAAATAATTATCACAATGGGTAGAAAAAAGGGGTTAGAATGACCACGGTGGTCAAATTAAACATTTTGGCCATCATGGCGGGTGAGAGGGCATCATGATGGGTTAAAATAACCCTATATACCCCCCCAGGGGGGTAAATCATCACATGGTTAGTTCATTTGTTATGGAGCTCTTGAAAATTTTCACCAGTGAGTGATTTGTGAGCTGTGAGAGAGATGGTGAGAGTTTAAGAGGAGGACGAGACATGCGAGACCGGGATCGAGAGTACCTTGGGATGATGTCGATGGACCCTACGTGAGTGCCCTATCCCTTCTTGTCAAATTTTGCATTTAATGTCATTTTTAGCATTTTTAGCATGTTTAGGGTAGATTTAACACGTGTATTGTGTGCACTTTAGTGTTCGTATGTCATTATGTGTACATGCATCATGAGCGGGTATGCACATGCATGCATTGAAAAATGGGTACATGCACACACACATGTGTTGGAAGGGATATATATGTATCGGGGAAAAAGGTGCATGCATGCACATGTGCAAAAAATGCGCGTGCATGCATCATTGAATGGATGCGTATGTGTTGGGGGGGGGTTAGATTAGGGAGAAATTAGTTAGGGGCGTATGTCAAGATGGGCGTGTATGCATTGGGAGGAGACATGTACATGCCTTAGGTGCACATGCATTAATATGGGTGCGTAGGTGTCCATAGGGGTGCGTATGTGCTAGAAGAAAGACTTAGCCAATTTTTGAGAAAAATAGGATAAGTATAGAAGAATGTGGTCTAGAATTTTGTAGAAGAAAGTAGAAAGTAGTACTTAGAAGAATGAAATAGAAGAATATAGATAGAATTAAATCATAACAAGTGTATTGTCATTTTGTAGAGATGATTGTCATCCTTCATACTAGAGAGTGATATGGGCACTTGGCTGCTATAGAGGTGAGTTTTGATGAGGAGGATAGTGATTATTTGGACATCCTTTTATATGTACTGGATTAGATCACGTGGCTAGTATGCCACAAATTACTCTGGACCATGGCCTCCTCACAACCTTAGCTGAGAGGTGGCATAGTGAGCTAGTGTTTTGGCTCCCGACCGGTGAGATCACTATCATGTTAGAGGATGTATGGAGGATTTTTGGGTTCCCATCCAGGGTCATTGATTGAGTAAGAGTCGCAGACTGATATCACATCTTGTCTATTTGAGCTATTTGGAGTTGAGGATATACCTCGCCGAGGTATGACCATTAGACTATCTTAGTGTATAGCAGACCGAGTTAGATCGGTGGTGGTTTACTTGATGGCCTTTGTCAGTGGCATTCTACTTACTGACAAGACCGATGCGCTACATTCCTCTTGGTCTCATCGGAGTAGTTCGTGGATTGATTGATGGTGAGAGGTATTGTTGGGGCCAGTGTATATTGGCACATTTATATTGGGATCTTCACCTTATCACCTACTACCATCAGAAGATGGTAGGCCCAGACTAGATTATTATAGATATGGGCCTAGGACCACATAGCCATTGGCCATCCCACAGTGTGTTTTATGAGCTCGTGCCCCAGAGGATCCATCTGGGATGGGTTGGGTTCCAGCCAGAGATGATGTTCGGCCTAATATGGGAGATACCTATCATTATCGTTGAGAGTTTGATGATCTCTAGTAGGCGCAAATAGTATGGAGGCCCTATAGACACTTTTCCAGTGGCTAGAGGATGGTCTAGAGCTTAGCGTGGCCATGGTAGATCATTTTATGTTTGGGAGAGTTGACACTACATCAAGGAGTTTTATAGAGTGGATAGATGTCAAGAGGTAGTTTGGTATTGTTCAGGATGTTCCAGGCATGATATGTGGTATGCATGTAGAGCCCGGGAGGTTTTGATATGGGTCCTAGATTCAGATGGATAGAGCTAGGCCAACTATGAGTAGATGGTGCTAGTACCATGGGTACCATTGAGACAAGTTAGGGATCTTGGATGTACATTGAGTATGGACCATGGTATTTTACAATGTTACCTCATCGATTGACCATTCCACGGGAAGCTTGGGATGTAGGAGTTAGGCCACCTCTAGAGGGGCCACCTCTGATGATGGGATAAGGATGATGATGATGAGGATGAGGATGGAGATGATGATGATGATCCTTTTGATGGTCAAGCATCATGATGGGGGTGGGGGACAGGGTCCTCCACCTCGTCAGCCACATGGACAGGGGCCTAGGCGAGAGACAAGAGACATGTACCTATGGCTCCCACATATGTAGCTACCTCCCTAGTTGGTATACTAGATTAGAGTTTCATTCATTCCATTAGACATAGTTCATCGGTGATTCAACAAGGTCCTCCTCCTTGTGCTCCAGGGAAACACATTCCTAGGCAACAGGCTCCATAACAGGGTCCTCCTCCTAGTCTCCACATGATGGTGGAGGAGACGATGGTGGAGATGGAGGGTAGATAGTTGCACTACAACAACAATTACAACATACAGTTATAGTTATGTAGACTTAGATGAAATGAGAGAGAGATTAGGTAGGGCATAACTTAGGTGGTTACCATAGAGAGTGAGAATAGCTAGAGCTGCATGTACAAGTTGTGACCTCAGAGAGAGATCAGGCTAGGGCTAGTTAGGGAGGTGGTGGAGATGGTGCCACTTGGTTTCAACAGATTCATAACTAGCTTCTTAGAGTACATAGATTATGAGCTTATTACAGTAGTCACATGCACATAGTGTACAGGTACATACTATTACGAGGGACCAGGCCTTACAAGATGAATGCTTCAGAGCCCTTATAGAGAGAGAGATGCATAGGTCAGGATAGAGAGAGCAGATTAGGTATCTAAGAGTGACACAGGCTCGGGATGATGTGGTGGCAAGAGTTATAGGAGAGATCGATGCTCTACAATAGGCATCTACATGGAGATGTTGGGATGACCCAAGTATATTGTCGATGTTATGAGGGCTAGTGGTGAGGCCTCCTATTACAAGGCCCATACTATGAGGTAGTTCTGAGATTGAGAGTGACACCATTTGATCAGTTAGATGTGAGTAGGTCTAGATCTAGGTCCCATAGAGGACCTCTCGATCAATAGAGATTAGTGCAACACCCATATACAACAGTAGAGTGTGGATAGGCTCGGGCCAGGCCATCTCATCAAAACAAACATCCCCTCATGAGCCATCCCAGGCCTCCCAATACTCAGAGAGGGTGAGAGTCATGGATGACTCTCTTTTTTTATGTATACTAATAGATGTATGTACCTTGATGTATGCCTCTTATGAAGGCTCAATTTTTGATCGATGATGTATGATGTATCATCATTTTGGATTATGCCTCTTGATGAAGGCTATTTTGATTCATGCCCTTGATGGAAGATTTTTGTATCGATGATGTATATATTTTTGAGACAGACATTTTATACATGTATATGGACATTGATGTTATACTTGCCATGTTTTTATATGATTATGATGATTTATGATGATGATTATATCATGATGTTGTATGATTTTATTTTTATGTATGTATCATGATGGATGTTGATGATGTATCACATGTTTTGATTTATGATATATCCTTAGATGATATCATATGTTTTGTACATGAGATGTTTTTTAGATTAGTGTACATGATGATACTTATGATATTGGTGTGGGGGGATAGATTTGTGATCATGCAATCCCTCTTGCCCCATTGATGATATGGTATGTGATGATTAGCTTAGTATACATGCTTGATGTAAAACTTAGCATTTTTATTGATATATGATTTATAGATGATGTTATATGTGATGATATGATGATATGATAGATGATAGATGTGATATCAATTCACAAGCATTAATCAAAATAACACAAGACAAACATTATGATGAAAACAATTTGTACAATCAATTTACAAACACAACCTAATAAAAAATGAACACAAGACAAATATTCACAAGTATGCAAAATGAATTCAATGCAATAGTTAAGTAAAACTCAACTTAAGTAAGCAATTTGAACTCAATTTAAACATACAACACAATGCAATGGAAACAAATCTAATGAACACACTACAATTATAAACAAGTATGCAAGATAAAACAAACTAAATGCAATAGTTAAGTAACACTCAACCTAAGCAAATGAATTCAATTCAATGCATACAACATGGAAATAAAATGCAATCAACACTATACAAACTGACAACTAAAAGTAATCAAACTACTACTCTTGTTTTTTGGGACAACATTGATATATTTTCTATTGTTTTTGGTGTTATCTCAAAAGATAAATTTTCAAGGCTATACTGTTCACATTGTTTTGGGGTTTCTTCAAGACAATGTTATTTTTTTTGTGTAGCATCGTCCCTAGGAGGGAGTTTTTTTTCGAATGTTTAGGTTTTGTAACATTTTGTGAATTTTTTTGTGATTTTCTAAGGTCTTTTGAAAGCAATGTACAATGACAAAGAAGCATGGATGCCCCCAGTGTGAGATGGGAATATACAAAGGAAAATGCCATACATGTATGTTCAAGAAGGTTAGATGTGAAGGTGCCCCAACGTTAGATGGGAATATACAAAGGTGATTCCTTCACGTAGATACAAGAATAGATGAGCTAGATCACGATTTTTGCAAGATAGGTTTAGTAGGATTCCTAGACCTGATAGGAAACTAATCCTAGATAGAAGTGAGAGTTACCCATCCAGATGTGAGAGTAGCTTGTGAAAAAAAAATCTTCCTTAAGTGTTAGAAACTAGTTTTCACTCAAGGACTTGCCCAATGTGCCACAATTGTGTGGTTTTCACACTTGGATGACTTGTTTTCTTTTTACTTGTTTTCTTGATTTTTTTGATTTTTTTGCTTGTTTTTTCTTTTTTTAAGGAACTTCTTATTCAAGCATAGAATCACTTGAGATGCATTGCATTCATTGGTTCCTTTAATTCCTCACCATTTGAGTGAGCCATCTTATATGCCCCTGAACCATACTTAGTGACCACAACATATGGCCCTAACTAGTTGGCTTCAAACTTTCCTTTCTTTTTTCTGTCTTTAACAATGTTTTTCTAGTTCTCTTTCAACATGAGATCACCTACGTCAAACTCACGAGGTATGATCCATTTATTGTATCCTCATGATACCGATTTGATAAACCTTTAGGTGATTGAGCGCTCTCATACTTTTCATCCAGTAGCTCTAACTCTACTCCAGTCGAGAAACCCTGTAGTCTTCATCTTTATCTAGATAGTCCCAGAGAGATATTCTCGGGAGGGAAGCTCAATTTCCAAGGGTATGATGGCTTTAGTGTCATAGAATAATGAATATGGAGTAACACCAGTAGGGGTGAATGGAGGTTTGATAGGCCCAAAGGGTGGGATGAATCTAGAGGTGCCAATTACGACCAGTCTTACTAACCATTTTCTCCATGATTCAAACAAGGGTTTTATTGGTGGCCTCTACTTGTCCATTACCTTGAGGGTAATAGGGGTGGACCACTTGAGTTGGATTTGGAAGCATTGGCATAATGCTTTAACTATCTTTTTCTTGAAGGATTTACCATTATCTATGACAATGGGAGGGGATGTCATAATGGAAGATGAGATGATTCATTATGAATTTAGATATTTGTGCACCAGTTACATAAGTGAGAGGCACAACCTCTACCCATTTAGTGAAGTACTTGGTGGTGGTGATAATGTGGGTATGGCCATCGAGGAAGTAGGAGTGAGCTTCCCTATGAGATCAAGTCCCCATTTAGAAAATGGCCAAGGAGTCGTGATGGGCTGCAAAGCCTGTGCTGGTGCATGTATCAAGTTACCATATTTTTGACACAGTTCACACTTCTTGACAAAGTTGCAACAATATGCTTCCATGGTAGGCCAATAATAGCCTACTCTCAAGAGTTTCTTAGCTAGGACCATGCCGCTAGTAGTATGTGCTCCACAAATACCTCCATGCACTTCTTTAATAGTGTGGACTGACTCGGTAACATCAAACAATGTAAGATTCTTGTCGTAGCCATGATGATAGAGGGTGCCTCCTAGGAGGGTATAATGGGCTATACGATGATGGATAAGGGATTTTTTTCTTGGTATGGGGAAATGTTTGGGGAAATGTGCCATCTTGTAGATAATTAAATATGGAATCATACCAAGGTGAGAATGGACCAACAACTTCACATGCCAAACAAGATTTTGGCATGTCATATGCGGGTACTCGTAAGTGCTCCACAAAGAATGGCATTTTATTTTCCTGAGGTGGAATGCAAGTAGAGACCCAATTATAGCCATTGCATATGTTGATATGTTGTGTGATCTTGGCCTTTTCTCAAAGACAACCTAAGCACAAAGTATTCTTTCAAGGTCTCAACCATTTTCTTGTATGGAACAAGTTTTTCATCTTTGACCTTATATTCATCATTAACTTGTTTAATGATTAGTTGGGAGTCACCAATGACTCGTAGCTATCGGATATTCTAGGTGATAGCTAACTTAAGGCCGGAAATGAGTGCTTCATACTCTGCAATGTTATTTGTACAAGGGAATCCCAAACAAAATGCTCATGGAATAACTTCTCCTATGGGAGTGATGAGTACCACTCCTGCTCCTGATCCATGAAATGTGAATGACCCGTCAAAGTGGACTTGCCACACAATGGATTCTTCGATATACATCATAGATGCATCTGGAAGATCTAGACACAATGGTTCCATTCTTGGTAGGGAGCTTTAACTAACTGATCTACTGCCAATACATGTCCTTTCAGAGATTTTTGGTTAATGAAATCAATGTCAAATTCACTAAGGAGAATGATCCAATTAGCCATTCATGTCTGTAAGGGTGGGTTTGGATAAGAGGTACTTGAGAGGGTCAACTTTGGATATTAACTTGGTTTTTTGTTAAGGAGGTAATGGTGAAGTTTCGGAAAGTAAAGACTACTGCTAGGCAGGATTTTTCAATCTGTGGATAATTCAACTCATAGGCAATTAAGGTGTGATTGAGGTAATAAACCGCCCTTTCTTTGTGGTTAAGGTCATATTGGGAAAAAATGCACCAATAGAAAATTGAGTGGCTGAAATATATAGCATAGAGGGTTTCCTAGGGTAGGTGGCATGAGAACAGGTGGGTTGATTAGATATTGCTTAAGCAATTCAAATGCCTTTTGACAATCTAGTCCCAGTTGAAGGTAACATATTTTTTCAGTAGATGTGTAAAAGGATGGCACTTATCCGCAAGCTGTGAAATAAATCGGTGGATTTCCTGGATTTTTCCTTATAGACTTCTTAGTTGTTTTTAGGATTTTCTTAGGTGGAGGCATCTCTGTGATAGCTGCAACCTTAGCGGGATCTACCTCTATCCCTCTCTGTGAAACAATGAAACCCAGGAGATTTCCTGATAATACGCTAAAGATGCACTTTCTGGGATTCAAAAAACTTTATAATCTCAGAGACATTGGAAGATACATTCTCAACACTTCAGGGTGCTCTCCTCTGGTTTTAGATTTTGCTAAGATATCATCAACGTAATCTTCCATGATGTCATTCATCATGTCATGGAAGATGACCATCATTACATGTTGATATGTAGCCCCGACATTCTTGAGTCCGAAAGGCATGACCTTATAGAAAAATGTCCCCCAAGGGGTGATGAAATTAGTCTTGTGTTGATCTTCCTCTACAATCCTGATTTGGTTATAACCTGAAAATCCATCCATTAAGGATAACATTTCATAACCGGTAGTTGAGTCGACGATCATGTCGATGTTAGGCAAAGGGAAGTCATCTTTGGGACATGCTTTGTTGATGTCTTGGAAGTCGGTGCATATTCGATATCGACCGAATTCTTTTGAACTGGGACTATATTAGATATCCAATCTAAATAGTCGATGGGTTTGATAAAATTTATCGTTAATAGATTTTCAGTTCTTCTTTAACAAGTAGTGTAATCTTTGGATGCATCTTTCTTAACTTTACTTGATGGGTTTGGCATCTGGGTGCACAACAAGGTTGTGTATGACCAATTCTAGGTCCAAACCAGCATATCTATGTATGACCACCATGCAAATACATCTACATATTCCGTAACAATTCCACAAAAACTTTATGTTCTTGTGCCGAGAGTGAAGCTCCCAACTTTATCATTCTAGGATCTTCTTTTGAACCAATATTAACACTAATTGTTTCTTCAATGAGCATTTTAGACGCATCTTCCATCCGTGTAGGATTAGGGGGAAGAGTAAGATCAACCTCCACATAGGTGGTTCGATGGATCATCATATTTGAATGGGTACACCATTTTTCCATAGTTTCTTTGGTTTGTTTGTCCACTAGTGCCTCAAAGAGGTTTTCACTATGGGACTTATGCTTGTTTTTCCCACAAGGATTTTTAGAAGTACTTCTTTCCCTTGCTTATGATATTTTTATTCAAGCGACCACACATCTCTTTCTTCCCCAAAGTATGCATAAGTATCAATTTGATAGAGAAACCTTTCTTGTGATCCCCATTTGGAATAGTATCCCGAGTCCCATGAATTCTAAAATGCCTCATCATTCTCAAAGAAATTGATTGACACGTGAAGTTGTTGATCCCAATCTATGAGTTCGGGATATACTAGGGTAACTTGATAATTGGCTTGGGGATGGATCCAGATAAGGTGAAGATAGTTGAATTTGGAAATAGGTTAGTGGAGGCAAGATCTTGTATAGGCTACACTAGGAATCTATCATCACTTGTTTGAATGAGATGAGCCATCCTCATGTTCAGAAGAGGTAGCATCTATCTCGGAAGGTGGATCATCATGAGGCTTGATACCAAGGCCATGTTTTTTTGATTTAAATCGAGGAATAGGAATGGGTTCTAGCCTTCCTTATGTGTTTATGCCACATCCAAATCCATTATAGCCCATGACATACATCATGTGGTGGCCTTTACATATATTGTGGAGCTTGATGACATGATGCCATAGTGCCTTCAAGTATCCATTTGGTGGGTGTATCTAACATCTTCTCCTCGGATAAGAGACCACTAGGAATAAACCTCTCAAATGGTTTCAGGGCATCTATCTTGAGTGCTCTTGAATTGAAAATATGGTTTACCACGTGTCTTGGGTGACACTGAGAGGTCTGATATTAACAAGTCTTGTTGAAGAGTGAATTGATCATCTAGGCCATACTTTCCAAACGTTGCCTCCCATGATGTGAAGGGGTTGACCAATGTAGGAAAGTTTTGATTACAAGGAGTGAGTGCATATGATCTATATGTTCTCTTATAGCTTTTATTTGTAATGGGATAAACAATATCTGTTGAAGGACACTCATATGCTGCACATGAGAGAAAACTATATAGTGCCATGCTCTATAATGCGTGAATGGTTCTAGATCACTGGAATGGTGATTATTTGTCCCCATGGCACAATTTGATGCACTAATGAAAGGTAGAGGGAATGGCTTGCATGGCATGAATCCATGGGTGTCCCAGGAGCATGTTGTAAGGAAGATCCAAGTCAAGGACATGGAATGTCATATCATGATATGTCATCCCTACTTCCATGGAATCACTATAGTTCCTGCTGATTCTCACTCCTCATTATCATAGGCCATGATGGTAATAGTTTTAGCACCCAGATCTATTTGAATGGCCTAGCTGCTTAACTAGCTTCAATGTGCAAATATTTAGACCAAGACCCACCATCCACAAGCACTCTTTTGATTTTGTGATGAGTAACAACAAACCTCTATGTATAAGGGTAAGTTATGCTTAGGGTTATTGCGTGGGATTGTATTTTGATCAAAGGAGATATGATCGTTGGAATCAAGGTTTGCAACCATCACTTGAAGGTGTGGGATCTACATATGTGGAGACTGAAACTCGAAGCATTTTATACAATATATTCTTATGAGCAGTGGAAATCTTGAGGAGATCTAGGATTGAAATTCTAGTTGGGGTTTTCTCAATTGTTCTATCAAGTTTGTATTGGCCTTCTGAGGAATAAGTAGAGGATCTGGTATTACCAAACAAGCACGTCATGTGCCTACAACACAACTATCTCCTAAGATCCTAATGGTGTTCACTTTTGCTCATCAGATGAACGGACACAACCTATAAGGGATTCAAATGGATTATCATTTGTTGGATAGATGTAGGCAGCAATTTTATAGTCATTAGAGGCTTGCCCATGATCTGGCTTCCTATTCTTTTTATCCTCATGCTTGGGAAAGGGTTCTTTGAATATACCCATCTTCTCATTAGGACCTTATCTTGAGTCGATGGTGAATCTACTATGCAATCTTACCTTCTTCGATAAGGTCTTGTATAAAATGCCGTAACCTTAGGCATCTATCAGTCTTATGTCCTTTGACATGATGAAAATCACAATATTCATGCTCCTTAAACCAACCTGGCTTAGGTGCATCATCTGGGTATGGTACCATTGCAGTTGGGTATTGCACCATGTTTACAATATCTAACTATTTAAGTATAGTAGATAATGATTTAGTTAGAGGTGTAAATGTATGTTTCATAGGTGCTTTTGGGTGAGGTCCTTGTGAAAGCTTTAATAATGGACCTATAAGGAAGTCAAATAGACTATGACTCTCGTATACATCCTGGACTCTCTTGGAGTTCTCGTGATGCCATCACCAATGACATGTTTTTCTTATTAAAGAACTTTGGTTTGTCCACGGGTTTTGGCTCATGTTTTTCCTTTGAAATGGGTTTGAGTGTCCCCTTTATAATGAGAGTCTTTCAAACTTCTGAATTCCTTTCTCTATAACTCTTGAAGTTAGCATCTATCCATCAATTATGTCCTTTGACATTTGATGAAAATCACAATATTTGTTTTTCTTAAACCAATGTCTTAGGTGCATCGCCATGGGTATGATATCGTACAGTGGTTGGGTATTGCACCTTGTTTATCAATGTCTAACTATTTAATATAGTAGATAATGATTCAAACTTTTCAGGCGTAAATGTATGTTTCATTAGGTGCTTTTGGGAAAGGTCCTTGTGAAAGATTTAATAACTAGAGGGACCACTCGTATATACATCCTAACTCTTCTTGGAGTCTATAATGTGTCATCATGACGAAATCACCTTTTTTTTATATTAAAGAACTTTGGGTTTGTCTAGGTTTGATCATGTTTTCCTTTAAATGGGTTTGAGTGTCCCCTTTACAATGAGAGACTTTTCAATGATTTCCTTTTCTATAACTTCTTTAAAGTTATTTTGCAAAGTGCATCTATAAATGGAAGGCTATTTTATGGGTTCAATGTGGGGGGGAATATAGTTTACCATTTGTTTTTCGGAAGGGCACAATGTGGAAACAACTCGAATCCGTGTCATCATTATGTAAGAATCCTATGAATGTCTCATTGGGTTTTTGTTTAGCGTTGCAGAGGTCACTCATGGTAATGTCATTCTCCATATTGAAAGAGAAATGTCACACAAACTTTTCATCTAGTGCGGGCCACATCGTGATTGATCCTTTAGGTATACTGAAAAACCATTCTAATTGTGTTTTCCTGGCTACGAGGAAACACTTGTCTTAAATAATTATCGTTGTAAGTGACTTCTGGCAAGCCATGTAGAAGTCTTTGACATGATCACAAGGATCACCTTTGCTTTTGTATTTGTTGAATTTAGGGATATCAAAGTGTTTTGGGAATGGTTGTCATAACATGTCTTTATCAAAGGGGTAAGGGACATAGCTCTTCATATAGATATTTTCGTTGTGTCCTACATTACTCTCTTGTAGAGTGGTAAGTGTGTTTTTCATTGATTACAACTCTTGTGTGATGAGTTGTTCTCTTTGTGGGGGATAGTGGTCTATTCACTTTAGAAATTTAAATATTCAAAGGTGTGTAAGGGTCAATGTGAAATTCACCTGATTTAGTCTTGAGTCTATCTTTATGTGTATTCCTGCTTGAGGAACCTAAGGTCGCTAGTTTTTGACTAAGTTTTAATATTTGTTTCATATCTCTTCGATTAAGGGATCAAATCTAGAGGAGGTGAGTCTTTGTGATCATGTTCAATTTTGAATTTACGTGAAGCCTTAAAGTAAGGTCTCCTCAAACCATTTATTGGTTTTGGTGGTTCACTTTCAACATTTTTATTATGCGCCCAAAGTGGTAGCATATCCCAAATTCAATCAAAAGGATTTTCCATGTCAATGAGGGAAGGTCGTAGTGGATCTTTCCATTTCATGGTTGATGGTTTTAATTGTTTCTTCACTGCTCTTGTGGTAGTTTAGCTCCTAATTTGAGGACTCTTGTGAGTACTTGGTCTTTATTGTAGTATAGGAGCTCATCAAAGTGAGCTAGATCTAGTTTGTGTTGGTCTTTAGATGAATTAGAATCCTCTCCACTATGGTCAACCAATGGTTCAATGTCTTTAACCTATGAAAAGAGAGGTGCTAAGTTATTACCACTGAATGGGTACGTTGAACTAAAAGGATTTACCTCTAAGTCGTGTTCATCTCGTTTAGACACCATTTTGTGATTCTTGGCATCACTAGTCTATGTGACGCTAGGTTTTGTCTAAGTGTATCCAAGTTGTAATAAACCTAGGTGTACATGGTATGAGTTTTTTAGAGTCTCAATGTCTCGAAGTATCCTAAGTACAAGAATATGTAATTTATACTAGGAATAATCATGCAAACCCACTAGAAAATCAGTCAAATCACTCAAATCTATTTATAGAACACTATACCCTAAGTTATAGTTCCAAAGATAGGTGTAAAATAGATAGTGACAATACCCTATCACCACCTAGGTCGAGTTTAAATATAAACAAGACCTAAGCACTAAAGTTGTATTGACGCGATCTCTCCACAAGATATACTATGACTAGTTTAGATGTGAACAAAATCTAAGTTTTTGATAATGGAAGTTACAAATGTGAATAGCGTAACAACACTACCTCGACACATTAACCAAGCTTGGAATAAGTAAGGTATTAGTATCGAGATGATGTTATTGTGATACAAATAATGCAATATCAACACTCTCAAAAGTCTTAAATGATGTTGGAATCAAAACTAAGTGCAAGTATAGCAAGAAGTTATTAATCATGCGAGTAGCATAATGATACAATATGGAAACTTATACCAAGTTCTCATAAATGAAAACAAGGTGTAAGTGTCATAATTGTATGGCTAGAATGTGGGTAGAATAAAAACTCAAAGGGAAATAATGATGAAACCAAACCTAGCTATGAAGATGATCTTGAAATCAAGATCAAGTGGTTATCAAAGATGTAAGAATGTACCCACACACTTTAGACATTTAACAACTCAGCTAATGAAACATGGATGAGCGTAAATGGATAAATCAAAAAGTGGTGAAACACAATCTATGATAACACTCGAGAGGATGTCTTCCCTTTCCCAAATGGGCAACAAGAATGTAAAGGTATAGATCAAATGGGGTGGAAATGAACTAAGCGTTACTTGGGTAGAGTTTCACCTTGTCCTAAGGTGAGAAAGAAACTAAGCTAAGTAATATGTCATAAATCTCGTGATGAGTGACACTTAGCTTCAACTTAAGTGGACTCTTTGCCTTGTTCGAAAACAAGGTTTTGAGTTCAAGTAAGTCGTCACTTCGTGAGAGTTTTGACAAGACATGATGGTTTGGACTAGCAAAGTGGGCTCCAAGAAGATATGGCTTTCCTAGGTAGTTCACTCAACTAGGTGTCACAAGTTTATCTATTGGAACTCGATTTGCCAAGGTTTCCCAAGGAGTATCTTGGCTTTACTTTACCCCCTTTAACATGATGAGCAATGAATGCATTCACGTGTATTCTCATTGGGGTTGTATATGGATAACTTTGACTCTAACTCACAAAATGTAAAACTAGTCAAGTGGGTGTGGAACACTTCCTATTTCGTCCATGAGGTTACTCAGTGGTGGACTACTTTAGGGTTCCTAGAACCACCCCCATTATTATAGCTTAAGGCAGTTATGCCAAAGGGGTTATGTTATAGTTAAGTGGATAGGACGTACCCTTTTCGAACCTGCATATATAGTGTGTTGAATGTGGTGTGTTTTTTAATCTTTTTAGACTTAGTGTGGTTTTTGTGTAGCACACCTTTTGGCAACATGTATCAAACATGTTAGTATTTCTTAGCCTCATTCTTCGACACATTGATTTTGGTCCTACACCAAGATTAGTAATTTTCTAATAACATCATATAAAGAGGATAAGATGTTGCTTTTGATTTCTCGATCGTCCTAAGACGCAAGGAAAGAGCATACACAACAAACTATCCTACTCAAATGTGGTAAGAAATGGAAAATACTTAAGCAATTCATGAAAAAGAAACCTTTTTAGCCAAATTTGAAAGTTAATCCTTTATAAACTTAAATTAAAGTGTTTGGAAAGCAAAGAGAAGGTTTTTGAAACATTTTTGGTTCCCAAGATCACCTAGAAGGTGCGAGGGAAGAGCATACGTGTTTCAAAAGACCTCTACAAACCAAAAATGCAAACACTTAACTAAGTTAGGCTAAAAATAATATCAAAATAACTTTCAAACCACTGTTAGAAACCTGTAAATTGTTAGAAAAATCCTAGAAATTTAACTCGTAATGTGTAATAAAATTTTAATTTTTGAAATGTGACACTACTTGTGCCCAAAATGATGGGTATTATGCGCTCCCTATCGAAAGATACATGTTCTAAATGGAGGATACGTGTGGTTATAAAATAGATACAATGTGGTTTTAATGACATGTGCACATGGGTTTAGCGGATACATGCCCTAAAAGATAGGCTAGTATGCACGCAAGGTAAAATGAGGTGAACATGGTATTATTGGAATAATGCATGCCTATCCCGAGAGGTGGGTACACATACGCAAGTTAACGATGTACGCGTGGATAATGGGAGTACATGCCCCTTTGTAAAATGGTGAAAATAAAATGTAGGCAAAGGTACGATGCCGATAAAATGATGCATGCCCGGGATGACGGATACACTCTGGTTCAGGACGCCTACGTGTACCCCTGCAAAACCATAGAAAATCACGGAAATGAAAAATTCAAAAAAGCAAATATGTTAGTTTTTCACCATTAAAACCTATTTCTATTTGAACCCATTAAATAATCATGTAAAAGGGATATTTAGCCCACTTAAAGTTAGAAAATCTGTTAGAAAACAAGCTATTTAACCCTAAAAACATGAAAATGGTTAGATATGGAAATGAAAAGCTCAAAAACAACTTCTAAAGGACTATGGAGTAAGTCCCACAGGCGTGCCAAATGTGAACAAGGAAAAGTTGCAAAAGCTATGAAAATGGGGTAAGAACACTTAAGAAACCCAAAGCTTTAAAAAACAAATCAATGGACCATCATGATAAGAAATAAACAAGGATTCATTACTTTGCATGTATTAATCTTGAAGTAAACAAACAAACCTAACATGTCTAGTTATTCTCTATTCTTGAAAGCTTTGTAAATGAACCTAATAAAGATTCTAAGCAATCAGTTTGTGATTATGAGAATGGGAGCTCACCATTAATGGCTACAATGTCATATGGTTCTTCCCATTTACTCAAAGCTTGAGTGTGTAGTGCAATAAAAGCAAATGGTTTAGTAACAATGAAGAAAACTCTTAATCATAAACAAAAATACTATAATTTATGCTAGAAGCAAAGAAGTGTTTTTAGAATTGGTTTAGGGGTAGTGGGGTATTTATAGTTTTTTAATTCCAGAAATGGAAGACTTTTTGGTGCATGTGGGACAAATGAATAAGCTAAATAACACTTTATGACTTTAGAAGATGTTAAACATTCCTTAGGCTAGTTAATCTAGGTTTAGGCTAATTAATCTTGATTAACGAGGAATTATGAGCATGATAGAATTGTGAGGGGTTTACTCAATCCAATGAAATAGATTGATAGTCTTGGAAGCTAGTAGAAGTGGTTTAGAAGGAGATAAGAAGGGGTTTTAGATAATAAGAGACTATATTGACTCAATTAGTCAGTTATAAGAGGAATGCGACCAAAAGGATGTCATAAAAGGAGAGTAGAATAGGCCAAATTGACGAGGTGTCATCAATTTGCGAAGAGGATAGTTAGTGCAATATTAAGAATAATAGTGCTTTGATGAAACTATAGGTGTCTCTTGTTAGGTTGTGGAGCCTGTTTTCATGTGTGAAAGTGTTCAAGGCGTACACTAAGAGTCTTGTACACTTTTCATGTATCCTTGTCGGGTTTGGGGTGTAGCCACCGAATTTTTTTTTGGCGTAAATTATTTTTGGCCTCAAAAAAATGCACCGACATATCGAGAAACGTGCTCTTCTCATATGGGTGAGTTTTGGGTGGTTTTGGCCCATGGTTTTGATACCCACGGTATTGTAAAACTACTTAAGCGCTTGTCTATTTATATAGTTTTATGCATATGATAGAGATATAATGAAAAACATTACATATGTGCTTTGAATTAATTCGGCCGTGAATTATGTAGAGTTTGTTGAGCATAACTCCAAACGGATTTGGGTATTGTATTGAGAGAGCGGTGGCTTGTAATAAAATGCGAGCAAGTGATTCTTGGTGGACGTAGCTCAAATTGGGTGAACCACGTTAAATATTGTCTCTTTGTGTTGTCTTTATTTTATTCGTAATTTTATTTGAGATCCGTAATAATTTCTGCATATTAGTTTCTACTACATGCGATTGTGTGAGGATTACTCCGCATATTTTATCCCTTATTTCCTAACAATGATATCGAGTCTGGTTTGGTTCTTTGAAGTGTTGAATCGTAGGGAAAGTTTTATCTTGAGTGGGAGCTATATGGCGAGATGATGGAAGATCTAGGGTTGATAAGTTTAACGGGCAGAATTTCAATCTTTGGAAGATGCAGATGGAAGATTACCTTTAGAAGGATATTTATACTCCATTGTCGAGAAGGTGAACAAACCTCGAGCATGATATATGCGGGATGAGATTTCTTTGGATAGGAAGGCACTTGGGACGATCCTATTGTGTCTTGCATCTTCGGTATTATTTAATGTTTCAAAGGAAAAGACTACAAAAGAACTGATGGATGCATTAGGGAAGTTGTATGAAAAACCCTCTGCCTCTAATAAGATATTTTTAATGAAAAAGTTGTTTAATATGTAGATGTCCGAGAATGGTTCAAGAGTGAGATCATCTAAATGATTTTAATACGGTTGTAAATATGCTAACTTGATTCTGATAGAATTTGATGAAGAAGTTAGGGCTTTATTGGTTTTGTGCTCTTTACCCGAGAGTTGGAATAGCTTCAGTAATGGCAGAAGCAACTGACTCGGCCCAAATAACTCAAAGTTGAAGTTTGCGGATGTTGTAGGGGTGATTCTAAGCGAGAAAATGTGAAGAAAAGCTCTGGTGAAATTTCTACTTCGAGGGGAATGCTTACAAAGAGAAACTAGAGGAGACAAAAGAATAGAGGAAGCCGTAGAAAATCAAAGGATCGGACAAGGTCAAAATCCAAAAGCAATATAGTAGATGCTAGCATTGTGGAAGTCTGGGCATGCGAAGAAGGATTTTGGGAGCCGGGACAAGAAGAAACAACATGAAGAAAACAAGGAGGAAAATGTGGCAACGGATAATGTATGTCGGATGCTTTGATTCTTTCTTTACACAATATTATCGAATCTTGGGTTTTAGATTTGGGGGCTTCTTTCCATACTTCTCCACATAGGTATTATTTTGTTGATTATGTTGAGGAGATTTTGGGCATGTTTTTTTCAGTGATGATGAGCCTTCAGCATAGTTGGAAAAGGTTGCCTGCCTCGAGTTAAGATGTAGAATTGGAATACTTGGCTATTGAAGGATGTCGGACACGTGCCTACATTAAGACGAAATTTGATATCGGCGAGGGCAATTGGAAAGTGATGGTTGTACAGTGATATTTCTGGTGACTCTTGGGAGGTTACCAAGGGCGCTCTTGTGGTAGGAAGAGGTAAGAAGGTTGGAACCTTGTATTTAACCACTTATATCACTAATGTTTGTAATCTTGTGGCTTTAGAAGTAGATACAACATTGTGGCACTATAGGCTCGATCATATGAGCCATAAGGGCATGAAGATCATAAAGAAGGATTTTCCTGGATATACAAAAAAAGGTTTGGAGTTTGTGAGGACTGCATATATGGGAAAGCAGTGAGTAAGGTTTCCGAGGTTGGACTCTACAAAGAAAGAGAGTAAGTCGGAGTGGTGCATTTTGATGTGTGGGGCGGCTCGGGTATCATCTCTTGGGGTTCAAGTTATTATGTTACTTTTTTATTGATGATGCAACAAGGAAAGTTTGGGTTTATTATATTAGAAACAAATCCGATGTATTTGACACTTTTGTTAAATGGAAAGCCTTGGTAGAGAATGAAACATGTCTTAAGCTAAAATGTCTCGGAGTCGGATAATGGAGGGAGTATTACAACAATGAATTTGATGATTCTTGTTTAAGAATGAAATCGCGAGTAAAATATGGTTCAAGAACTCCGCAGAGAATGGGGTGTCGAAAGGATGAACGAGAAGAATAATGGAACATCTTAGGAGCATGAGGTTACATGCGGGACTACCTCTTTCTTTTTGGGCGAAGCGGTGAGCACATCTATGTACTTGATAAGCAGAGGACCCTCAAGTGCCTTGGATGGAGGCATACCCGAGGAGGCTTGGTATGGTAAGAAAGTTGATTATTTATTTCTTAGAGTCTTTGGATGTGAGTTGTTTGTTCATATAGAAAGGATGATAGGACCAAGTAGAGGCTAAATCGGAAAAATGTACTTTCATTGGTTATGATGGTGATGACTTTGGATATAAATGTTGGAGTATTAAGGAAAAGAAAATCATTCGACACTAGGGATGTGGTTTTTAATGAGAAAGTCATGTATAAGCGATTGCAGGGAAAATAGGGAAGAATCCAAGAAAGAATACGCGGTAGAGGATCTTCCGGATGGGAAAGTGACACATGAATCGGTTCGGGAACCCCTCAATAGGAATCCCAAACTCTTATATTGAGGAGGTCTTCTAGGGTAATAAAGAGAACCCGAACATTTTTCTCCTTCTCTTTATTATTTATTACTCACTGATAGTGGAGAGCCAGAGAGATTTGATGAAGCAATGCAGGTAGATGTTAGGAAGAAGTGGGAGCAAGCCATGGATGAGGAGCATCAGGCTCTCATGGAGAACCAGACATGGGATTTGGTAAAGCTACCCGAAGGAAAAAGAGCATTATAGAACAAATGGGTGTTCAGAGTGAAAGAGGAAGAAGGAGGCAAGAAAACATACAAGGCCCGATTGGTGGTCGAGGGTTTGCATAAAAAAAATGTATATATTTTGATGAGATTTTTTCTCCTGTAGTAAAAATGACTTCTATTAGAATTGTTCTAGGAATAGTTGCAGCAGAAGACTTGCACTTAGAACAGCTTGATGTAAAGGCGCATTTCTCCATGGTGATTTGGAGGAGGAACTATATATGCAACAACCAGAGAGGGCTATGAGGTAAAAGGTAAAGAGGAGATGGTGTGCAAACCGAAGAGCTTGTATGGCTTGAAAAAAGCTCCACGTCGATGGTATAAGAAATTTGATAGCTTCATGATGGAGCAAGATTATATTAGATGTTATTCGACCATTGCGTGTATACAAAAGAAATTTGAGGATGACAACTATATTATCCTTTAATGCGTATGTCGATGACATGTTGGTTGCGAGTAAAAACATGTAGGAAATAAAAGTACTCAAGAAACAACTAAGTGAATCCTTTCTTATGAAGGATTTGGGGGCGACAAACAAATCCTTGGTATGAGGATATCTTGGGATATGAAAGAACGAATTCTAACTTTATCTCGGGAAGAGTATATTAAGAAGGTCTTGGAGAGGTTTAAAATACGGGATGCTTAAATCGGTTGGGACTCGTTTGGCGAGGCCATTTCAAGTTATCAACGGAATAGTGTCCTAAAACAGAAAGCTAGGAGAGAAACCAGATGTCCAAGGTACCTTACTCATCGGTTGGCGGTTTGATGTATGCCATGGTGTGCACTAGACGATATTGCCCATGCAATGGGAGCGGTGAGTATATTTATGAGTGATCCGGTAGAGATCACCTGGAGGCAAAGAAAGTGGATCCTTCGGTATTTATGAGGGACCATGGGGACAGGTTTTATGCTATAGTGGATCAAACACCACTTTGTGTGGTTATATAGATTCGAGATATGGTGGAGATGTAGAGAACAGAAGGAGCACAACAAAGTTATGTTTACACTTTGTAGGTGGAACAATGAATTCTGGATTTCACGACTACGAAGTTGGTGGCTTTACAACCACAGACTGCCGAGTATGTTGTTGCCACAGAGGAAAGCAATGAAATTATTTGATTACAACAATTACTTGAGGAGTTGGGGCATAAGTAGGAGGAAGGAAAGTTGCATAGTAATAGTCGAGTGCTTTATACACCTAGCTAAGAACTCGCTTTCCACTCTAGGACAAAGCATATACGGTTGAGGTACTATTTCATCGGGACGACTTTGGAGGAAGAGAAGTTGAAGGCTGGAGAAGATTCATACCAGGTCATAATCCTACTGGACATGATGACCAAGGTGGTCACAAGGAAAAGCGAAGTTGTGTTCAACTTTGGTTGGTCTTTCACGTAAACTAGTGAAGGGTTGAGAAGCTTGCTCAGAGGAAAACTAGTCTCCAAGTGGGAGATTGTTAGGTTGTGAAGCTTGTTTTCATGTGTGAAAGTGTTGAAGAGTGTACACTAAGAGTACTATGCGGTTTTCATGTATCCTCGATGGGGTTCGAGGGCGCAACCCTCGATTTTTTTTTGGGTGTAAATTATTTTTGGCCTCGAAAAACGCACCCGACATATCGGGAAACGTACTCTTCTCATATGGGAGAGATTTTTGACCCATAGGTTTTCTTATTTGGTTTTGGCCTATGGTTTTGATACCCACGATATTGTAAACCGCTTAAGCAATTGTCTATTTATATGGTTTTATGCATATGATAGAGATATAATGAAAAATATTGCAGATGTGCTTTGAATT
The DNA here is from genome assembly GCA_018340775.1 of Taxus wallichiana var. yunnanensis. Taxonomy (NCBI): domain Eukaryota; kingdom Viridiplantae; phylum Streptophyta; class Pinopsida; order Cupressales; family Taxaceae; genus Taxus; species Taxus wallichiana. Next base: position 950,729,199 of record CM031239.1, on the reverse strand, counting down.
CATTGTGAATTCGATAGAGTTTGTTGAGCATAGCTCCAAACGGATCCGGGTATTGTATTGAGAGAGCGGTAGCTTGTAATAAAATACGAGCAAGTGATTCTTGGTGGACGTAGCCCAAATTGGGTGAACCATGTTAAATCTTATTTGCTTTGTGTTGTGTTATTTTATTACGCAATTTTATTTGAAATCTATAATAATTTACGCATATTAGTTTCGATTTGCGATTGTGTGAGGGATTATTCCACATATTTTATCCCTTATTTCCTAACATCTACAAAGTGACACTATTGCATCAAATACGTTCGAAAAAATGATGGAAAGGATGGCGCGCAAAAGTGAAGGCGAGAAATGACAGGAAATGAGAATATTTGAAAGGATGTGATTTATTCATCAACACATTGCATGACATGTAATTTTTGGCCGTTGATGTTGCATGTAGGTGTCGAGACGGCTCCACTCTAATAGGGAACACCTATTGGCGTAATTAAACATTTATACCATGTTTACAAATCTTCAATTTCCTATCATCGATGCGGTCTAGCCTTGATCCTTATCAAAGTCACTTGAAAGGCAAAAGCGGACCTCGATGAAAGTCATAAACAAAGTCGAGACCACGAGATAAATAAGTATAAGGTACCTCATGTGCAACATTCCTCACACTTGCATAAGTAAGAATGGTCCGATTCTTGTTTTCTATAGGATATCCATATACTTGAGGCCATTTTGCTACCGCCCCAATTTTATAATTTTAGATGTATTCTTGTCTTTTCGTGGAAGTCTGCAAGAGAAAGCCCAATAGTCAAGTGTTATTGGTGACTCAAGAGGTTTACGTCTCTCTATTGCTTTCATTAATGTTTTTATGTTTAGTTTAAAAGACTCGCTTGTTTTTCTAATCGGGGTTTATTAACCTGCTTTATCACTTACTATATAATTAGTAAGTGCACATCGTGTAGCATTACTATCTCAAGTGCGTCTTTTCCATCTACAGTTTGGTATGTTTTATGTATGTTTTCAACAATTAACACATTTTAATCAACAACATTAAATGTTCTTAACCCTGTGGTCTTCATTATAAGTCTCATCTTAATTAATTTCATCAATGTAACAAATAATTGACATCTTTGTGTGTCATTTAAATTCTCAAAGTAACTATCCCAAATTCCACTAGCTTTTCTTCTCACATTTCTTTTCAGACATTTTGTTAGGCATGGTTTTATAATGTTTTCATTAATTTCAATTAAGTGAATTGGTTTTCTTCACAAAATGGAAAGAAATATTCTTAGAGGTGAATATTCATTTACAAGGTTACTTTCTTCATTCAAAGTGTTTTCATACGAATTTGGGGGTTAACTTTTGGATTCTCGGGTAAGGGTTCAACAATTGAATTCATATCAATTTCTTCATCCATACCAACATTGTCATTCAATTCAATATCATTATTCATCATGCAAAATCATTATTCTCTACATTTTCATTGTGTATTTCATCCCCATATTCTAATACATTAGCTACGTTTGATATAACGGATGTACTTTTCCCTGCACGAAGTTTTTACTTTCATTTCAATTTCTTTATTCTCATCTCTTCCAATTGCTCGGTGTCTTGTCTTGACTTTCCTCTTGTCCTTACGGGATTCAAATTTTATTGCCCATGATTAGAAAAATCAACTAGTTGGGTAGAGGACAAAATGAACTACTAAAAATCATGTAAGAATGTACGAAAATTGCAGACCAAACAAAATGTATGCAAAATTCTCGTGAAAGAGATGAAAGGGATGTTGGGGGCCACAATATATAAACAAAGAATAACGCATACACGTTATGATTTTTACCTTTTCAACACATGCCTCAAGGCCGGGATCTAGTTTGGATCCCTAAGCCGAGGCATGGACCTACACAAACACAACAAACCGCGTATTTTGCAGAAAAAAACAAAAATCCAACTTCCATCATGATAAATCAACATCAAATGATCGATTTGTTTAAAAAAATTATACCAAGATGTAAAACAGAGTTTCTTTTTTGTATAAATATTATTTTTCAATTTTTCTAACAAATATAAGGTTTTCATATTATTTATTTTCTTAACTATGCCTTTTTATAGCTATTTTTTGAAGTTTAAATAAACATGTCTATCTTTTTCGTGGATCTTTTTTCACTCATCAAAATTGAATAAAAGTTTTAAGGCAAAACTAGGCATAATTCTATACATATGTAAAATATATATCTAATTTTCGATTTTTTTAGGTAATTGAGGGGGTCGGGGGTGGGGGGGCGGGCATGGTCGGAGCTCGTTATTTTTCAAAACATAAAATTTATGTACTAGAAAACCTATAAATAAAAAATATTCCCTAAAAAAATCTAAAATAAATTCTAACACAAACTATATGCTCCTAGCTATCTTTCTACCAAAGGGTTTTCAAAAATACTAAATGGTGTTCAAAAAATGGTGGGGGCACAAAAGTCACTCTATTATGTTTTTTAACAAAAATAGGAGCACATGTTGGTATTTTAGTTGTTTGACTCACTTAAATTTATCCGTTTTCAATAAAATTTAGTAGCTTAGAAACTAGACACTAAATACTACGATTCATTTTTTACAACATCTTCCAATTTTGAGTGTAACTATTTGAAAAATTCATACAAGTTGAAGTTTTTATTTTTTAGAAAAATGCATCCATTTAAGACTCCCTCTTGGCCCCCCAACTTGGTGCACTTACCCTTAATACCTACTCTTCCAAAGGTGTTAGAGTTGTGGACATGAAAGTTTCCATCATGTAGTTGAAATTCATTTACAGAGAACAAGACGTTGTTTCTCTAATTCAACAAGCCAATTGAGCTTGTCATCACCTATTGGCCTTGAAGCATTTTGGTAGAGGTCTTTGTATTCAAATTCTTTGTAGCTGAATATGCTTCCATGGCTTTCACTGTAAAAGAAACCCAACAAAATAAACCCCATTAAATGCAACAACAAATTACTACTTAAACAACAAGGCTCTCTCATATACAGAGATTGAACAGAGTAGATCTCCAACATTCTTGTTTATAGAATGCGGAGTTCAATTTTTAATGCAAAACATTCTATCAAGAGATAAGGGAGAAATTTGTACATCGACATGACTGTGACCAATTAGGATGCAGGAAAGATTTGACACCTCTATACTTGCCAAAATCTAACAGATGCAATGGTTGTTAATGTCCTTGTACAGTATTTGCAAGTTTTTTCATCATAAAGAATGCAAGCTTTACGCAACTTGATAGAGTAAGTATGAAAGATCCATATAAATTCGATTTCTAAAATTTTTCATTGTTTTTCAGATGCAGTACACCTCATTAACTTCATTTCGAGCACGTCTTGGACGATAAAGATTGTGAATGTGTTCGAGGAAAAGTTGCAAAAGCTATGAAAATGGGGTAAGAACACTTAAGAAACCCTAAGCTTTAAAAAACAAATCAATGGACCATCATGATAAGAAATAAGCAAAGATTCATTACTTTGCATGCATTAATCTTGAAGTAAACAATCAAACCTAAAATGTTTAGTTATCCTCTATTCTTGAAAGCTTTGTAAATAAACCTAATAAAGATTCTAAGCATCAGTTTGTGATTATGAGAATGGGAGCTCACCATTAATGGCTACAAAGCTATATGGTTCTTCCCATTTACTCAAAGCTTGAGTGTATAGTGCAATAGCAAAACAAATAGCTTAATAATAATGAATAAAACTTTTAATCCTAAACAAAAATACTATAATTTATGCTAGAAAAGAGGAAGTGTTTTTAGAATTGGTCTAGGGTAGTGGGGTATTTATAGTTTTCTAATTTCAAAAATGGAAGATTTTTGGTGCATGTGAGACAAATGAATAAGCCAAAAACACTTTATGCCTTTAGAAGAAGTTAAACATATCTTAGGTTAGTTAATTTAGGTTTATACTAATTAATCATGATTAGTGAGGAATTAGGAGCTTGAGATAATTGTGAGGGGTCTCTACTCAATCCAATGAAATGGGTGATAGTCTTGAAGCTAGTAGAAGTGGTTTAGAAGGAGATAAGAAGGGGTTTAACTAATAAGAAGCTATATTAACCCGATTAGTTTATAAGAGGAATGCGACCATTGAAGGATGTCGTAAAAGGAGAGTTAGATAGGCCTAATTGACGAGGTGTCATCAATTTGCGAGGAGAATAATTAGTGCAATATTAAGAATAATAGTGCTTTAATCAAACTATAGGTGTCTACAGAGTGACACTATAGCATCAAATACATTTTGAAAAAATGATGCAAAGGGATGGCCGCAAAAGTGAAGCTGAGAAATGACAGGGCAAAATATTTGAAAGGTTGTGATTTATTTAGTCAACGCATTGCATGACATGTAATTTATGGCCGTTGATGTTGCTTGTAGGTATCGAGAGATGGCTCCACTCTAATAGGGAACACCTATTGATGCAATTAAACATTTATACCATGTCTACAAATCTTTAATTTCCTATCTGCCAATGCAGTCTAGCCTTGATCCTTATCAAAGTCACTTGACAGCCAAAGGCAAAGGTAGACCTGTGATGAAAGCCTTGAACAAAGTGAGAACTGAGATAAAGAAGTATAAGGTACCTCATGTGCAACATTCCTCACACTTGCATAAGTAAGAACGGTCTGATTCCTGCTTTCTATAGGAATTGCCACCTGCCCCCAATTTTAGAATTTAAAACCAGCAAGTTATGTGAATGAATAAAATTAATCCCATGATGGTATTGGTGAGGACCAGAGCTCACCTATCTTTGGTCATACCAAGTGTTGTATGGGATAAGAGTGGATAGTTGTAGCTGCCAGGCCAGATTATTGGCAATGGTTCTTGTGGCCGTGAATGGTGCGATTGCATCTTCATCTCCACTGTGGGTTTGTCACAGTTTTCAGCGAATGGAATTTTTGAACAGGATAAATTCAGTGTTTCCATGAGCTAGGTAATGTATTTCTCCCACTATGTGGTGGGGGCAGTCGAGCAGGGGGTCGTAGTTTGGGTGGATGTTGCCCACCACTGCTTTTAATGAGGAGAATCCTGCGGTCCATGGCCCAACTCTCCACAGACTGAAGGGCTGCGGCGTATGGGTGGCAGGGTAGGCCCTGATATCCCAGGGGGTTTCCAGGGCTGCCTCTTCACTATATGCGCCTGGGATGTTTTGGTAAGACATGAGTAAGGCGACCAACCCCATCACATCTTGTCGAATAATTGACTTCCCTGAGTATGCTTCCACATTTTGCCTACATGTCTACCAGGGCACGTGCAACTACATTTGTAAAAGAACAACTTGCATGATTATCCATGCCCTGCTCTAAACCTCCCATTTTGACAGAGGCTGGGAGGATGCTGACAAAGGTTGTGGAGCCTGGCATTACACCTGCCAATTGCATTTGCTTGAAAGTTTCCAAGGTCTTTTCAACAAACCCATTTTATTTTATTTTGCATATCCTGCAAACATTGCAGTCCACGAGACCTCATTAGTTTCAATGTCGAACAGTTCACATGCTTGCACACATATCTGCCAGGGCACTTGCAACTAAAACATCTGAGAAACAACCCTTTTCCATAATCTTTGGCGGATGTCCACACCCTGTTTCAAAGCTACTATTTTTGCACAGGGTAGGTAAATGGTAAGTGAACTGGTCGGGTTGGTCAACTATTGGTTACATTTGGTGAAACAGTATACACGATTCATGAAGATGCACATGAATTATGTTACCTGCAGCCTGCAATTATAATATTCCATTGTAGAAGGAATATGAGAAGAAAAAAACGTGGGCTGTTCGTTATTACCACAAGAGGGTTGACACGGTGCACCCTATTATAGTGCAAGCCTAAAATTACGAATTGTTTCACATAGTATTACCAATAATCTCTACAAGAACATTGTTTTGTTTTGAAACTTGATGGAACCAATTTTCATCTCTCACAGAAATCTGTCTTATAACAATCTTTGAGATAAACGTTGATATAGTGCAAAATGCGTCCAACAGTTGTGCTGGGAGCATATTTAATTGTAACCACATACTCTTATACGCTCTATAGTCACCCAGCAAACACATCTTCAACAAACCCATTTCGTGCATATCCTGCTATCATTGTAGTCATTGAGACCACATATCTTTCAGGCATGCATTTTGTCAAATCCCATCCGAGGGGGTTATTTTGTTGAACTTAAGACCGTTTTAAGAGACGCTAGACTGAAATTTAAGTAAATCAGGGGTGGAAGAAATTGATGATAAATTTTCCTCCAATCAAACAATGTAATGAGCAGAGCTTAAGGAGAATAGAGTAAGCATTGTTGACATCCTGAAACATTTCAAGGGCTGAATACGGGATTTCCACGAGTCCATGAAACACTCGGCAAAGATTTGAAAAACGAATTAAGTGATACATCTCTGCTTCGATTCATTTATCTACCATAAAAACACTCTATTAAAATTTGAACAAGGTGTTGTAGCACAGAAATTATAGATAAACTGACCTTTAAGACGCAGATCTTGGATTGAAATCGCAGACGCAGATCATCAACCCGGGCTCCTGCAAGTACCATATTAGTATGTAAATTTTTTGGGGTGTGGGGTGCGCCGGGCTTCTGCAGTACTGCAATACAGAAGCGACGCGCGAGGGCTCTGGTAGCAAGCTACCCGTATTGAACCCTCCCCTAAAGAAATAAATTTAATATCGTGTGGTTCATTGAACCACGTATCAGATATTAAACTGATAAGAACAGATACTACACTTGATCTTAGCCAAAAGGCCGAGAAAGGTATGCTCTCTCTTCACCTTTCCTTCTCTATTTCTACCCGCCCTCGCTTCACATGACTCATTCCCCGCCTGTGTGTGGGATTAATATATCTATCGCCCACTGCTCATTCACATTTCTTTCCACCTTCAAATGAAATTCTTCCCTTCCCTCACTCTCTCCCTCCCTGTCTGTGTAGAGTCTTACAGTTTCTTTTTCATAATGCGGGCTTTAATAAAACAGCTACAATTTACTAATAATTTGCGTAGATAGTCTAGGTAATAACTTAATAAAACAGCTTTTATAAAACATCTACACTGTATGGTGCGTAGCTTCCCACGGCAAAAAATCGAGTTGTTACTAATTTTCAACTTATGAAATGGGCGGCTAACTTGTGAGGGTGTTATGTATGGTTTCTTTTATGGAACGTATACTAGTAATTGCGATGTGAACGCCTTAACGCCTTGTGATATAAGGTGCGGTTAATTTTGAGGGACCAAAACATAAAATGAGGAAGAGGGGTGTAAATGAGGGGGATAGAGGGAGAAGAAGCAATTGGGAGAGGATAATATTGGGTGGTACCATTTTGAGGAAGAAAACTTTCTTATGAGGAGGAACATATGTAACATGTGCACATTTTCTCAAATGTTCGATGTAGAAAGGGAAATCTTTGTGCAAGGGGCATCGTGGTAATATAGTGTGGAGATATCCTAGTAAGCACGGTGATGTCAATGAATACTTGAAAGACAAACTTACATTTTTGGTTCAATGTTGAAGTCAACATATGTTAAAAACTACAATTCTTTGCATTGAGGGTTCATTATGTTGTCGATTTCAAGCTCATATATGATTATGGTTTCTCTTTAGATTTTAAGAATGTGAATAAGGTTCCCCCTCATAAACATTTGTATTGGGTGGTGTAATAGGTGTGGGATATGATGAAAGAAGTAATGAGTATCACGATTCAACAAAAAGAAAATAGTATCGACCTTATGAATAACGAGTGTATAACATTAATTTTAAGCCATATGGAGGGGCCACACAATCAATGTCATTAACTTGTCCATAAGTTGTATGGCACCATAAACCGACCATACACAACTGAACGAAATGGAATATTTTGGAAGGAAAAATGGAAAAGGGGGCTTTGCTATTATTTTATTATATCTTTTAAAGTGTTAATTTTTTTGGTTGGACAACATTTAATATGTTTTTCATAGGCAAGGTAATAACTGATCAATCGACCTCAAAGAATGTGTAATTTGTCTTCCATGATGTAACTTTAATAATATAATTAAGACTAATTACTTTTCACCCTACAACAAACAAACCCCCTCTTTTGGTAAATGCAGGTTCGGACGGTGAAGGAGCGAAGCCAAGGATACACATGCGAAAGTATTGCCCTCGTGAAGGAAGAAAGATGAATCCTTAACAACAATAATGGCGATGCACATCTCAAAAGGTGGTGCAGTCCTCAGCCGATAGTGCCTTTCAGACATTAAAAATACAAGTTGAATCAGATCGGTAGTTTTACGTGAGTGCCCATCATTTCCTACTAAACCATCATTACTCCTTTCTTGATGGTCTTAAAGACTCCTAACAAGATATTGCTATGAAAATACATAACAAAAGTGAAGCAAAAAGACAGACAAAACATCTATTATGTCGATGATGACCAACATGTATGGACACACAATGTCCTTTGATGTAATGATACATTAATATTACAAAAAAATATTTAATAAGAATTATTTTTGCAATCCATTTTAAAATTACAAATTTATGAAATAATAAAATAAATTTGTATCAACAAATCTTATCTATGAACAATCTATAAAAATCATAATTATGTCTAACCCAATGATATAACGTTTAGTTATATATAATTAACCATATGTTATCGCTATAATGTCTTCAACGGGAATAAACCAACTATGTGACACTTACTAATATTTAACAATTCACTTTTCCATTGATTCAAGACCAATAAGACAATATTTTGATTGTGAGATATTGATGTAAGCATATTATAGTTTAGGGCCCACAATTTAACTCCATGCCAATAATATTGAATACGATGATATATCTTTAAATAAAAATGCAATATGTTGCTTAGTAAAAACACGATATTAGGAAGAAAAAAGTTACTTTAAAATAAATATCATTGTATGTGGAGGAGTAGGAAATGATGATAGGATTACAACTATCACTTTTTCATTTCCTCATAATCTGATAAAAATAAACATGACACTTTCTACCCAACATACGAAAGCATATTAAATATGTCAATTTATACACCGCAAGATAATGATTGCGAGTTGTTAAAAGCCAAACGGAGAAGTTGATACGGACATAGATGTTGATTCCAACATGAGACACTGACTTATGATAAATTTTTGATACGCACGTGGACGTTCATACGAGAGGAAGATGTGTGGCGAGGATTAAAAGTTATTTTCAAAGGCCCCCATGCTTTCTAGCGAGGGGAAACACACATGTCATCATAATTTAAATTAAATTAAATGAACTATGTTGTGGGGAATTGGTCAACTCTTGATTTTCATAAAAGTTCATATTCAATTTAAAAGTAAGAGGAATCGCTCGAAATTGTGATTTTGTAAACCACAATTCAAAAAAATGGTTAAATTCAATGATATCTTCCTTCCTCCCTTTCTATGTATTAATCCGAAAATACAGAGATCTAAATAAGTACCCAAAACAACGATCTATCTACTGATAAAAAAAGTGAATTTTGCAACGACAAAAGTATGGACTTAGTTAATAGTGCAATTCCCCGGAGATACCATCCATACTTGCGCATCTTACGTCTGGTTTCAAAATTAATGGCGGCAAGGAGGACAAAATTAGAGTTGGCTACGTTCAACGAGGTTTAACCATGATAATGCCAAGATTAACTTTTGTTGTAGATGAAGTCCATTCCTTCTTTATATCAATGAATTTATTTGCATGTGTGTTGAATTTCCTTTATATTATGAGGATTCCTGTGTTTCCTTAGGATCCTTCCCATCAAGCATTTGAGCAACAGGTTGAAGAAGGGGGTGAAGATAGAGTTATGGTCCCTGCACATCATATTGTGAAATCTCCGGCCACCTCGATCGACATGTCTAGAAGCAAGCTCAAAATTCTCCTTGGTGTCAAGTGGAATATGAAGGTATAATTTGGAGGATGATTTTGTAACACCGAGAGAGATTCATTTGCAAATGGGACACAAACGCCACACGAAGCCTTCTCTTCTAGAGTAGCCTGTGTGAAGAAGTTTGAATGTACATGGACACAATCAACAGGCTTCATCGACTCATTGAGCATTTATGTGCACGAGGGCAGCAATTCCATGGAGTTGATTCATGTGTAGTGTCTTATGAAGATGTCCACGGTCCGACTAGAGGAGTTTCACAAATTTCTGTTATGTAAACAATGAACCTATCGATCTGGATTGGTGGTTCTCGACCCGTCGCTTTATTCACCCACAGAGGACAAAGACTCCACGACCAATTGCTTGACTTCTCACGCAGACGGAGAGGATTTATTTCATTGATGTCCCTGTACAGATGATAACCATATCCGCTTCTTTTATTGTCTATGTCAGAGAGAGGTTGGGATTTCTAACCGAGACAACACTTTTGACGTAAAAAATAAATATTTATGTAACGTTGGTTTTGTGAATTTTTTTATTGTTTAAATATATATTTTTGATTAAAGGATAAACATATCAATTTTTCGAATAAATATTACATCATTTATATTGATTAAGAATTATTGAGATTTTTAGATTTAGTAATAAGAATTGGGAGTATTTATTATGTATCAAATTTATTTTCATTTCGGATATTAATCTTACTCTCATCCCTTTTTGATATGGAGAAATTTTTACATAAATTATTTCTCGTTACAAATAATGGATTTCTTGTAATCATAATTACTTAAATTAAAGAAGGTTCTAATTTAAATAGACATATACTTATCAATTATAATATACCATATAAAAAACAACATAAATAAATTTTCTCATATCTATATATTTTCCGGTGACAGGATGTATGCAGTTTCTTGCCGCATCGAGAGATGCCTCGTCAGTCGTTGCGTTTAGTGACACTTATGACCGTTTTGACATTCTCGTCAACAATGCAACCGTGCACCGTGTAAACCCTCTCATAAGGCTGCCCTTAAATATTTTACAATCCACCTTGTTATTTTCGATAACAATCTTAGTTTCTATCGTTGACAAGTATGGTTGTTTCGACATTCTCGTCAACAACATAGTCGAGCACTACGTTGGCCCTCTAACCGAGTTGTCCTTAAATATTTTACAATCCACCTTGTTATTTTTGATAACAACCTTAGTTTTTGCATTTCCTCCTCATTAAAATAACTAATAAATGGAATTAAGGTAAACGTTAAAACAAATGACGTCACTAATTTTTTCGATTTATTAATGGGAAAAATGTTTTACTTAGGTTCAATCTACATAATGAAAATCGATGGATATTGTGGCCGCTTAGCCATGGTTGTGCAATTTGTTTTTGTCTTGGGAAAAGTGACATTTTTAATGTTATGAGAGAAATATTATATTTATCCTTTTAATTTATTAGATAGGGCTACTTTACTGGAGGTTACAAGGTTGTTTCATGTGTAGGGCTTTTTTCCTTGTGGAAGTTTCCACTTTGACATAAGCGGGTAGGATGTGGGCACATGACATGGTATATGGTCTTCAATCTAAATTTTTGTTTGTGTCGGGTAGAAGAAAGTGAATTTCTTGTTAGTAGAGGCAAAAGAAAACCCCGCCAAAGACGTCAAACTGCAGAGGTGTCATGGTTACTTCATTGCCACGGGATTAAATTAAAATATAATATGTTGACGATTTACGAATTTATCTTAGCCACTCACATCCTTGTTCGTTGTCGGATGGCGGAGGATTCAACCTAGTGAAACAACGCCTTCGATGTAAATAAAGGAATATAAAGCATTAGTTTTCCTAGAATCTTCATTGTCATAAAAGGAACATAAAGAGTTAGTTTTCATAGAGTATTTATTGTCTCTAAAAGGAACATAAAGCATTAGTTTTCCTAGAGTCTTCATTGTCTCTAAAAGGAACATAAAGCATTGGTTTTTCTCGATAGCGGTTTTCGATGTCAAAATGTTTGTCAGTAATTGACAAATCAAATGACACGTGGTTTGTTTGCAGGTGTATCTTTTTCCATCTTTATTATAGTAAGAGACAAATTTCGCAAGACATGATCATGTTTATGGAGCATGGTCACATAATATAATGATCTATAATAGATCCGACAAATAATGTTTATAGAATTATCGTGTTATTGGTGAATTTTTGATTTGCTTAATTAGAAGTGTTTATTAAAGTACACTTTCTAGAGATGTTGTTGAGAGGAATGACAATACTATATGACATGTTTGTTATGCATACATTTGTTGCATATTGAGTATTGCATTTATGAGATTTTAGAGCATCTATATAACATCCAAATGCAACGTTTTATGTTCTAATAAAATTCTTGTGAATGCATTTATTATTGAGCAATCAATTTTAGTCATGTAAGAAGAATAATAAGTCAGATTTGTTATAGGCATTAAACACAAATTGTGCATCTATGTTTCCTTGCCAAAGGAGTGAAATTTGTTTTGAGAAACTATTGTTCCATGTTTGACTTGGTTTTCTTTTCAATAACAAGGTGGATCCTTTAGTGTTTCTGGATGCAATGAATGCATTGGGTCTTATCCATGCTAGGTTTTGAAGGAATGTTTCAAATGGAACTGAGCTTTCATAACATTTTTCTTCAAGAGTAGAGAAAATACTATGAGCATTTGCAATAGCAATTGGGTCAGGATCTTCACAAGGTTCAAGGATCTTTGTTTTTTCATTGGGGAAGAGGGAAATTGTATCTACACTTTGTATCATTTTTTTGCAACTCTTTGTATGATGATATTGGTGTGACTTTTAAATGCATATATGGAATGGTTTAGTGTTGCATGTTATGTATTTGTAGTGCCCACATTTTTATAGCTCGGATTACTTGTTTCTCATTACTCATAGACATGTTTTGATTTGAGATTTGTTATATTTTGGACATTACATTAGGAGATTTGATCGGATTAGACATGTATGGGCATTTAGGCGTATAATGCCGATTTAGCTTGATTACTATGTTGTTTGCATTATCTTATGATGTCATGGATACTAATTGATATGATGTTGTTTTGGAACGTAGTTATATTGATGGATACTCAGTTTGTTGCATGTTGGGACTCTATGGATACATGTCATTTTATCATTGTGACTAACTTATGGTGAATTATGTATAGTTGTGCACGTTGTCGCACTTTCGATTCTAGAAAGATGAAATGTTAGTCTAGAATTCATTGATATCTTATTTAGTAATTGATTTATATTTTATCGGACATGTGCATTTAATGTATGCAATGAGTGTGCAGGTGATAGGTCATAGGAGAACATGGGACTCAAGCCAGCTACGCAACTTTGCACAAGCAGCCCATGGCTAAGTCCTAGCCATGTTTATTGCTTGAGGCCTTAGCATTAGAATTATTGTTTTGGGCACCATGGGTGACCCTCATTTGTAATGTAACATGTCTTGTAATTATTAATTTTGCTTAGGGTGCTTAGTTTGTGTTGTAAACTAGTTTTGGGGGAAATAATGACCCCACTTGCATTAAGTTTTGAATTAGATTAATGATGTACTTAATCTAGAGGGTTTAGGGTCACATGTGAACCCTTGGGTGGTCCCCACACCCTCTACCATTGTGTCAATTTTGCCAAACCCGAAATTGGGTTATTTTGGGCATTTTTAGGGACCCTTTTTTAGTTTGGGGGTTCCCTTAACATAAAAATGAGCCCTTGGACCCTACCTAATGGGTAGGGGGGATTATTTCCAAGGCTAGAGGGAGTTTTCCTCCCTTTTGCTTCTTTTTGGTCACATCCATGTAAGAGGTATGGATTAGTGTGATCGTTAAAAGTTGCACAAAGATTGTTTTGTTATCAATTTAGGTAATTTGGGAGAAGAGGGCTAAAAGATATTTTACCCTTTCTCTCTTTTGTTTTGGCATCTTTGACCTTGAAGGAAGAGAGGGGTGACACATGTCACCCCCTCATTTGTGAGGATTTTTGCTTGCTCCTCTTCAAATTCCCCCTCATGGGAAAAGAAGAGAATTTTTTTGGAGCTTTTGCTTGGATGCTTGTGGATTGGGAGCTAGAGTTTGCTTGAGTCAAGAAGTGGAAAAGATTGAAGTTGGAAAGATTTTTGGAGAGATTTCTTTGAGGTAGGTCTCTTAAGCCTTATGGTATGTGTTGTATTCATGCTAGTTGTTAGATTTGTTTACTTGGAAATGTGGTTGTTGCATGTGGATTTTTATTTATTGTTACTTGTTTTTGCTCCCTCCATCATATGACATGATGGAGTTTTGGAGTTGTGGGGGAAGAGAGAGGGATTTTTCCCTCTCAATCCTCATAGGCTTGATGGGCAAGCCTTGTAGGATTTAGTTATTCCCTCAAATTGGTTGAGGTGGGGAAGTTGGTTCATTTGGCTTGAACCTCCTTCCCCATTCTTGGTAAGGAAACCCCTTTGGGGTTTGAAAATCCTTCCAAGAAGGATTTGGTGAAAGGGAGGAGAAATAAGGAGGGCTTGAATGAATTAGGAGAAATAAGGAGGGCATGGAGATCTTGTTTTAATGCAACTATTGTTGGTTACAAATTTGGAGAACTTCTCTCCTCTCTTCCCCATTTGTTTTAGAGGTAGAATTTGGGTTCTCCTCTTTTTCATCTTGTAAAATTTGGAGTCTTGTTTATACTTGTCTTGTGCTTCATGTGGATGTATCATTGTTTGTTCACCCTCATTCTTGTGCAAGTTGTGGTTAGTTGTCCTCTTTCCCATGGGCTTGGGGGAGGCTAGCATGCATCCCAACCTTGGGAAAGACATGTAATGATGCCTATGGTTGGGTGGCAAAACAAGCTTCTTCTCCTTGTTTTGGACTCCTGAAGGCATTTGAAGTTGGAAGTTTGGTGGTAGTTGGAGTTGTGACTTCTTGATCTCCCTTGTAACTCTAAGGATATGGCCTTGTGGAAACTAGTATTTCTTGTAAACCTCTTATTTTGTAAATTGCATTCTTGTAAACTTGAGTCATTATTGATTTGGCAATCTCCTTATCATCTTGAAAGAGGCTTGTAACTCATTTAATGAGTAGTTATGTATTTTGTGAAAAACATATTGAACATTGAATTTGAGTCCATTGTAAATAAAATTTGGGATAACTCTTCTTTTGAAATGAGAAGTTGATTTTTGAAAGCATGTTCCTTCAAAAGAAAATATCATAATTTTTGGATATCTTGCTTGTGTGTGCAAATCTGAAAACTTTTAATTAGTATGGCATTTGATAAGAAAATAAATCTAATATGGAGCTTTTGGATTTATTGTATGGAAATGTTATTCTTCTTGCAATATGTCTTATTCTTGTAAATTTATTAGTAGTATTATGGAATATAATGAACTTAGTTTTGCTTCCTTTCTTTGTGAAAGCTTAAGAATTTCATTGTATTAGGAAATCCACTATGAATGTGTATTCTTCCTCTCTAAGCTTTAAGTTTATTCAAAAATTCCTCTCTTCTCATTTGGAAGTACTTGTGCTTTCCTTACCACAAAGTAGATAATTCATTAGTTTGAAGAGTTGGAAATTTTAAGTTTTCTCTTTGCTTCAAAAATAATAAAATTAAAATCTGTTATTTCATTATTATCTATCATTGTGTACAAAAAAATCATATTCCGAATTCATTTAAGTTAGTGCTATTTACCAAATGTAACTATAGTATAGTTAAGGAAAGTTCTAGTTAGTTGTTATATTAGTATAGTATTTATTGCATATATATATATATATATATATATATATATATATATATATATATAGGTGTATATTTATATATAAATATATAAGATTTGTATTCCATATATATATTTAAGATATATATATATATATATATATATATATATATATATATATATACATATACATACATATAGTCATTTATATTAAATAAATAAAAAGGTATTAAAATATATATATATATATGTGTGTGTGTGTGTGTGTGTGTGTGTGTGTGTGTGTTATTTATATTATATAAAATTTATGTTAAAAACGTTTTTTATTAAACAAAAAGAAAGAAATGAAATTTGGGGGAGGCCGACCTCCCCCACCGTATGCGGCCACACCAGAGCCTTGTGGCTCGCTCCCCGACGTCCGCGGCACCCCTGTCTCACCGCGCCTCCACACACCCGCAGATCTGTCCCCAACCTACTCCTCCCGCGCTTGTGCAGCCTCCCCACGACCCCGACCTCCCTTCCTCCGGCTGTCCTCCCTCCGTCTGTCCCCTCTCTCTGTGCGGCCCAATCCAAACCCCCACCCCCCACCCCACCGCGGCCTCAACCCCGTCCTCAAACACACCCACACAGTCCCCCTTCCTCTTTAGATCCGCACCCTCCTCTACAAAAATAAAATAAAATAAATCAATATATGTTTTAACAAAAAAAGGGAAGAAAGGGAATTTAATCACATAAATAAATAAGGGAGCAATATGGACTTTATGCAAAACCCCATGGAAGAGAACTTCCATAGCTCCTCCTCCACCTGCAAGGAGAACCAAAACAAAATGAGAGGAAATAACATGGAAAAGAAATGAAAGAAAGAGATAAGGAAATTTAGGGCAAATTTTAGGGTGAGATGAAATCAAGGGATAGGATTGGATTGATCCTAAGGTCCTCATTCAATCCTGCACTTTTTGAGTTAAAATCTTTTAATGGGATTATTAGAATAACAAATGTGGGGGTGTGCATGACTATTAAATAGAAATGAATTTGTGGGATAAAACCAAAGGAGGGCAAGTGATGTAGTAAAGTAAATTTTAAGATAGTGCTTTTAGATAAATAATCAAATAAGGGATTTGGGTAGGAGGATCAATAAATAAAATCAATTGAGGGTAATGAATTAGAAAATAGGTAAAATCAATTCAGATTAAAATATTTTAATGGTTGGGATAGTGTTAATTTTAAGTTCGGGTAAATTAAATTAACTATGATTTAAATTATTTTTAATGGGAAACAATTAAGCGAAAACATTAGTTACCTTCAATTTTTTTTTACCAACTTTTACCAACTTATTGGTCTGTCTTAGGTGTCCCGAGGCGTGGCATTACAATATTTGTCTACAAAGTTCTTGATCATTAGATTGTCATTGTCTCCATAGACAAGTGCATTTTTAATCCATATTAACCAATACCTATGTGTTTTCACTATGTTTGGAACTCTATAACCCAAAAGTAGTCTATTATCTCTCCAAATAAGGTTTTGTCTAGGCAAAGTAGTCGTTTCAATGCATTCAATCTATTTCTTTGTAGTGTGTGCATGTGATAGAGTCATTAATCACATGAAATTTATCATCAGTAAATCAAGTAAGTGTGGTCATTTAAGGAATAGACTATTCATAATGTTTGTAAAACTTTGTAAGGGAAACAATAAGTGGTTACCAAAAATGTTGTGTCTTTGGAAAATGTGGAAAAAAAAAGTTAGAGGTTCCAATTGTCGAATGATAGTTTTACAAATAGTTTGGGGAGATTCAATTTTTAAAAAATCAATGTAGACAATTTAAGACTTCAATAGTTTTTCTAAGTCGGGATTATATTTGAGATCTTTTTGTGGTAAGTGTTCATCCTTTTAGTTAACCTTTCCTAATGCGCACCTACATGAATCGGCCAACTTGTTGAAAAATTATTTTCATTGCTTTGAAGAAAATATCAGTAATGTGTTAAGTAAATCCGTGGTCCGAATTTTTGTAACTCCTATTGTGCTATTTTTTGATATGAAAATATTTGCAAGGTTGTTGGAGATCGAGGCTCACTAGAAAACAATGTGGAAAAATTCATTTCTTTAGAATATTTATCTTAGAAGATAACGAGGTATTTAAACCCTTGAGTAGGAGTAAATTTTATTGCTTTGTCTTGAAAAACATGTATACACAGCAAGATTGGTAATTGCATGGACCAACGTGTCACATGCATTGTCATCGTCACTATCATCATTAGAAAAATCACTTTCAATGGGGCTTGCTGTGCATTTTTAATTGGTGTTTTGACTAATCTCTAGATCTAATGCAAGGAAATGGGCCCATCCATGGTTAAGTTTCACATTTTGCATTTGGTATAACATGGTTTTACATAATTATTTTAGTGTTGCCATAGTTATGTTAATACGCACATTGCACGATCTGTTAGGTTTTTTTTTTTATTCAATATGACGTTTAAGTTCTATGGCAATTATATTTGTATTGTCAATGGATCGGGGCAATGGAGTTTGCATGACATTAACATTTGCTGGTACATTTATGATTGTTACTTTTAAGGAAAACTAAGTTCGTTTGTAGGAATGATGTCTAATTTGTGCAAATGTAAACCTAAGTGAAACTAGCCTTTCTTTAGGGTTGGTGAACATTGTAACATTTAAAAGTGTAACATGCATGGAAATATGTTTAGGGATGTGAACTTTGGAAATGCATTACCGAGTTAAAAATCAAGAAGAAGGATAAAATCTTTTCATCCTTTACTGGGGCAATTTGATAAGAAGTCAATAAACAATATGTTTTTTTTGGCAGATTCAATAAAGTTTGTCGTATTAAAATCGAAATGGAGCTACTTAAAAATCTGGCATTCGTTAGTTGTTTAGTCTTTTTCTTGAGAGTTAAATAGGGCTACATATCGAGAAGATTGGGTTATGCGATGTCCACGTTCACAGTCATGTGCACTTTACATGTCAAGAGAGGATGAGAAACTCATTTTGATTTTCTCCCTTGGGTTACAATATGCAAACTTAGATAATTGCTCATTGGTTAAGGCAATGCATTTTTTTGGATTTTGGTTTTTCTATAGTTTTTTTGCAAGCACAACGAGGTTTCTCAAATTGAATTTTGCACATGTTCAAGGCTTCCATGTGAAGATACAAATGAAGGCATATCATTGTAGTGGGAGGAAAAATGTAGGAAGAAGAGAACACTTTTAGTCAAGGCTTCGTAGTGAAATTAACCTTTCATTTGTTCAAAGTGGATCATGTTGCATGTTACATAATGAGATAGATAATTAGCATATATTTTAGAAGCATGCAATGGGTTTGGTTGCCACAATTGCATTTTCACATCAAAGAAAATAGACAACCATTGTAAACAAATGTCATATTCTTCCATTGTGTAGGGGTGATATGTCATGGCTATGTTTGTTACACTCCCTTGCTAATTTGCAATGCCTTGAATGCCCCAGTATAGAATTTTGCTTAAGCCAATAAGAGAAGAAAGTATTTTCTTTTTCACATCCACAAAGATAGAGTTACAAACAAATTGTACAACATAGTGACGAAGACATTGTATGTCAAATGCAATTTTGTTAAGAAATTATATTGTTAGTGCTCCATTAGTAAATTATAATCACGTGAAGTAATTATTATGTTGTAAGTATGTGTTAGTAAACTGTTATTAGTTGTTATATAAAACAACAATAACAATTATATTTGGTTAGTGTGTTAGAAACAACTCACGTAAGTTAGTGAGTTGTTATAGCTACTTCCTATTATTTAGGAAGTCTATTTCCTATATATATGGATGTATCTGTATCAAAGAATATTGAATATCAATACAAAGAATTATTGTTGTGTAAATATGCTACTGTACCATCATTTGGTATCAGAGAAACATCAATCCAACCATGAGAGTCTATAGAAATATTTTTATGCTTATTAGAAATTAAGGTATTATGATAAGATTTATTTGTTGTGCACGCTTGAGATCTGTGGCTGTAGATTTTCATTCAACTGTGTGTTAAATCTGCAGTGATTCTTACATACCATTTACATCGTATTCTGCCCTAGATTTCATATGGTGGACCTGTGTATTGGTCATTGTGCTTTGCATTAATATTGTTGAATCCAACATTGATATGTGCATGCATGAAATCAAACGTCTCTGCATTCTACAGTGAGCAAGACATTTTCTACCATATTGGCTTGAAATATTTTAACATCAGTGGACACAAATTGGAATAGATCAGTCTCTCTTTGGCGATCCAGGTGACTCATGAGAAAATCACTTTGCATGTAGTCTTTCTAAAATTCTAAGTTCATTTGTTTATATATATTGCTAATTGGTAGTCATTCAAATTCAATGCTCATATAGCAGTTTTTAGACCTGCTACATGGTTGGTATTTGTATTTATGTGGATATTTACGTATAACTAATCAGTCAGATCTCAGGACAGGTTATCACACCTGAAATTGAAGATGTATAGACTTGCAAGGGACGGCCATGTGTTGTAATGCCGTGTACTGGAGGAAAGATTATATATCTATTCTTCTAAATAGTCTGTATCACTATATAAGAAACTTCTTGCTGCTTATTATTCTCCACATCGTTGATATTCACGTCCACCTGTGTGCAGACCAGACCTCCAGATGTATCTATTTGCATGCGTGTGATGATCCCTCTACATCAGGAAGTCTTTTCTTTGATCAGTCAAGATCTCCCACCCACGCATTTATAAAATAATAGTGTAATATGCTCTTACGTGTTAGGTCGATAGTATTTGAGTCTAATTACTTTGGTCAACAATAGTTATATATTTATTTATATACTAGTGGTCGCTCCAAGAGGAGTAAGTTTATGCCGTGAGGGGGCCAGGGTTTCACCACCATACGTTGGAATTCATTTATCGGAAATTAATTTCATTGAATAATTTCGATGATGACATTTTTTGTTTTAATTTTAGATTGCGTCAATGGAATGTTTTATAATATTGATGACTTTATCGCGCGTGTGTGATGCCTATATTAATCAATTTTTTTTTGTTTTTTGTTTTTAAATAATCTTTTTCAATTAATCAAGCTTCCAATATTTAACTAATACATTTGATGACATTAAACATTGTGTAACAATGTTAAAGCAATGTAAATGTAGTGACAATGTATGTTGAGGAGATTGTTTATATGTAGAGGCGTGTATGGAAGTGCGATTACAAATCAAAACAGGGATGCAACAACCACGGGCGATATAATATGAAGTGGAATAGGTTGGTTGTTTGCACAAAAAAATTAGTTTATATATTTTTCAGTAATCCTTATATTCATTGTTTGTTTGAAACATATTTGTAGTAGTTAAAGAGAGATTAGTACATGAACTTTGTAGGTTGTAGTATGTACATGTGGAGCTTGGCAGGGTCTTAAATTGGTGGTTGTTCATTATGTGGGAGGGTGAGCATATAATATTCTATGTAGAATTTTTCTCTAAGGATGTGGATGGTGTCTTTCTTTGTGCAATGGCTGCTTGTTATAGGGCTATTTGTGCGTGTTCTAGTCTTTGTTAGGTAAGCAACATTGTGAATATTGCATCATTGTCTATGGGTGTGCCATCTATGTATTGTTCTTGTACATAT
Source organism: Taxus wallichiana var. yunnanensis (assembly GCA_018340775.1). Classification (NCBI taxonomy): domain Eukaryota; kingdom Viridiplantae; phylum Streptophyta; class Pinopsida; order Cupressales; family Taxaceae; genus Taxus; species Taxus wallichiana. Next base: position 950,707,942 of record CM031239.1, on the reverse strand, counting down.
TCAGATAGTAGTTGTTGTATGCGGGTACAAGGTTTGGGTATTTCAAATATTTTCTATCAAACGGTTTAAGTATATTATTTTTTTATGCCATTTTGAATTTTAGAGTGTGTGGATTTAGACCAAACATGTAAAGTTTTTTTGATACTTTTTGTTAGGTTTCGGTAAAATTAATGTTAATTTTAAGTTATCTTGAATGGGACAACATGATCTCTGTGAGTTCATAATGTAAATATGGTTATAACTTACAATATAGTCATGTTTGAACAAAAGATAAATTTGTTCTCTCTGAGTCATATCGTAGTAAGATTTACTATTTGTGGATTCAAGTATCAAAATATTGTAGTCCATTTAGTCGACAGAGGGAAATTAAATACAACATTCCAATCAATTACAAACCATAAAGTTAACAATTGTATATACTATAAAAACTTTTCCATTATAAGTTAGGATGTCAGTGTTTTGAACAATTACATTTGCTTAGTGAATCATGGCTAGACATTTCTCCACTGCCTGCTCTAATAGACAGATGTCTGGATGTCAATGAGCAACACAACTAATTATTGGCTAGTTGTTTCACTAAGATCATGAGTTATATCTGACAGAACCATTATAAAGATGCACCGAGCATATAAAAGATGTAATGACACAAATTAAATAGTGCAAAATTATTCAAAAAAATTATGTAGTACATGGATAGAATATAAATAAATTACATTAATATTTCCTTTGATTGTATAAGCCAAGTTTGGCATTCTTGAATTTTGGTTTAGTGGTATGTTTTCTTACTAAAATTTAGTTTAGTAGACATGTACATTACTATCGAAATTGTATTTAATGTAACTATTTTCAGGAATTTAGGAATTGTAGTAGTAAAATTTAAATGAACCCGATATTAGTCTTGTTTTTTGGCCGATATGACAATTTTGATAAAAATTATAGGTCAATACTAATTAGGAAATAGGGGGATGCAGATTTCATTTGAGTTTGGTAAATCAAATACTTTGGAGATGTGTGTCTTCATCTTGGTGAGGTTGTTCAAAGTTGTTTAAAATGAAACATAAAAATTTGAGAGATTTCACTTTTCTTATGCATCAATTGTTGTGCCACAATTAGAATTGTTTTGTGGCCATTGTTTTGCATATATTGTTGTCAACATTTTTGTTTGTAAGTATATTGAATCCAAGGACATTAAATGTTTCTAAGATATGAATAAAAGATAACATACTTATCTTCTGTTAAAATTTGAATATACCGTAAGTCAGAGTGATTTTCACTATTCGTATAAAACACATGAAAAAAATGTGATCACGATACAAATGAAGGTGTGTTCCATACTAAATTTTCATTACCCTCATGTAATGTAGCACTTCATTGGTTTCTTTCATTTGGAGGTTAGGAATTCTCATCAATTGGAACTGAAATTATGTGTTCCTTTTGGATATGCATGCTATAATGGCTATTACAACTATTTGATTTAAACAAGATATATATTTTCTTTGGATTGAAGAAGGGAAGGCCTATTACTTTCAAAGTGTTTTTATATATATTTTTGTTTAATACCTTCCTTATTTGCAACAACACTAATAGTGATGTGTGCATTGGCCTAACATGAAATATGCACTTATATGGAAGTTGCAATTAGTGGTTGAGCTACCTTGTCGAATCCTTGGCAAAAGACAACTAAATTTATTGTAGATTTTGGGGGTGATGACTACAAACAACATCTACTTAGTTTTTTTAGTGCAAGATGAATAAAAAATATTATATGTAAATCACTGGACATGAAGATTTTAAAAATAAAGGACGTTTCATGCAATTATAGTTTGGTACTCCCCTAGGAAGGTTGGTACTGAGTGTAATGAAGTTGATGGTACAAGGGAAGGGATTTGCATGAACATTATGATTACAAGTTGGCCTAGGACTTATTTGAACAAGAATTGCATCTATTTTCTTAGGGGCTACAAGGAAAACACATTAGGTAGATCTGAAACAAATCACATTACATTTGTTTAGTGAATCCTCCCAACACATTTCACCTCTTGTTGTTATAATATGCAGATGTATAGATGTCAATGAGTAATAGAAAAATTATTTAGAATTTATTTCGATGGGATGATGAGTTATACCTAGTAGAGCCCTTACAGAGATGCTTCGTACAATTTGGAGTCCTTCAGATGCAAATTTTACAGTTGTCCAAAATAACTCAAAAATAATGATGTAGTAGATGAATTGAATAGTAAGAAATGTTATTAATACAGAAAATTCATTGGAAAGCAACCAAAGTATGTGTAAATTCATAATAAAATTACCTTTAATGTAATTGTTATCGGGGTTTAGGCATTTTAGTATTAGAATTTAGATGTTCCCCTTACTTTTCTTGGAATTTACCTCGATATGAAAATTTTGATATAAAGTAGGTTAAAATACTAATATTTGTAAAATTAACACAATATTTATTATGTTTACGATGATGTAGCGGTTTGGGTGGAAGTTAGAGATCCGACCACAATATTTATCACATTTTCATGAAATTGTGTTGTAGGTGATCTTTTTTGACAGAAATAGGACCTTGTAAATCTTTATTTTAATTAGCAAATGATTGTTGTTTCTTTTGTGTGTATAATAGTTTTGATGGAATTCGAACATCCTAACATTGAAATTTAAAGATATTAGCAAGACAATGTTGCTAGATTCTTGCTTTGCACATGGATTTTTTATAGAATTACTCACTCAAATGTTGTAGTTGTGAAGCAAGTTTATTCACGTCATAATATTAAAATTCAAGATAATTGACATGAACAATGGCCCGATGTTTAAGTAGGCCAACTTATACTGTACATTTTGTGGGGCTTGTATATTTGTACATTGTATGTTTGTGGTAGGCTATGTCTGGTTTTTGTAGAAATGAGAATAGAATTTATGTTTGAGGTTTATGTTGGCATCCTCAATTGTAATTATTGCATGCTATAATATTTTTATGCTTGTTATATCCTTGTTTGAGTCAGTAACATTGTGAAGAGCACATCTTCATCTACAATCATTTCAGTTTTGCAGCGGTCTTCTACACCACTAGATAACAAATGGTGTAAGTAGTTGGTTTCATCATCAATATGAGTAGGTATGTTGTAGAAGTTTTCATCCATTGTAGTTTACATGTATGTAAGGTAATACAAGCATGTATGTTAGTTAGAGGGGGTGTTTCATAAGAGGCGTTTGCAAATAAGTACTTGTCATCGGAAAGTAAACTTTTATGGTTTTTTAGATATATGTAATGTGTATGGATGCTATGTATAATAGTGTAGGATGTAATGAAGTCGCTTACATGAGATGTGTTTGAGGAGGTGTGTTGTTGGAGGATTGCTTCAGCTTGTACTCGAACTTGAGCATATGCATCTTCATGTAGGTGCTTGTATCGTTTGTAGGAAAATGATGGGAAAATCTGTAGGTTTTCAAGAGAACATCCACATGAGAGAGGGTTATAAATGTTAGCCATTACCACTTTGTGTGGCATATGTCAATAGTTTCCTTATTAAGGGCGAGTCCATGTGATTTGTGAATCTTTAGTGCCCATGCCATTTTGAGAGAAACTTGACGACACGTGCCTCTTGTTATTGGTAGAACTAGAACATGTGTTGGGTATGTGTGTAATGCCATAAAAATGCAGATTTAAAAGAATGCTTAACTTATAAATTTCAGATTTATTTTCAAAAAAATACATATGCCATTTCATAGTTTTTTTTTGACATTAAACACATTCAAGTCCAATAATCAAATCCTCTTTGCAAGGTTGAAAAAAAGAAGTTACATAACAAAGATCCATAAAACACAAGTTTTCCCAAATCACCAAAAGTGATAAGTTTACAAGATGAGGCTATCCACAATCAGCCATACAACACATAGGTACAAGGAGGTGTAATATTTACAATAAATCTCTCTTTTTTAGGATAAAAGAACAAGTCACCACTTCAACAAAACTTCATCCTTGAGTCTCCAACCTTGAATGTGCTCCTAAGAATGCTGCAACAAGAGACATGGCTTGTTTACCACCCAACCAATAGGCATCATCACATGCCTTCCCATGGTTGGAAGCCATGCTAGCCTCCCCCAAGCCCATGGGAGAGAGGGACAAACTTCCACAATGTGCACAAGTATGAAGGGGGATAAAACACATAAGAAAGACATAAAACCATTTAACACTTAGACAAACTACAAATGATAAAACAACAACATGAGGATAACAAGGTCAACCTCACAAGGGGGAAGAGAAGGAGTAGGATGCCCAAATCAAAGGTGTCCAACCATAGGAGCACCAACAAAACATGCTTACAAAACTCCTTATACCTCCTAATCAAGCATCCTCCTTATTCCTCCTTTTGCTATAGAAATCCTTCTTGGGAGGATTTTCAAACCCAAAAGGGTTTCCTCACCAAGAATGGGGAAAGGTTCAAGCCATATGAACCTTTCTCCCACCTCAAACCATATGAGGGGATGAGAAGGGACCTTCATGGCTTGACCAACAACCATGAGGTTTGAGAGGGAAATCCCTCTCTCTTCCCCTACATTCTCCAAAAACCATCAATCCAAATGATGGTGGAGAGAAAACAAAGAAAACAACAAGAACAAACAAACAACTACATTAACCATACAACTCACAACACATCATTTCACACACACCATTCCATTGATTAAGCATAGTTAACAAGATAAGCACAACTAAGAAGAAGAAGGTTAAGTATCCTACCTCTATAATGCTTTCCAAGACTCTAAGCTTTTCCCTTTGTCCAAGCTCACCTCCAAGCTCCCAAAATTCTCCAAGTGCTCCAAAAAAATGAACCAAGAAGACCCCTTCCTTCCACATGAGGAAGAATAAAAAGAGGAACCCAAAAGTTTCCTCACCAATGGGAAAGTGACAAGTGTCACCCCCTCTCCTCTCAAGAGTCAAAGATTCCAAAACCAAATAAGTAAGAGTAAACTCACCTTTTATCCCTTATCACCCAAAATACTAAAAACTAAAATAAAACAAAGTGGAGCAACTTTTAACAAAAACACACAAACCAACCATCTTACATGGATGGTGACTAAGGAGGGAAAAATGGGAGGGAAACTCCCTCCAAACCTTGGAAATAATCCCCCCTACCTATTAGGTAGGGTCCAAGGGCCCATTTTCATGCTAAGGGAACTCCCAAACTCAAAAGGGGTCCCTAAAAATGCCCAAAATAACCCAATTTCGGGTTTGGCATGCTTGGGCACAAGGGTAGAGGGTGTGGGGTCCACCCAAGGTTCACATGTGGTCCCCAATCCCTTCTACCAACACACACACACTTTCCCAAAACCAACACTTAAAATAAGATGAGATCATTAAACCCCTAAGCTAGTTTACTTAATAAAACACACCCTAAACCTAATTAATTTTACAAAACATAATTACATTACAATTGAGGGGTTCACCCATGGTGCCCAATTAAATACATCTATTATAAGGCCTCAAACATTTAGCATGGTTAGGACTCGGACCACGGGCCGCCTTGCACAATTGCGTAAGCTGCCTCGAAACCCATGCTCTCTATACCCTGCCACCGCGCACACTCATTGCACACATTAACCGCATCCGTCTAATATAATAAACATCATCTACACATCACAAATTCAATCTAACTTATAATGTCCTAACATTATTAAACAATTGATAGTGCAATGCATACAATTATTCACATAGTTTTCCATGAATCACCACCAAATATAATTGTGCAACGACATACACTTAGGTTAAGCATGAAAATTACCATCATTAAATCTAGAACACCGTATTATTAATCAAATCAACCACAAGAGACTAACATCTAACCAATAAATCTATCGTATAACCCTGTTAGTGTCATCGTCATAAGAAATATATCGTATACGAATCTAGACCAATCGCGCTACACGCCCAAAATACCATAATGTCCATGAGGATAAAATATCATAGTAAAATGTCTAAAATCTATCAGAGTCTCAATCAAAACATGTCTATGCATAAAGGAACCAACAGATAACTGGAGCTATAAAAATGTGGGCACTACAATGTGGTGTCCCATTTCATGTAGTAGACACTACAACCAAATAACAAGTATAACAGTTTAAACATTGGTAATGGGGAATCTTGTGATTTGGGTAAAGAAGATCATTACACTTATACAATGAACATAAAGATTATACATTTCTAATGAGAACTAATAATATATTAAACAACATGAATGATTTGAACTCCGATCATTATATCAAAGCCATAAATGGCATGGGAAGATAATGTACATCCTAAATTTTGTTGCTATTGAATGCGAAAAACAAGTAAATTCTGTAAATGTAGATAAAGGGAAAATGAGGCATGCTTAGAATATATAGGAGTAACTTTGAGGAGTGGATGAAGTCGCAAATCTACGAGGAAATTTATATTGATGGATTTGTCTTCCATAGATAGATGTAAACTATGCATGGTTTAGTTGACGCATTCCTCTAACACTATAAGTTTTTATGTCTATAGCTTTTCTCTCTATGTTCATAATGTGTTTATCACTGTTTTGCAACATATTAGGGCTCCTTATTTTCTAAGTTAAACCTTTTCTATTTGAGGTCCTAAAAGAGGGGAATCCAATCATGCTCATTTTCTTTATAAAAACTTATATGAAAAGACAGAGGAGACATAAAACCTTGACACTTTATCATAGAAATAATATACATGATTAATATTGTTTATAGTTTATTGATCACATAGTCATATATTTGAATAGATATTACATTTGTATAAAGATAAATTTAATTACAAAACAAGATTAAAACTATACAATATAATAAATAGGAATTTTGACTACGCTTAAAACTATAATAAAATGTAACAAATAAGCAAATACAACCCAAGCAATTATAAAAAATTATAATATAATAATAATAATAGGTTCTTTAAATCCACGATGCCGTAGGCGGCTGTATTTTGGGTCTACAAGCGCTTATAGCATATGGGACTACCTCGTACTCACATGCGGGAGGCAACTAACTTTGCTACAAACGAGGCATACATACCCTACCCCCGCAGGATTTGAACTTGTGACCTCTATTTCAAGAGCACATGTTCTTCACCATAAGAAATGTCCCTAATAAAATATATCAAGATGTTATAAAATCTTTAAATTTTAAACTTATAATTGTGGCCTAATTACGAAAAAGGAAAAAGGAATGAGAACACTGTAAATGACAGATTACATATCTTGACAGCTGTCTCCCACCTGGAGATACCATGCGAGTAGCATTAACCTACTAAACTTACTAAATATTATCAGGTGTTACGCATCCTCAGTGGAAGGATTGATATCTTTTCTGTAAGATATATTTATAGAATCAAAACTCGTATTCTCAGGTTGCATAACCAAAAGTAACAAAGATATTGGGAAGAATTAAACCAGGATGACACAGGTTGAAATTTCAGGAGAAAAAACACACGATGGCGTGGCACCAGATCAAGAATATTGAGGAAAAATACTGCATTGGAGGAAAGGCTTCTGTTATGGGTGGAAAATGTTTTGGGTGCCAATGGAATAGCTAAAATCAAGAGAGTATGAAACATGCCACAAGTATTCTATTGAATGGGTTACCAATATATCAATTGACATTGCTAATCAATATTGGCTGTGGGATATAGTAACAATAGCAATCTTCATATTGCTCAACAATTTCTCTATCTATTCTGCACTCTATGTGGTATCACATTAGTAAAATCCACCAGTTAGAATTAGCTGCCAAGCAGGTAAAATAACTATTTTGGCTGTGCGAATTAATAGTTGTCTACGTAGAAATTATCAAGCAGGGGCCATACAAATTTCAACAAATCTGATTCAATTAAGCAATCTGAATAGAAAAGTACAGAACAAAACTTTCAGGCGGTGCATGTTAGAATATTTCTTAAGCAGCACTCCATTGAATAGAATCACTCCAACTGGCGACCACTGGACAAGCAGGTCGAAGCTGGTGAGCGTTGTCGTAAAAGACCTAAGCGAGCAGTAGACACGCCTTCGGAGCGATAATTAAATACATGGTCATTAGTCCCATCACTCAAATTAGAGTCTTTAGTTTTTTGTTTTGAGTCGTGCTTTGAGTAAAAGTTAAAATATAAACATTTGGTATTTTAATGTTTTGTATTTTGTCCAAAATACAAAGTGTTATTGAAATATTTTAAGGTATGTCTTTCACATGTAAGTATCAAGAGTCATAAAATTGTCATGTCATTTTCATTTTGTTGTCAAATAGTCTGTGTTTTATCATTAAAAGTGTCAAAATTGAGTCATGTTAAAAGTTTTTGTTATTGTCATTACTTGTAAGTGTTGAAAAATTTCTTGTCATCAAAAGATTATTTGTATTATATAGAGTCAAATTTTATTATCGATCAATGCCATTGTAAAAAAAGTGTCATCGTCAAAAGTCTAAAGAATATTTTTTTGCCTCGCGGATCATTTTCGGTGGAATCCGACATCCGAGTTGTAATTGTGCTTCATGATCAAATCTGGCTGAGTTAGTAGCTCGTATATTGGAGGATGGAGACAAACGGAGGTTGGAGGTCAATCAATGACCTCTCATTAGTCGCCAACGATGGGGCCGCATAGATGATTTGGTGGCATTTTTTTTTTCAATTGTGTGTTTGCTTCAGTTTGTAGTGTTCCATAAGTGGAAATTTCACATTGAGGTGGGGGGGGGGGGAACATGATCCAATGTTCCATTTCCATTATGTCATTTTTTTCTATGTATGTATGAGCAACAAATTTCGACAGAATTTCCTATGTTATTTCCTACAGTGAGATGTGATGAGGGTGAGAATAGTACTTGGCATATCATGATGTGGTTGTAGGTAAACCACTTGAAAACCTTCATTTGTGGTTTGTGGTAAACCAATAACAAAACCACCATTCTTGGTTGTTGGTAATCCATTCACAAAACCATCACTTTGTGGTTTGTGGTAAACAAATTACAACACCACCATTTTCAGTTTTTGGTCAATTGTTTGCGAAACCATCCTTGAGGTTTGTGATCATCATGAAAATCACGGATCATCTGATGGTAGTTTTCCCATGTGCACTAAGGGGGAATGTTAGGAAATTATATTGTTAGTGCTCCATTAGTAAATTATAATTACGTGAAGTAATTATTATGTTGTAAGTATGTGTTAGTAAACTGTTATTAGTTGTTATATAAAACAACAATAACAATTATATTTGGTTAGTGTGTTAGAAACAACTCACATAAGTTAGTGAGTTGTTATAGCTACTTCCTATTATTTAGGAAGTCTATTTCCTATATATATGGATGTATCTGTATCAAAGAATATTGAATATCAATACAGAGAATTATTGTTGTGTAAATCTACTACTTTCATGTACCATCAATTTTTAGAAATTTGACAAATAGAACCAAACAAGTTATCAATGCAATCGTCATTGTTGTTTCTTAAATGAGACATGCCAAATTTGTCAAGTTCATTTAATATATAAATCCAATAAGGTTCATTGGATATGGAAGAGAACGATAATTGACCATGAATAATGGAAACAATATAGTTGTCATTTTTTTCCAAAATAGTGGCTCATAATGACTAGAAAGGGGTTTAAATCATGGAACAAAATACAATATGGAAGGGCATGTGTTGATGCATTAAATTGGAGATAGCTATTGGATTTAGTTGCTGACCACACCTATATTTATATGTCAAGCCACTTGGATAGCCATTATATACAAAAAAATGTCACCCCATAAGTGGGTTCCCCTTGTTGATGGCTGGTAACTATAGAGAATTTCATTCAGCAGTAAATATGTTTGAGGATCATGTATTCCATGCAAAGTATAAAGATTCTCGAAATATAATTCTAGTTAATTTTATAAGATTTCCATAGTTTGACATAGCGTTAGTTTTATCTAGAAAACTGTGTAAGAGTTTAGAGAAGTCCAGAGATGTCAATGCACCTTTATCCCCTCTATGTAAACAAGTGAGAAAGTGGTCAGTAATGCCAACTCTTATTTCAACATAAGTATATCGAAAAGTGTAGCAAAACAACGAAGGCATCGAACAAGAAAACTATAACATTATATTTAAATGTATGGTCTTTGCAAAGATTAAATTGTGACAAAACACTCTTAATACAAGGGTAGGTGTGATTAAATTTTATGTGTAGTCTTCTACATTAATAGGGATAAACAAGAGAGTATTTTTTACTTCACATTTTTGTTTTTTCTAGGTGGCATTTTTGTTTTCTTGAAAAATATAGGCAATGAAATTAATTGTAGTTAAATGTAAATGTCTTGAGAGATCAACTCTTACGATTAAAATACAATGTACATTCATCAAGTATTGTTGTTTCAATATATAAAGATAAGTATCATACCTGAACTACAAGGGTGAAAGGATCATAAACATGTAGTACAAAATTTGTTTTAGGCATCCTTTCTTCTTTTTGCTTATTAAACTCTGCAAAAGGTCATTGTTATTGTTAATCATCGACATGTTATTGCACAACATGTTATAAACAAAAAAGCTTCAAGGATTGATGCATTTAGAAAGAAATAAAAAAACTAATAAATATAGTAGTTATAATTGTTTTGGATTTTAATACATGAAATATGTACATGCTCTAAAATACCTAATACCACTTACAAAAACAACAATGCTTTACATAAAACATATAACAATACAATAATGTCCTTCATTAAACCACCTTGAAATATCACTTTTCATCTTTCCTTTGGGGAAAGGATACAAGAAAATCTCTTTGGGTCAATTAGGTCCCTCCAAATCTCTATTATCTAATTAATGAGATGCTTCAACAAAAAAATGGAAAATTAAAGTCTATATTTTTTCGTTTGGCTACATCAAACAAGTGCATAACCTTTTCATAAAATTTTATTCCGTGTTTTGATCTTTTAAATTAAACCCTTCAATCCCAATGGTTCAATTAAGGACATTACATTTAACAACCTATGCTTTAGGCACTAAAATTCTATTTGGAAACTATAGTGATTGGTTGTGTCTAATTTGCTTTTATATAAAGCTATATGTTTTGATTTGGGATCAATAACAAGCTACTTACAAAGAATAGACAATCGATTACGTCACCTATGAAATGGAGTCCTATAAAACCCAAGACAAGGAACCATGGTGAATGTATTCATAGTTAATATTTGAAAAAACAAGTGTCAAAACACATGGAGAATCATAACATCAGAGAATGAGAGCACAAATAGTTCACATGGAATGTTGAAAAGACACTAACATAAAGGTATTATCGAGTTAAAATTATTGGCATCTCCGAAATGGTAATGCAGATGACTATTACATCATAAAACGTATTATTGACAACCTTCGTTTTAAGAGACCGTATTGGAAGAAGCATATTGTTGTGTTATCAAAATTTGAGTTTAATGTTATAAAAAATCTAATAGGGTGGCATTAAAATTGTAGTCACATGTATTCTCTCAAAGTGACATTAGCTTATTTTATGTGTATAGAAGAAACATTTTAAGCCACAATGAAGTTCACAATCCCCTAAATTAATGTCATTAAATAAGAGTTGAATTTCTATAATTTTTCAATTGTCAACAATTTTTCTAATTTTCATTCAAACTTGTTAAATTAAAAAGGTTTACTACAGGAAAGGACATTCATAACCATTTTTATAGGAAATGTGGCCCTACATTCAATACAAACAAGGATATTCAACCACAACTTTCAGCTGCACTAAGTTCTCAATCATTTGGTGTCACAGGATCTTCCTTTTGATTATGGCATTTCAAGTGAGATGGGAATCAATGACAAGAACATCTTGTAGAGGGGTTCGTGACAACAAATATTTAGACCTGTGTGAACCTACGCTAAGGTTTATGATTCTTATGATTGTTTTGGTATGAGATTTTAATGCTTGATATATAATATAAAATATAAAGAATATCTATTTGAGTTTATTGTATCTCTCTAATAAGCATGTATATTGACGAGCATTTTAATTTGTTTCACTGAATGAGACTCACAGATTGATGGATGCCATCAGAGGGTATAAAAGTTAATGGATTCTATCTTAGATGTGAAGGTATACAAGTTAGGTTACATTGGAAGGTCTACATATGTTACACGATGCAAAAACTACGACAAGCTTTGGCGAGGATTTTGTTTGTATGTTTAAGCTTGGGAGTTAGCTTGAAGATCCTTACTCAGGTTGGAAACTTGTATTTGTTGACAATGAGAAGGATGTTCTTCTTGTTGGAGACGATGCATGGGTGTAAGTCTTGTCCTCCTTATTGAAACCCATTAGTTCAAGGTTTATTTCTAATCCTATTTCATAAATACTTCTAGGAAGTATTGGAAATGTTTTTTGATCTTATTGAATGTTTATGGTGAAAGCTTGATCCCAAATAAGGAAATTTTTATTTACAATAAGCAATTCTATATTTTCTGAGTGAAATTGATGTCATTGTCTGTAGGGAATTTGTGACTTGTATTTGAAGCATCAAGATACTATCACCACTATAAGTTTTTCAAATGACTTAGGAAGGCAGGGAGATACTAAATACCTTACCATCGTAGCAAAAATATTGTATCTGTTCTAATGGTAGCACTATGTGAAGGGATCATTATGATTAGACCTCTTGAAATCCACTAGTAGGATCACTAGAGCATTAGTGATTAGATAGTGTTTCCTCCACCAAGTATGGACCAACACAAGTTTATTTTCTTGTAAAATATACATGAGATTCATAAATGAGATTCAATGTTGTATGAAAACATAAAAATTCATATTCTTGTGCAACATGTCTATGTGTAGTCACAAAATTATGCACTTTAGACATTATTTATCCCAGTCTCATACTACTATTTAGAAGGTTCTTGAGTGAAGAAAGTACTAATTAACCCCTGTCTTTTGACCATCTTGTTTTATTTTATTTTATCATTACCGATCTCTTACACCCATATGCCTAGTCAACTTATGTCATACCATGTTTTTTATCCCCGATTGGGCGCCGGATTAGTACTTGGGGCCCACCTCGTTGTTTTTACACTTTCTCCCACTTTTGAGCTCTTTCTATCCATTTTACATCTTTATCTTTTTTGTGGTCGGCCATTTCGGGGTTAATTACGAAATTAGATCAAGAGAACCCTATAAATATAAAGTTATGAGACTATAATGAGGGACCTAGCATCACATACTACTATCACTCATCTAGAGTTGCGTCGATCTATTACATTGGACATCACTTGCATCCACATAGCTCCACAGGCACAAGGCTAGGAAATCGCATCACACTTCATAGGGGGAGGGATTAACCTTATAAAAATTAAATGAATTATATATATATATATATATATATATATATATATATATATATATATATATATATATATATATATATATATATATATATAAAATAATATGAATATATATATATGCATTTCCATTTGTAAGTAAAACTTGCTCTAAAGATCACAACGTACTTAGGACAGGAGCAAGAAAATATTTTCAAAGCATTATGAGCCATAACATCCATTGTGTTTACAAATAACTCTTACATGCTACTTGAAATCTAGATGAGAAATATTTCAATGATTTTCCTTTTGATTTTATCATTCGCCATTGTACAATTATTCATAGTTTTTGGAAATACGTTTCATGGTCTAAAACAAGTGTTTGATCTACTTGTGGCTTCGTGACATGTAGATACTATGATTTCATTGTTAAATGTCTACAAATATCTCTTATTTCCTTATTATAATTATTTTACATTGATAAAGATGCCATATAAAATGGAATGTTGACACCTATGCCATTCTACATGATACATTGCAACGCCTAACAATAAAAAATATGCACAAATATCTCTACTTACAATTTACATTTGGAATTGTTATATACTACACAATGACCATTATTGGGTACCAAGCATACATATCTTCCATCTTAAAGTATATCTTAGGTGACATAAGTGGGCCTAAATGGGTTAAAATTTTGGAAAACATTAGTATTTTCTCGAGGAATGTTAAATCACAATATGTAATATATTAGTGTTTTCTTGAGACTATTAAATCACAATATGTAAAATATTAGTGTTTTCTTGCAGATTGTTAAATCCTAGAGTAAATTGTCTAACGATTTGGTTCAAAAATAATGATTTCTTCGGGGCTACCTAGTAGTTGATTTCTCAATTTGATATCTTTATATGGGTAGATACTTTCCCTACATATTGGACTTAATATAAATTAGACTTATAAAACCTTATATAAGCAAGTTAAATGCACTCATTCACTTACCCGGCACTTTTAAGAGCTTTTCTAAAAAATATTTCTCAAAAAAATACAAAGCTCTTCTAAATTTCCCTACAAGACTAATAGAATTTAGGAGTAACCACTACATAGGAAGCACTCCAAACCAAGTTCTAGATTAAAGCTTCTCAAGCCAAAGGTTCTTAAAGCCAAGTCAAGCACAACCAAATCAAACCATTACAAATCATTATCAAGTGACCATGTTATCAAATATAATTGCATCTAAGGGTAGATGCACAAAGTTGAGGGTCTATTTTGTGGCTATTTTTGTGTTTTTTCACAAAGGGTGTATGCCCTATGCAAAAATCATAAAAACATGTTGGAATATCCAAACCAAAAGGGCATACGACTTAATGTAATGTAACGTGCACACCCTTTGTATTACAAAGGGCATACACCCTTTACATTACAAATGGTGCACATCCTTTGTAAAACATTAAAATATATTTTTACAAAAGATGCATACCTTTGTAATAATATTTTTAATTAATTTGTAATGTTTTGTAAAGGGAGTGCACCCTTTATAAAGTGCATCCGCCCTTTGTTTTTAATATTTTTTACCTTCCCCCTCCCAAATAATTATAGGTTTTGGCTTGAGGATCAAAATTGAGCTTTGGACATGCATTAGTCTATCCAACATATATTTTGGATAGTTTAGAATATTTATTCACCTTCACATGCACAAAATATTCACCATCTTTATGTATTTTAAAATACAAATTATATGGGTTTCTAGAAGGGAGAATCTAGTTTCTCGTATTTTAAATATTGCATTAGTATTTTTAATTATTACATAATTTTTACATAACAAAAACTCATTATGATTCATTCATGTATCATTACTAATAGTTTAATAATTTTTGACTGTTAATCAATGTATTACAATTTTTTTATTTCAACAATCTACACATTGTTGGTTACAATTAAGAAAATAGATAAATTCAAACCTATGTAATTAAGCTCAAAAAGTTGTGTTCTTACACTTTCGTTTCCATTTTTCCTACTTTCTTGACAAAATTATTTAACATTATTATATTAATTGAAAAAATATTCTAAAAAATATCCAACATTTTTTGAATCCTTGAATGAAATTTCATTTGTTTGCTCCAAATAAGTGTGTCTATACATTTTCACGTTTACTACGTTTCCACAATAACTTATTATGCCACTGTTAGAAATGTGTAATTTGACATACTTATCTCATTCGGGTATTGTAAAAAATTACATATTTAGAAACTTGATTCAAAATTTCACAATTTATCTTCTTACAATGTCACAAAATTATTTGATTTGGTGGCTCTAAAAGTCTCCCAAGATAACATATTGTTATTTTTAGAAAAAATTACCACTTATTCCCCATTTTGATGCTCATTATCCTGCATCTAACCCATAATATTATATCACTAGTTGGATAATTACGTGTAGTTTGACAGTTTAACGTTCCACACCTCTTTGAACTAGTTCCAATGTAGGCATTGTATGAATTGCACTTCAACGCAAACACTAAATTTTTTATAGGGGTATGATTACCCGTGGTTAGGGTTTTGAGCCATTTTAGTTGATTACATAGGGTTTCACACATTTTTTAGGCCTAATATCTTAAAGCGAGGCATATTCCAATCATTTGCAAAGGCATAAAAATTTGTAGAGATCCATTCACATTCCATATGAAATTGCCAAATAAATAGAAAACTACCAAATGGTCTAGGACTAAATTAATGGTTTTGCTCTAATAGATTGTATACTTCTAGAATTGGAAACAAAACATTTGTAAGACATATCTAACTAGTTTATCTATATATCACACCTACATCAACCAAATCTCCAAGTGTAGTCTTCTAATTTTTAACTCTATTTTCACATATTCTAATTGATCTATCTTACAATTTGTATATATGTATATATTTTGATATGAATGTTAATGCTTGGTTAACAACTTGAATATACATCCTATTTCTAACCCTAATATGGAATTAGATAAGTACATGAATTCATATTCTTTTCCCATTTTTTTTTTTTTGTTTTAGGTGTAATCATTCACACTTTAGGCCCTAGCAATCGACTTATTGATCATTGCTATTACACATTTCTCATAGCACTTTGATTACATTTTTCTCCAGCCTTTTGGTTGTTACACTTTACGATTAAAGATCAATGCTTATTATACATTGTTCATGGCACCATTGGTTATTATATTTTATGATTAGATCATGATCATTACACATTAATTAAGGAACCATTAGTTATAGAAATTCACGATTCTATCATTTCTTATTACTTGTTGGTTATTGCATTAATTTTTACACATTGGCGCTAGGCCCATTGCTTGTTATGCTATCACAATTATGTCATTACTTCTTACATGTTTGTCTTTAAACCACCGTTTCTCGCAAACTTGTTCTTGTAATATGAGCTAATAACTAACAATGGTCAAGTTTATCGTGTTTTGTCAGTTATGTCTCTTTATAATGGGCTTGTCATGTCATGTGTGTCACATCGTGTTATACTTACTATGAATCTATTAGGTTTCATTATGTGTTGTTCTCATGCTACTCTTCCTACAATCTGTTGTTATTCTATCTTTCTAAATTACTAAAACACTCTCATAACATATTTCACTCATTTTATTTGATATATAACACGTATGCTTATATGTTTATATATTATGAACACTCTCATGACATGTTTCATTCTTTTGATGAAACATCATACTTGTAATTAAATTATCATATCTCATGGACAGTACTCCTTATTACCATGTTATTTGATACACTAGATATGAGTTAGATCATTGTTGTTCTTACTTATATGCTTTTACAAAACTAACACTTTGTCTTTTGAGCTAAGTGATCCTTTATAACATCCCTCATGTCTCAAAAAGGGGGCATATTTGGTTTTTTTCTTACCGATTCATGTAGAGTACACATATAATGCTTCATATACCACCGTATGATGACATTCATACAATCATTCTAAATACATTACAAAACTTTGGCACATGTTGAACTAAAATTTACATGACATTATGGCTTATATCATGATCATAAAAAAATTGGCCATTTGGCATGCTCAAATACACATAGGGTGGCTATGTGTCAAACTCAAATGCACACATGGTGACTTCAAATAGTAGTCTTACATGCTATATCTAGCTCACATGTCAAGCCTAGTTGATATAGATTGCTCACATAGTAGGCCCAATTGCTTTAGTTCTCTTATATACACCATTTTCATCCCTTTTGACATCGGGGTATACATGTGTGCATGTTTCATGCTTTAATTTCAGTTAATGTTATTTTATTTATTTTTATTTTCATCTTGACTAAACAATAATACACATTTTTGTGTGTGGCACATAGGTTCACATGTATGGAAAAATTAAGGAGAAGGGAACAAACATTCCAGTCTTGTGCATACTTTGTCCTTTTGGGAGGTTCGTGTTTACAATTCATTTATTTTAATCAAGCAATTTTTAAGTTACTAGATTAAAATGGGGGGAAATGTAGTACCCTAAATTTGGACCAATGGAATTTGATAATTATCTTTGGCATTAATTTCATCCCATTTCCTAGTGTACTTATTGATTTATCCCTACATGCATCTCACTCAATTTAACAATCCTTGGCTACTATGTCACACTTGTTACTCAAATTTGACCCATCAAAACCTATTTACTGAATATAGAACCCATCTTCAGACTTATGACTACCTTCTCCAATTTAAAAACAAATTTTGCACTTTCCAAAGACATAGTTGTTTGTCATCATGATAAAATCGGTTGATAATTTTGTCCAAAGTTGACATTTTCATCCTCCATGCATGCAATGGTC
This sequence comes from Taxus wallichiana var. yunnanensis, assembly GCA_018340775.1. Taxonomy (NCBI): domain Eukaryota; kingdom Viridiplantae; phylum Streptophyta; class Pinopsida; order Cupressales; family Taxaceae; genus Taxus; species Taxus wallichiana. Next base: position 950,689,786 of record CM031239.1, on the reverse strand, counting down.
ACTTTTTCAAATGCACAAGTTATCCCAATCATTCTAAGGACAATTTAGTGGGAAAATTTTTCACAATAATCACATATAAAATCACAATCATCTCACCCATTCAAAGGGCCTCATCTCTTGCATCTTTGGGCTACCTAGCAAATTATATCAAAAATCCAATTTAACAATCACTCTTTGAAGTATAATCACTAGGTACTTAGTTTGCATACATCTTATATGTTTTCCTAGTTCATTATCATATGCTACATCCTACATGAAAGGTCATTGCTAAGTGTTAAAGGCCATTATATGATCTTTCCAATACATTTATTATTGCATGTTCACACATATTCACCGGGAGTGATAATTATGCAAGGCATGATCCCTCTTCAAATTATTGATACACAATGCAACACTTAACACACCATGGGGGTGGCGTGATGTCATCCTAAGCCAATTAGATTAACCCATTTTTAGGTCGAGAGAGAGAGAGGGGGGGTTTTAAGAAGATGAAGTCATAATAGTTACATATATGTGATCACATGTGTTTGAACATAGAACACAAAAGATGACAATGTTAGAGATAGATTGAGCACAAAATAAAATTAGTCGTACAAGACAAAAATGCCTAAGTGATTATGTCTTATATGAATTTATCCTTTTACACTCTAAGATCACCTAATTTTACACATAAACAAATCCCCACTTGCACAACCTAGATCCATCATTTCCATTGCCAAATCACTTAGAAACAATCAATCAATATAATCTTTTCTAACACTAACTCACAATTTTAATTATCTAAAATTTTAGAGTTTGAATATATGATATAAGTGAACAATACATTATTTAAGATCTATAGATTTATTGTATTTCTATGTTTTGGTTCTAAATCATATTTACACTTTTATAGCATCTTCGTGTATCATTTTAGTTTCCTCAATCATTTTCGCCATGTGAGACAGATTAGTATCCATTTTATCTTCTTTATGGAGAACTTTGTTAGAGACTACCAACTTGGCAAAGTGGATAGTCTTATTCACCAAGGCTTAATTATGTTCTTGTATCACCATTCCCAAGGTGAGACAAATCACACATGTTTGGTCCCGATCTGTCACAATTAGTGAAAAAGAAGGTATGGAGACACCGAGTGTTTACATGGGGAAGAAGTCGGTCAATATTTCCATTAAAATCCCAAAAAAAGACTCACATTGCCTAGAGGGGCCCGGTCTTGCTTAGGAAGATGTAGCCAAAAAGAGTAAGACTACCATGGAAGGCAAGCGGCTAATCTCCACTCAATATGCACCCGGTCAATGCCGATCAATGCATCATGATCGTCCATTTCACAATGGACGGTCATGATGCATTGACCGACATTGACCAGGTGCATATTGAGTGGAGGGTAGCCTCTTCCACCATGGAAGAGGTTTATCGAGATAATATTACCATGGAAGAGGTTTCTCAAGAGAAGTGAACCTAGAGTTAATGCATGCATGGATATTTTGTTGGTAAGAATGTCTTAGGTGGTAGTACCACTCAACGTCATGGGTGGGAGTTACAAGATGAGATCCCTAGTTTCAAGGAAGATGGCTACAAAGAGTGGAAAATAGAGTTTCTATGTTGAGACCGATGCCAAAATACATCATAGTATCATGAAGTGTCTTCAAACAAAAACAAAAACCTCAAAATGGTGATCCAACATGATGATATTAGAGAACATAAGGATAAAGACTATGCTCGGAGGAACCTTCAAAAGAAGATGGACTAATGTTACACCGAATTGGTATCATGGAGGAGGAATAGAAAAAGGAAAGGAGGGGCTCCAAAACTCTTCCAAATCAACAAAGAAGTGATAAAAAAAAGTGCCACTAGCATTTTCATGCTTAGGGATGGTTTGAAACCCTCCAAATAAGCTAAGGATCCCTACCCCAAAAGAGAGAAGAAGAGAAATTTAGGTGAAGGGGGTGATAAGGAGGATAAAGGTAATATTGAGAAGTACCTCAAATTCTTATGCAAAGAGTGGAAGGCCACGATGAGGGTTTATGAGAGTTAATTTTGTTGTATGTGATTTATGTCACTATCAACAAAATTTCAATTGTTTAATTTCTTATCCTTTTGTTGTTCTCGTTGTTGTATTGATATATCTACTAGATATTGTAAAAGGAAAATGGGCCAATCAATTCCCTAACTTTACCCTTATTAAAAAATACTTACACTTATTATACACACACACACACAAACACATACATACATATATATCTATATTAGAAACCGTAATGCCCACATTTTCAACACCAAAATACCACAGTAAAATTATCGAATAAATTTTTTGACTTTAATTACACGCTACACAACACCACATGGGATCCAAATAAAGAAACTTGACATCATGTAGGACACTTACATAAACATGAACCCACTCATACAATAGGATAACATAGGGTACACATCAATGTCTTACTCAAATGACGTAAACCAGACAATGACCCAATTATAGTAAGAAACACAAGATAGGCATACTCCATGACATGGCCTTTTTCATGGTTTACATATTCATTACATGTAGGTTTCCATTGTATGACCTTATAACTTTCAACATAATTAAACACATAAGGTTTAAAATTTCCTATTTTTCAAACTTCAATTACTTTATTTTGCAGACCATTAGTCTTTAACGGAGAATGTGCGGTTGGTTCCTTTCTCCAATTCCATTAGTTATCCATAGCTCATTTGTTAAATAAATTCATTTTAAACAACTATGAGTCTCCTAATATTCAATTCTTATGTTAAAGGTTTGTTTCTCAAAAATTGTTTAGTTGACTATAATTGTATGAAGAACACATAACATGGGACCCTTCATTCCTTTACAACTAGGCTACATGTTTTTGTTTAACATTTCACCTATAGTGGTTCCTTTAGAATTTTCTCGTTTCTCTTATGGAAATAACTTTATATAGCTTGATTGTGATTAGGAACATATACACACATGCACCTTCTAATATTTGACTTAAGGATTTGTTTGAAAGAGTTGAGTTTACTTGGTTTGGAAAAATACTCTCGTTATAAGGAGGAAAATTCACAGGAAGAAAAAGTAAGGTTACTAGATCAATAGAAAACCTATCCCGAGTTCATTTCTAGCATTGTTTTAATACTAACAATACACTCTTTTAATCTTCAAGTTATTACAACCAACTATGTAGGTTAACTAATTAAGTTTTATCATTCTTGATTCACAATCTATTGCTCCAATTAGGAATTCATATTTTCACAATCATATTGCGCATGGAAGGGTACATTACACCTGTGTTCCCATTATAGAGATTTTTCTTTGAATTTAAGTGACAAATTTCACATTTCAAACTACTTTGTTTCATCATCTTAAGGATTTAATCCTAATAGCAACGGGTTAATTACATGTTTCGACCATAAATTCTACTTCCTGAGTGATCCTAGGTTTTAATATATTCTATTTACGCCAAGGGTTCTACTAACTTTTACAAGTCCAACTAGAGTGCAATTTCCTTAACTCGCAAGACCTTTGCTACAACTGAATTTATCCCATTCTCAAGGCTACATTTTATTATTTCATTAACATCGTTGTTTAATCCACATTTATACAAACAAAGCATGTGATCATGCATCATATTTGGTTTTTTAATTTATTAGGTTGTTGTATTAGTCGTGGAGCTCTACTTTATTACATTCATTTTATGATCACATTTGACATTTTAGTTGGTTTTGACATCGCTCAAAGGTGTACCATTTTCGTAGCGGTCATTCCTTAGTTTAATCTTTTTACCCTTTTTACTCACTACATTTACGTGGTTTCTTTGGTTTTGTGTTAACATCATTTTGGAACAAATGAAATTCCTATAACACTTACATAACACTGAGGAATTTAAGACTACAAGGAGTACAACCTCACACAAGACAACTCATTTCATTGCTCTTAGACACGCAAGTATTAAGTGTATATTGCAAGAGAGATATCCCAAATAATCTTAAGCATTACAAAAGCCTCCTAAGGACCTATTTCAATTGTTGGGTAAATACACAAGTAAATCGAAACGTAGTCTCCACTCACATAATTTAGATCTCACAAGAGATCAATCGTAGGTACAACCACCAACTATCTTGCAAGGCTTTGGCCACCCACTAGGGTACCAAGGAAAATTACACACTAGGGGGTTAAAATTATTCATGATATGGTCATACCTACAACAACAAGACATGATCACCTCACTCATCCCAAAATGATAGGTTTCAAAACGTAAAATCACCACCTCATCAAATATTCAGGTAAAAAGGTCCTTAATAAGACATCTTAGGTGCGAAACAAGGAGATGATTAATGAGGTTAGAGTATTTTAATTACATGATCCGTGTTTTACACCTGGAAAAAGACTCAAATGGGGAAGGAAGTAAAATAGGCATTATAACTCATACTTTTTATTTCGATAGTTTTAATGAGATGAGATTCTACCTAGCATTGTGGGTGTTAAGGAATTAAACCAATAATTGACATAAAAAAGGATTAGTTTAATATCTTTATAACATAGGTACAACGTTGAGTACAACTTCACATCAATTTGACACTATACATTATAGCCACATTGGTATTCCCTTTCAAAATGTACAAAGAACAATTCTTCAATCAATGTACACATCATTCTATGGTATTACACGTATTACAAGGTGAATATAACTTTACAATGACAACTCATTAAATGCAACATATCACATCCTGAATTCCTCTTGTTCAAAGTACCTGCAACCAACGTTGCGTCATTCCTAGTTTTGAGTATGGAAATCCCCTACACTCAAGCATAAATCCACACATTCATCATTTTTAACATTTTCAATTACTAGAAGAGAAAGAGAGACTAAGAGAGAGAGAGATTTTATTTTCCATTCACAATGTCATAGCCATTTGCATTTCATGTCCATTATCATTTTATTTCAACCAATTCACATTTCCCAATTCATTTACGTTTTCAAATCAATCAAGTATCATAGTCGTTTCTATAGAAAGAAGAGGGTGGAGAGAGAAAATCACCATACATTTCAAAATTAATTTATACAAGATAAAATATCAAATAAAATTATACATAGCATTGCAATGGTATTACGAGGTCACACGTGTGGCTAGAAGTCAAACGAGACTCAAAAAGGGATTCTAGCTAAGGTTGAGGAAATTGACCAAAACATCAAAAGTGCCTAAAAATTGGGTCTTGAAAACACTCGGTTTAAGTTTGATCACAAAGTTTGATGATTCCTACTTACTCTCCCATATATAGAGAATTCATTGTGTCTAACGGAGGTTGATTATGACGAGCAGAGTTCAAGTTGCAAAGAGACTAGGGACAATTATCATGATTACGTCAAAGCAACTCTTGTCGCACAATGACCATTGAGCCCAAAACCCACTTGCAAAACTAGTTTCCAAAGTCATTTTCAATGGAAGGAAAGTGGTTTATGATTCTCTTGTTGGTAGTATAGAGGTAGGTGGCAGGAGTTTTTAATTTCACTCAAACTAAGTGGCAACTGTAAGATGAAACCAATCACATTTTATTAAAATGAACATGTCACACAAGTGATTGTTAAGCTAAGTGGCTTAGAAATTTGACTTGTAAGGATGCTAAATAAATTCAAACGACTTGGCTAAATAACCCCATGGTGTCCCATGTTACCAAGGGTCATACTAGGAGTTTCGGTTTAGCGGTATACTTGGGTGTGGCACTCCATGCGCGTGACTTTCAAGATCAAAGTTTTTAAAATTTATTTATTTATTTATTTTTGTTGTTGATGTTTTGAGAGTTCACGTCAAGGAAAATATTTTGTCATTTGTTGGAATTATACTCCCTATCATTCAACATTTAATTTTGAAAAATATGGAAATGATGAAGCAAAATTTAATGCAAGCGAAAAGGGAAAACCATACCTTTTTTACACAAAACACGTGACCCCGCATTCGACGAGATTGCATCGCCTTCAGTGTATTTCGGACAACAATTTGTGGCTTGCTCATGCTTCCTCACTTTTCACACAAACTAACAACTCATTTACAACTACTACATCTGGCAAATCCCTCATTCTCTTTGTGCTTGACTGACTCCCATACCCTGTTCTATGACTCTTATTTTGGTATAAGCAAGTAGTATGGTGGAAAGGGTGATTTGGTTGGGTTGATCACCTGTGAGTTGCATTGGTGAAACAACGGTAATGCTATGTGAGGATACCCACGTCATTTGAACACTACAATAATAAAAATTCCATGAGAAGGCATTTTTTTGTATTTTGTCAATCATTCGGTGAGCCAACTAAAACTTCCACATATTTCTTACACATTACTCGTGCACTATCAATTTTCCTGATTCAAAGCCCCTCCTTTTAATAAAGGATGAGAATATGATAGTAAAGGTGAAACAACCCCGTGGTTACATGTTGATTACATTTTGGTGAAGCAGCGACCCTGCTTAATGAGGATATCTAAGCCTCTTATATACGGCTTCAAAGATGGATGTCTATACCTTGTTGACTGCCTTTACCCTCAAGTTTCAGAATATTTTTCACCCAAATCTATTTTGTGCAAGGTCTAAATCACTTTAGTCTTAGGAAATGTGCATCCTTGAGTCATCCCTCTCTACATTGTACTGAGAACAGATAGAGGGATTCATGCAGAGATTGAATGAAAAAAAAACATGTAGAGATTGAGTGCAAGAGGCAAATCTGTAGAGACACACATGGGATAGCAAGAAAGGGGCTCTTCCAATGTCTTAACTAGAGCAACAACTACTTGGAAAAGAAAATAAGGAGCAGTAAACTAAGTGGTAATCATCCCGAGGATGGTCTTTGAAAATGTTATAATGCCCACAACACAAGTGCATAAAAGAGAAAGAAGAAGAAGAAGAAGAAGAAGAAAAAACCAATACAACTAGACAACACTCCGAATACAACACCTCTCATTACTCAATCGTCTTCTTCTTCTTTTGTTTATGCCAAACAAGCCAGTGGCAGGTAGATTCCTCTCAGAGACAATTAAATCCGCTTCAGCAAAGATACAAATCAAGAAAAATAAATTTACGTGTAGTAAAATGAGGAGATATTGGGTTCTGCGTGTAGGATTCATTTAAGACAGAATGGAACAGATTTTAGGTGGCTATTGGTAGAGCTCCATTTAGCATGGTTCCCGTATTCTATTTTTTTAATTATGGGAGCACAAAACCCCTGGTTTCATCATTGTTAGAAAAATAGTGCTCCACTTTTCACTCATTTGAAACTATCCAATTACTGCTAAATTTCCAACATTTACTTGGGTTCCATCGTGGTTGGTGCCTTGGGATCTCAACATAAAGTTCTTGGATTAATACACAAGGAAATGACAGGTCTAAAAAAGGCATTGTATGATGTGTCACTCTCCTTGACTTTTGCATGCTACCAAAGTTGGTTGTAGTCCCGCTAATGGATTGCGTGAAGTATGGGGGCACTACGAAACCCTAATTTTAATGTTACAATTTCTCAATGTTTATGCAAACCCAAATAAAGAATTTGTCAAGATGGATTGTTATCTAAAGGTTAAAGGTAGTAAATGTATGATCAAATGCATATGTCCATTTATGAGAGGCATAAAAGCTTTAATGAAGATGGTAACATCATGAAGTAAATCAACACATCTTATTTTCGAATTTGAGCAACCTACACTTGAGTTCTCGATATTAATGAAATGATTGAAAGTTATGAAGAAGTGGGAGGATGTTAAAAAATGTTCCAATTTAATTTATCATTTTTATAAGATTAATGTTATGAACAAGTTACAAAGAAGGTGAGACTCGGGAAGAGGAAGGAAGGGTTGGAATGTAAAAATGAGACAAAATTATATTTAGTTACAAAACCATAAAATACCTAAAGTGGTATCACATAGTTTTAGATAGCCATATTTGGCAAAGAAAATAAATAAAAATACTTCTATTACAACTAAAACTAAACAAATATACAGGTCAAACCAAATTAATGCATGTACAAGTACAAATCAAAATAAGACCCTAACAAATAAGATAGTTAACATCATAATCATTATACAAAAATTCTTTACATTAAAGACATCCAGCAATGCTAATAATTATGACTTTAAATAAACACTCAATAGTATAAACCCATTTGTTACATTTGTCAATATAAGTCTATTTAATTGACTTTTTTACCAATAAGTAATGAAAGAATATTCTTCACTTGTTGGTAAAAAAATTATATTGATGAAAGCTAAAATCATCTTTATAGTATCCTATTGATTATCAAATCATAATTATCAAGTATCATAATTATCAATCAAATTAAAAAATACAAGTGGGGATGATAAAAAAATCAAATTTATTGGTGAATTTGATAGAATGGAACCTTCTAATCGCACCATCAAAGGTAATTGTGATTTAGATACATATGTATTAAATTTTTATAATTGTCAATATGTTATTTGGTTCAATAGTGAAGTTGTTATTTGACTCACAAAAAATCTAATCGAGATCAATTCTTATTAAGTGCTAAGACTCAGACATTAAGACAAATATAACGAGGATAGTTTTTTAAACGAATTTTGGAATGGATAGTCTCAACTAAACTAAGGAAGATTGATAAATCTAACCACAACACAAAATAATAACTTCAATTTTTTTTTCAAATTGGAGCCAAAATGGAAATGGATGTACTACCGAACATGTTCGTTCCATAAACGTAGTATCAAGCCGGCGCTGCATAGACTGGATTTCCCGATGATTTATGAGTTCGTTTTCAAATCGCTGCTTCTCCGCTGTAAGACACCTGCAGCATAAGTACCAGCTTAGTGTCCTGACATGTCCAAAGTCAAATTGAGAAGCTTTACCCATGCCCAACATCTCACACCGCCACCACATCATGGTTCGAACCTGACAACTCTGTGCAAGCAGGGGCGACTCAAAGAAGCCCTCCACAGCTTAGATCTCATGACCAACCAAGGCATTCCAGTAGACCACGATTCATATGCTTCCATACTACAAGCCTGCATTAACAAGAAGTTTTTAACAGAGGGAAAATTAGTCCAGGCCCACATCATTCAATCGGGTTCATCACCAACCATCTATCTGGGAAACACGCTTTTGATCATGTATACCAAGTGTGGCACTCTGATTGATGGTAGAAAAGTTTTGGACGAAATGCCCATTCGTAATGTGGTCACATGGACTGCTTTAATTTCAGCTTGTGCGAAACAAGGAAATGGTGAAGATGCATTGGTGTTATTTAATGAGATGAAAGAGACACAAGTCCAACCCAACCAGCATACCTTCGTGGGAGCCCTCTCCGCATGTGCAAATTTAAGGGCTCTGAAGCTTGGCAGGGAGGTCCATCAAGAGATAGAGAATATTGGGTTGCAGCCAAATGTGTTTTTGGTAAGCACCCTTGTAGATATGTACGTTAAATGTGGAAGTATCAAGGATGCACGCGATGCGTTTGACAAAATGTGTAAACGAGATGTTGTGGTGTGCAATACTATGATTGCAGGTAAGGATAATTTTAGGGGTTAATATTTGTGAATTTACTGTTTCTGTCTTTTAATCTCCTTAAATATTTTTCATTTGAAAGTGAAGACTTACTTAAGTTCTGCTGGAACATTTTTTTCTCTTTTAGAATTTGACAATTTATTTGTATAGAACAGTAACTCCTTAAGTGTCACGAGTTAGTGAAATTCCCTGACAAATAACTTGCAACCTGCATGAATGGTGTAATTACTGTCGGCTGTCTCCAACATGAACCCAATGGAACTTCCCAAGTGCCTAAAAACCTTAAGTTCGGTTGAGTGCCGAAAGGTCCCGACACCAGCCTAGATAAGATTTGACTATAGAAATTCTTAGAGGGAATTAGAAGAATATTTGTATGCTTTCCCCAAATTTAAGAAACTAAGATTTTCAATATTGAAAAAGATTCCCAAGGATTTCTAAACTTTAAAAATGCATGCTTTCTTAAAATTACCCCTAATTGCAGGATATGTGCAGGTTGGGAACCTTGATGAGGCCTTGAAGTTGTTTGACAAAATGCCCATGCGAAATGTGGTCTCGTGGACTGCAATGATTGCTGGGTATGCACAGTGCGGAAAAATGGACAGGGCTCTGAAGCTCTTTGAGAAAATGCCAGATAGGAGTGTTGTCTCTTGGAATGTGATGGTTGCAGGGTATGCTCGAAGTGGGAAGATGAAGGAGGCAATGGAAGTGTTTGATAGAATGCCTGAAAGGAATGTGGTGTCATGGACTACAATGATTGCAGGATATGCACAAAATGGGCTTGTTGATGAAGCTGAGAAGCTCTTTAAGTGTATGCCTGAACGAGACACAATTTCATGGAATGCGATGATTGCAGGGTACACACAGAATGGACACGTTGATAAAGCTCTAAAACTTTTCCAAGAAATGCCTGAAAGGAATGTGGCTGCCTGGAATGCAATGGTCGCAGGATACACACAGAATGGATATTATGAGGAATCTTTGAAACTCTTTCAACAAATGCAGCAGCAAAGAGTGAAACCGAATTCCGAGACGTTGGGTGGTGTCCTGCCAGCATGTGCCAATCTGGCAGCTATGGAACGAGGCAAGGAAATTCATGAATACATTATTCAAAGTGGACTGCAATCGGACATTTTTGTGGGAAATGCACTTATGGACATGTATGCCAAATGTGGGAGCTTAGTTAATGCTTGTAATTTATTTGGAAACATGCCTAGACGAGATACTGTCTCATGGACTACAATGATTGCAGGATATGGCATGCATGGGTTTGGTAGGGAGGCTCTTCAATGTTTCAAACAAATGCAACAGTCAGGAACAAAACCAGATTGTGTCACCTTTGTTAGTGTTTTGTCTGCCTGCTGCCATGCAGGCCTTGTGGATGATGGCCAGTGGTATTTTAATTGCATGAGTAAGTTCTATAACATTACTCCAATAATGGAGCACTACTGCTGCATGGTTGATGTTCTGGGCCGTGTTGGACGCCTGGATGAAGCACAAGATTTTATCAACAAAATGCCAATAAAGCCTGATGCTGCCATATGGGTGTCTATGCTTGCTGCTTGTAGAATACAGGGCAATATAGATCAAGGAGAATATGCTGCAAAACACCTTTTGGAGTTGGAACCAAATGATGCTACATCTTATGTTCTGCTATCAAACATGTATGCAGCAGCAGGAAAGTGGGATGAAATTGGAAAGATAAGAAAATTAATGAAAACCCGTAGAGTGGAAAAGAAGCCAGGATGCAGTTGGATGGAGGTCAATAAGCAGTTGTATACTTTCCTTGTAGGAGACAGATCACACCCACAAACACATAAAATTTATGCAGAGTTGGAGAGGTTGTCTGGAGAAATGAAGGAAGCAGGGTATTTGCCTGACACAAGATATGCGTTGAATGATGTGGAAGAAGAACAAAAAGAAACTATTCTGTGCTACCATAGTGAAAAGTTGGCTATTGCTTTTGGACTTCTCAATACCTCCCTGGGACACCCATCCAGATTGTTAAAAACCTTCGAGTGTGTGGTGATTGCCACTCTGCCACGAAGTTCATCTCCAAGATTGCTGCACGAGAGATTACTGTGAGGGACACCCAACGTTTCCATCATTTCAAACAGGGACAATGTTCGTGCGGAGATTACTGGTGATGTTAAGTAAAATCAACAAGAACCAAGGCAGATTACCTTGTTGGCTAGGAACTGAGAACTATTGTGTTTGGAGGCCTTGTGTGTCTGCATTGGGTTTACACACAATGACTTTATCGCCTGCTGTAATGAATCAAAGATGATGTCATAGAGCATAACTTATTCCTCCGACATTACGAAGAGTGGTGGGTGGCACATAGAAGTAAAGGAATTAGCCTTTTCTAATATTCAAAACTGGAATACTAGAAATTATGCTTCTACTTCTATGGTAGTCCCCTGGGCCTAGCTTCTCAGGCATACTTGTTGCATTTAATGTCCTGATTGGAATTTAGGAGCTAGATAAACCCATATATGATATAGATGTTCTGGCATTATGGTGACCAATGGGAACTTCATTCTTTCAGAGTTAGTTTTATAAAAAGACAGTTGTACTTCTTATCTCTGTACTTCATATCTATCCAATCATCTCCATATGCATCTATTTTGCATGTGTATTTTCTGCCTAATTTCTTACTATGTTATGTGTACATTTACACATAATTACATAATCACAATAAAATAATGGGTTGCAGAGGCCTTTTTTCTACATTCTCCAATAGAATTGCACTTCTTTGCAATAGCATTTTTTCCCCTTGCAGTGGACTACATCAACTTCCAACTCCACCTCCCAATCCAAGCATTCAGTGTTATGACGGGCCTTTCATTGCCTCTGGTGAATTACTATTTCAGATCAATTTAAACTTGATTATGGCTCTTCCTATTAGAACCACAGATCTTTATATTATTTATTCAATACACTTTAATTTCTTATAGCAAATAGCCCCGGACAAAAATCCTAGGCACCTGTTCATTTGTTACAAAATTGCTTCCATGTCATCCTTGATGGAGGTCCTTCATTCAATCCAATAATTTCCTTTCTCATTGCTGTCATCAGTGACTTGACTGATTTGTTAACTGTTATGCAAGATCTACTGGGCTCACTTTAACACAATGTGTGTGCATTTTATTGTCTTGTGAAACATCACCATCTTGACAGGCATTCTTTATTGTCTCGTGAAGTCTGCTCTACTATTCAACAGATCAATTGACTTCTAGGTGTGTCTGCTCAAGCAAGACGGTGAAGTAACTATCATGTTCACTTGCAGCATGACATGATCCTGTCCAGACACAGTTATTCCTTGAATTTCTAGCTTGTTGGTCTGGTTCTTTCTATCTTGAATTCAATGTTGTTTCTAACATTGACATTTAATGTCTGCCAACAAATAATCGACTTAGTCTTTCAAATTTTATTGCAGAGGACTACTTTATAATTAATATGGGATTGCGAGTGATTAAAATGGAATTTGAGTTTAATAAGTTCTAGAGAATCCGGCATGTTTAAATAACTAAAGTCTCAATCAAATCCTTGCACGCATTGGAAAATCTAAATTTATTCACCGTTGCTTCTATAATTAACAAAGCAATAAGTTAACATTCGGTGGTAGGTGCTAGTAGTGGGAAGGGCCTCAATATTTTCCACATTAAAGCTGCCGATACAACAAACTTAAATGCCATAAAACTATTAGATCATAAATGGTACTAAAAATGTAGTGCCCACTTTTCTTTGACACTTTTTTTATTGATCCTGATATTGTTGACTATATTATGAACATTGTTATAGTTTTGATTTAATATGATGTTAGATATTAGATCATGGGTTATTGTTGACTTTGATTCATATATGATGCATGATGTTTATTGGAGACATTTTATATAGATGTTAACATGTTGTTGGACATGGTTATATATATATATATATATATATATATATATATATATATATATATATATATGTTGTTAGACAGATGATATTTGGATACATTGAGTAGACCAAGAAAATTGAATTAAAATTGATGATGATATAGTTGTTGATGAAATTGTAAGTGATATTGTAGATTGTCTTGATGATTGTTGTGATTCATATATTGATGATTTTGAAATTATATTTATATTCATTTGAATGTTTTGATATGGCTACGAGGCCGAAAGAGGTATTTGTGTTTTGCGGGTTAAAATATAGCATAATAAACATTGGGGGATTAGAGACCAACCACATTGAAATTCTAGATAAATTCAACAAGGTCACCATGACAACTTGTAATTGTTTGTGTGTGTTTGTTAGTTGTTAGGGATTCCCATGGGGGATCCCCTTCGAATGTGACCAAGAAATTTATGTTTTCTTTTATTTGGTTCCTTTGTTTAATGTTTGCATGTGTTTATTTAGTGGTGCATTGACCCCTTTCATTATTTATTAAATGGTGTGTAAATATTGTGAGTAATCATGTTGTTAAGTTAATTAAGTAAATGAGTCATGAGAATGTAATTAATAGAGTTATTGGCTCTTGGTTTAAGTGTTGTAAGAGATGTGTAAGTTAATTTTGAAGTGTGAAACACTCCACCTTCTTGAAATTTGAATTGTCCTCGAGGCTGATTTTGGAGGCTTGTAGGACAAATTAGACTTGTCTCACAACTTTAAATTTATATACCAACCTTACCTATGGTTGGAGAGTAAATTCGGGGTTTCATTATGCATTCTTGTAAGTCAAGTTGTATGTTTTAATTCAAATTTCTTACATATTTTTAATTTCAATCCTTTGGAGTGTGGGCTTGTTTTGGAGTGTGTAAGTAACCTGTCATATTATTCACCCACCTAATTATTATGTATTGGAGAATGAAGTTGACTTGGGTGTTGGGGTTGAGGATGTGTAAGGTGACATTCTACATGGATCCAACTCATCCTCTTCTTTCTCTTTCTATAAAATTTAAATTTCTTACCTTGTTTTGGGTTGTTGGTTGTTTTCTTTTTTTTGCATACTTCATTTTGGGGCGAATTCTTTTGTTGTTTTGAGCTCTTGCTTTTGGAGAAGATTGAAGAATGTTGCATGCTTGTAAATTATTGATCTTGGACTGTGTTTTGCATTGGAAAGCTTGTTGTTTTGGAACCTTGGAATAAAACTCCATTATGGAGAGGTATAAACTTGGCTCTTGAAATGATTTCTTTTCATTTTTTTTGCACTTAGGAATGGCTGAATGTTTGAATATGTTGTTTTATTGTTGGTTGGTTGGGTAGACCTAGGGATGGTGTAGGAGGAGACTATGGGGTATTTTGTGGGAGACATAAGTGCTTTGGGAGGTATAAATATGGAGGGCGTTAGAATTTGAGTTCCTACCTTATAAAGAAATAGCTTGCATTTCTTTACTCGTTATGAGGTGCCATAAGAGGTTGAGGAGACATAAGGAAATGAGAGAAATAAGGGGTGCTTGGGAGGCATAAGGGCATATCGGGGTTTTGATATACTATATTTTTGGTTGTTTGTAATCGGTGGTGATACCTATTTCCCCTTTGGGAGGCATAAATAACATCCCCATTGTTCTTGCTCCTTTGGCTTGCATGAAGAAGCATGAGTGTTTTTGTTGTCTTTTATACGTGGTTGTGAATTGCAGAGTTTTTTTTGTTGTGTTTTAAATATGAAATTGCATGTGTGTTGTGGAAGCTTATTGATGCTATGAGTTGAAACATATTTCTTATTGCATTGTGGTTGGGGCTCTGGGTCCATCGACACTAAAATTTTCCTCCGTAATTTCTATTTCATTAATGTATGTATTAGGAATATGATGTTGTTAAGTATAATTAGTAGTAGCGTCGATAGAAGATAACGGCGCCGTCAAGATTGCAGTGCCGCCAATAATGTGGAATACAAGAATAGTTAAAGTACAATAGGAATGTTGTAAAAAGTAAATATTTTTGTCGTAAGTGGTCCAGTAATGTTAAAATGTCAAAGTTTGGGTAATTAGAGAAGTAGGGTCTACGTGATTAGGAATTAGAAATATTATATTGGTAATAAGGACAAGGAGTGAGGTCATAAATATTTTGTGTATTTTATTTGTAAAAAGTCTAAAATGTGGAACTCATGTAAAATGATAAGGTTTATCTTATCTTAGAAGATAAGCTTACATGTATGATAAGAGTTAAGGTATGGAATATGATTTGTCAGAGTGGATTTCTTATCCTATCTTAGAGATAAAATGGATAAGCTCCGGGAAGTTCTATAAATAGAGAGGCTACCCCCTCATTTAACATAGAAGGAAGTAGTGAGAAATATTGTAGGAAGTGTGCGAAAGAAGCCATCGTTTAAAGGTGTGTTCAAAAGCCATTAAGAGGTGTAATTGAAAGTTTCTCCCATAGTCTTGGAAAGGCAAGTGAAGTCAATAACACTTCAAGTACCTCATGGGTGAGATTGTAATAGATTTCATGTTAATAATATAATTTACTTTGATATTTTAGATTTGTCATCATTCCGTCTTATCATAGTTGATGGTATTCTTGTGTTATGTTGTTGTTTTGTTTCCAGATTACATCCACCAAACTAAAGACTTTGCATTAGTAAATAATCATAAAGACGAGGAGTTCCTGAAAGTGAAAAATTATCATAGTGCCGGATTGGTGATGACATTTTAGTTCCGTTGTTTCGACTATTCTCGTTGTAGATTTTCTCGGAGAGATATTCCCACTTAGTCAAAAATCAATTAGAGGGTAACCTTATTTTTACTGTGCATAGTAGTTACCATGGTAAAGTCATTTTTGCCATGAATAGTAGTTACCATGGTAAAGTCATTTTTCATGGAATAGTATTTACCACAAGAAAGTCACTTTTTACCGTGAATAGTATTTACCAAAGAACTTCACTTTTACTTTGTGAATAGTAGTGTTTACCACAAGAAAGTTTCGCTTTTACCGCAATAAGTCAAGTTTTACCATAGTTTACCGTGGTCATTTCTATTTTACTGTAGAAAGGTGTAAAGTCACTTTCTAAGTATAGTGATTCCATTTATTTTCACACATAAGTCTTATTGATCAGACTTGTGAGTTCAGTATTTCACGGTGGTTACTTTTGAAAATGGGAAAGATTCCTGCTTTTTTCATTTCAATCTAATGAAGATGCTTCTTCTTTTCATTCAAGAGTTTAAGCGATCTTCAGTATTTGTAATGGCCTTATAAGAAAGAACAATGGATGAATTTTTCCTACCTTTTTGGATGGTTCAACACTTAGGTGGTTCAAACACTAGGTGATAATGTGAAAAATTCATGGGATTTATTAATCGAAAGTTTTTCAAGAATTTGGTGAACAACAGAAATACGCAGATCTCATGATCGAGATCACAAAGCTATCCCAAGGAGAGAAAGAGAAGATAAGGGATTATCATGCTCGTGTTTCTGAGCCTAAGGAGGAAGCTCGATGCCCGATCCGGAAGGAAGGACTAGCGGATGGGTTGATGAATGGTGTGGATAATCTCCTCTCGTAAGCACTTCATTCTGGGATGAAGCCTGAGATCGACAACGAGTGAAGTATGACCGCCGCCTACCATCAACAAGAAAGGAGATTTAAGAAGGCAAAGAAAAAGCATGGAAGAGGAGCCTAAAGAAATTGTTGCTAAAGTAGAGCCTACACCAAAGCACCTTCGTCCGTAATCCACAACCACTCCCTGGTGAGCACAAATATTTCTCCTAAGACATCTACCGAGTATGAAGATCTCGCTCAAAAAAGATGGGTCGCTTAACTATTAATCTTCTTCAAGAAAAGGAATTTAGTTCTCAGGAGGAGATAGAGGTCCAAAAAGAAATATTTCAAGTTGTTTGTTATGGTTGTTATAAAAAGGGTCATTATAAGATAATTGTCCGAGATAGAACTTCTACATCTGGTAAAGGAGATAATGATAAAGGAAAAGCACTGTGAATTCTTTTCATGTAGTAGATAAGAGCAGTAAATAATGAAGTAGATGTGTTTCAGAATAAAAAGAAAGAAAGAAAAAGATAATCAAGATGGAAATGATCCTAAGAAGATGAAAGAAGAAACTAGTAAGAAACATAGAGAAGAAAGTTGGGTGTGAAGGATTTTTCGATTTCACAGGTGGCAAGGACCATACTCCATCTTGGAAGATCTGTCCAAAAGCGCCCGCAAATATTACATATGGTCAACTCTCGCTATGTCTTCCGAGAAGAGGCGAGAGTGCAAGGTGGACTCAATGCTTGAAGAAGGAAGGAGGTCGAGGCCCCTGCTGGAGGCAGAGGCAGATCCCTATGCTCCACAAACCGAGGATTATGTAATGGTATTTCAATTCATGATGTCTTAGTTGATAGAGGTGTCTTGCAGTAATATAATGACCGAGTTCAGAATGAATATGTTGGGTTTAAAATTGATCGCCCTTCAACACTTATGTTAAGGTCATTAAATAAAGGAAAAACTAAACCGAAGGTGTAGTTTCAAATGTGGCAATATCTCGTTATGGGTGTGGTATGTGTGGTAGACTTTCAGTGATGAAAAATGGTACTGTTATTGCACTCCAATGTCTTGTTGGGAAGACCATGGCTAAGGAGAGTTCATGCAAGTTAAACTACCTGGAATGAAGGTTTCACGACACTGGACGTGGTAGAGCGAGGGTGAAGATAAATGTGATCCCTCGACATCATAAGGCGTAACTCGTGGATTAAGTGATGAAACCGATGATCGGACATCCTCTCGATTACTCTAGCATCAAATGAAGTGGACACCAAGATGAAGAAAGTGAGGTTGATGTTTCAAATCATGGATATCCTTCCACCACACCAACTATGACCCCATAAAATTATCTCGAAGAAGAAGTTGATGATCGTCTCCAACAAATAAAGATTGGTGATGCATGATGAGAGTGAGAAGGAATCCTACCTCCATCTCTTTCAAGGTATATACACCTATTCACTTTTGATTATAAAGAACTCCACAAGTAAGTTGGGTAGAACATTGTATTGAGCTAGTAGATGGTGCTAAGCCCATAAAGCAAATGCCATATGAATGAATCCTAATTTTTTCAAGATGTAAAAGAAGAAATATATAAGTTGCTTGACGCAGATTCATATTTCTTTGTGGAGAATTCAGAATGGGTTTCTCCCATTGTGATCTCAATAAAAAGAATGGGAAGTTACGTATTTGTGTTGACATACAGAAGCTCAATAAGACAACAAAGAAGGATCATTACCCTCTTCCATTTTCGATCATATCTTGACGAAGTAGTTGGCCAGAGTGCTATAGTTTTCATTGATGGATATAGCGGCTACAACCAAGTTCGATAAAGAAAGAAAGATCACCAAGACCACGTTCACCACTCCTGGGGAACATTTGCTTATAGAGTTATGCCTTTTGGGTCAGGTAACGCCCCAAAGAACATTCTAAGTTTGATGAATAGGGTGTTCGAACCCTACATGAGACCTTCATCGAAAGTATTTTGGATGATTTTTGCATCTATGAGAGCAAGTTGGACCACCCGCACTGAGGATGGAGACAACATTTCAAAGGTTAGATGAAGCACAAGCCTCACTAAACCCTACAAAGTGTGTCTTTGGATGTTAAAAAGCGTTTTGTTAGGGCATGTCAGATCCAGAGATGGTATTGCATCGATCCCGATAAAGTTTCAAAATCAAAGATTTACCATTTCCTTATTAATAAGTAAGTTGAGATCATTTTTAGGCCATGTGGGTTACTATAGAAGGTTCATCAAGAATTTCTCAAAGATCGCACAACCACTAACCCAGCTTCAAGAAGGATGTTACTTATGAACCACGAAATAAGGCGCATAAAGCTTTTTGACAATCAAGGAAGCCCCCGTGTTTTCACTGTTTTGAAGAATCCAGACGTTGGAGCCATTCATTCATTGTGTACACGATGCCTCGATGCAAAGACTGAATACTTTGAGCCAAAAGGATGAAAATGAGAATGAACATCCAATTTACTTTAGGAGCGCATAAAAATGAGCAAACATTGAGGTAAATTATATCAGAATCGAAAAAGAGGCTCTGGCTATCATTTTTTTGCTATAAAGAAGTTTAGAAATTACTTGCTTTAGGAAAAAAATTTCTAGTCAGAATGAATCATCATGTGCTCTAAAATATATTGTAAATAAGCCTAACCCATCGGGAGGATAAGAAGATGAATAATTTTGCTACAAGAGTTTGAATTTGATATTATAGATAGGCTAGGAAAGAAGCATGTCAACGCAAATGCACTCTCTCGAGCCTATGATGGTTTAGGATCATCTTGTGATGATGATGATTTCTCCGATGCAAAGATTGTTATCCTCGACATAATCCCTAGTGAATACATAGATATTTGGAATTATCCGAATGAATTCAACTTTCTCGATGGTGCCAACGCAAAGACTAAGAGAAAGATTACTTCAAACTAGTCGTCCATATTCTATTCTCGCATGGAGTATTATTTCGAATAGACCCATGGACAAGACAAGAGGGCAAATGGACGTGATCAAGGAAGGAATCTGCTAAGAATTCCACAATGGTACATGTGGAGGGCACTTCTCCTGACAACTTACAACAAGAAGGATCTCTGATGCAGATTATCACCGCCCACTCTTTTTAAAGATTGTTATAATTATTGTAAGAGCACATGTGATATTTGTCAAACACATGGTAACCGTAAGACTTCATCACCCATTATGTCCTATTCTTCCCTGGTCCCTTCTGGAAAAGTGGGGAATAGACATATCAGAGGTCCACTTCCAACTACATCACGCCAAAATAAGTATATCAGTAGCATAGATTATTTAACCAAGTGGGTTGAAGTTTAAAGCTATCAAAACAACTTCCATGGATGAAGTGGCAAGGTTCATGTATGAACGCATTGTCACCGTGATTTGGTTGCCCATTAGAAATCAGAATGATCAAGGAAGCCACTTCATTAATGAGGTGGTAGAAGTTCTAGTCAATAAGTTTTCTATTAAGCACGGAAGGCAACAACATACAAGCCAAGTACAAATGGACATGTGGAATGAACAAATTTTGTGTTGTGGTCAAATTCTAAAGAAAAGATGCACTGCGCAGTACATAAATGGGATAAAAGGATTCATGCAAAGATTGTGGGCATATAGGGCAACATCAAAGTCAAAGAACATGATACTCCCCATTTCACGGTTGGCCATGGCATTAATCCAGCTTCTTCCTATTGAGTTTGATATTCCCACCGTGAGAGTTATGAAAAATGAAAGGATGGATGAAAGTGATTCAAGAAAAGAAAGGTTGGTACATCTTCATTTCACGGAGGAAATGAAAGAAATAAAGAAATGATACAAGCCATAAGAAGAAAATGAAGCGGAAGGAATACTTTGATCAAAAGATCCGGTGGTCTCCATTTCATGTGAATGACTGGTTCTAAGATATGATTCCGTATACAAAAAAGAAGACAGAAAATTTCTTCCAAAATGGATGGCGCCCTACAAAATAAAGAGAATTGGCATGAAAATGGTACGACGACCTGGAGGAATTGGATGGCACTCCCATTACGAAATGGGTCAACCACGACAAGTTCAAGATTTTCCAAGCACCTGTAATAGTCTATCCGGGACGGAGTAGGCTAGGAAGGGGGAAGATGTCGACACTAAAATTTTCCTCCGTAATTTTATTTCATTAATGTATCATATTAGGAATATGATGTTGTTAAGTATAATTAGTAGTAGCGTCGATAGAAGATAACGGCGCCACAAGACGGTGCCGCCAATAATGTGGAGTACGGTAATAGTCAAAGTACAATAGGAATATTGTAAAAAGTAAATATTTATCGTAAGTGGTCCAGTAATGTTAAAATGTCAAAGTTTGGGTAATTAGAGAAGTATGGTCTATGTGATTAGGAATTAGAAATATTATATTTGTAATAAGGACAAGGAGTGAGGTCAAAATATTTTGTGTATTTTATTTGTAAAAGTCTAAAAATATGGAACCCATGTAAAATGATAAGGTTTATCTTATCTTAAAGATAAGCTTACATGTATGAGATAAGAGTTAAGGTATGGAATATGATTCGTCGAGTGGATTTCTTATCCTATCTTAAAGATAAGATGGATAACCCCTGGAAGTTCTATAAATAGAGAGGCTACCCCCTATTTAGCATAGAAGGAAGTAAGTGAGAAATATCAGTAGGAAGTGTGCGAAAGAAGCCATCGGTTTAAAGGTGTGTTGAAGAAGCCATTAAGAGGTGTAATTGTAAAGTTTCTCCCATAGTCTTGGTGAAAGGCAAGTGAAGTCAATAACACTTCAAGTACCTCATGGGTGAGATTGTATGCAATTTCATATTAATATTATAATTTACTTTGATATTTCGATTTGTCATCATTCCGTCTTATCATAGTCGATGGTATTCTTATGTTATGTTGTTTTGTTTCAGATTACATCCACCAAACTAAAGATCATGCATTAGTAAATAATCATAGACGAGGAGTTCTCGGTGAAGAATTATCATAGTGCCGGATTAGTGATGACAGGCAATGAAGAAGGATGCCTTCTCTTTTCATTGGATGTCTTAGTTGGGTGGAGAGCGTTGTCTTTCCCTTGCTTTTGTTGTGGTCAAACCTGGAAAATAGAGGATCTTCATGTTCTTTGTCTTTGGAGCAAAGGAAAAAGACATATTTGATAGTCCTTGATGAGATTATTTTTCATCGTAACCTTTTTCCCACTTGAAGTAGATGACCTTGTATATTATTTGTGATGGAAAGATGTTTTGTATTGGCTATGAAAACCGTAATTCGAAATGTGAAAGAGATATACCTTGTCTTGTTTTTTTTTTTTATGAATGAGAAAGAAATTGTATTTTGTATATTGAAATTTAGGAATGAAAGAAGAAGTTGTAAAGGTATATTTTGAATAAATAAAAGATTGTATTACTTTTCTCAAATGATATTATCGGTATGGAAATTTGATTGTTGAATGTATTTTGAAGTTTTGTTAGAAAGAGGAAAAAATGAATACGTATAGAGAAAAGTCATAATGCTATGTTCTTTAGAAATTGATGTTTTAGAAATCAAAATTGTAATTTGGCATTTGAATACCTCGCTTGAATCAACTTAATAGGTTAGAATTGGTTTTGGAATGATTTTTTTAAAAACTTAGAAGATGATAAATGAAAATAGACCCATTCGAATATGATCTCTGCTAGATAAATTTCAAACTTTGCAAATTAATTAAAAAATTGAACAGAATGACCCTGCAACATCAAAAAGACAAAATTAAATACTGAATTGGACTTGTAAGATCAAAACAACCGCAAACGAACTAAAACACTTGAGAAATTTCCATCAAACCTTTCAAAACAGGCAAAAGTGAAATTGCAGACTCCTTGTTGCATAAATTGATAAATTTGAATTGCAAATCAATCAAACCTTTTAACCTTGCAATCTATCCTAAAAGCTTCCAAGTAAAATCCTTCATGCCTTTTGGGCATGTTGAGAGAGAGTTAATGGCAAATTTGAACAAAATTTATAAAAAAAAAAGGGACCAGTTCACTTCTTAAGTGACAAAAATGTTTTATCAAAATTTACCCTTCAAAACTCATCAAAATTATAGTCTTGAGTTTCTTGCAAAGAGGACCTCGAGAGCTTTCCAAAAAGTCATCGTTTGCCAAAAGCGAGCTTCCAATCAAAATTTATAAAAGAATAATAATAATAATAATAGAATACTGTCAAAATTAAATTATTAAAATATTCACTCGTCGGACTCACGGGTTTGAAACCTACTTTTTTCACTTTTTGCCCAAAGGGCGCAAAAATCATGAAGTTCCTCGCCCGCCCAGCCCAAACCTTCTTTCCTTGACAAAAAAATTCTAAGTCCAAAAAGTTCTTTTGGAAAAAATTTCTCAGTGGCCCCGCATCCCCGTAGCCAATCATTGATTGACACGTGGCTTACTGAGGTGTTGGCGGAGGCATGGATCTTTTTTTGCCTTAGCGCTTCAAAAGAAAATTTGGGATTTCCCCTGCAGCCCGTAGACCCGCGGCCAATGGCTGGCTAACACGTGTCTCCACGACGCATTGGCGGAGGCACGGAGTGTCCGAAAGCTTTACGCTTCAAAAGACAACTTTTCCCAAATCTCCCGCCGACTTGCCAATCCACATCTAATGAACGCCCGACACGTGGCGTCGTGGTACACCGGCGGAGGTGCGGGTGGGTTTTAATCCCTTGCATTTTTCCTCGGGGGAAAAATCCTGTTTGTCCCTGTTATCCATATTTCGCCCTGTGCCAAATATTGGATCGACCACGATCCCACATAAGAGGAAACAGAGTCAAAAGGTGGACAAAAAAGGCTTCAAAATTGGCTAAGTATAAAGGTGTAAGCGGAGAATGCCAAGTGTCAATATGACACTGTTTCAAGGGGTGAATAGAGAAAATGTTTCTAAACGAGCACCAAACTACCACGTGTCCCAGGGGAAAAGGACCGTCGGGAAAAGTTGGTTCTTTGCCCCTTGTTATCTCAAAAGGGGTAAAAGTTGCAAAATGGCCCGCAACTCCGCCCAAGGAAAAATTCAGCATCTGGGCCCGAGTCAAAGCCAAAGCGGGAATTAGAGGAAAGGGCAAAAGATAAATTATGGACCCGTAGGCTCGATTTTTGTTCCAATTTGGCTGCCATGTGTCCCATATCAAAAGGGGACCCATTTTTCAAGTTGTTTTCCCCCTCCTGTACGGACCCGATACAAACTTAAGGGGCATATCTTTCGACTCAAGGCTCGAAATATTGCAAATCTGATGCCGTTGGAAAGATCTCGGCCTCACCCATGCCATGGAGGTCTAAAACTTTAATTTTGAGGAGGTTAGGTGAAGAAAATGGAGGAAACATCTTCAAGATTTCAATGCAGGATCTTCTTGCCTCAACAACCAGATCAGATTTGATTTGTTTGCCGTTTCCTCTTCCTTCAAGGCGAACCAAGGATTGATGTAGTAAAGATGATTTGGGGGAGAGATTTCATCAGAGGCATTAACAACGGTGGTTGAGCTTCAACCTGCTTTTCCCGCTTCTCTCTCTCTTCTTCTTTCAGGTTGAATCTATAAATACGGGGCAGGATTCATTGTAAAGGGTTGGACATTCTTTGTTTTGCAGGCTCCCTCCTCCTTCTAGCAAAGGGATCTTGTGGGGTTCATGCCTTCTATCAAAATTGCATTACGTTTCGCCTTGGCTACTTTGTAATGGACTGTATCAATCTACAGAGCAATAAAACATGTATGTGATCGATTTTAGATCCTCTTATCTCTTTTGCTTTCATCTGGTCTTCCATTACATATCTGGCTATTTGTGCTTGTTTATTGTATGCATTTTGTTGGTTTGTGTCTATTAGCAAAATAAGTGTTCATCATTCCTTTGGTGCATCACTGGTAGTTTAGTTTTTTTTATTTCTTGTACCCCTTTTTTATCCATGTCTCCTTGGCAAGTTTTAGATTAGGTTTAGAGATAAATCCTCTGCAAGTTTCCTACGTATGCACCTAAACAGAGGAATAAGGAACCAACCTTTAATCTAGAGAGCTTTCCCATTTTGCAAGGTCCCACACCTTGGGGAAAGTTCAATGTTATGTAATCACACCAAATGAGTCTGCCTTAGAAAAGTAGATTTTTAGAACTCATTTGGGGGTGCTGTGATTTTGCACTAATATTTTTGGCATGCCCGTGGGACTAAGAAGTCTCCATCTTATTACAGTAGGGATTGATGTACACTTGTTGTGATTTTGGCTTTTAAGAAGCCTTAAAATTGTACATCTGGCGACTCCAAAAGAAACAAATCTACTGGTTTCAACAGCCCAAGCTTGGGAGATTCATGAGAAAACCCGGTCTAGAGCAAGGAAAGAAGGTATATTTGAATACTGTGCATCTATCCCTAGGCAGAGAAAGGAGAGGAAGAAGAGTTCAGAGGTCTCCATCTCCACCAAGAAGAACCTTGTCAACACCTCCACTGCAAGGCCTTTCTTTCAGTCTGCAAGGGTTCTTAGGCCAATCAGAATGGCACAACCAAATCCATATGTCAACTTCACCAGCAATAGTCCACTCACCTTGATGCACAAAACCCAGTTCCGATTGCAAAGCATTAAAGAGCATCCCACATTTCACTGGGGAAAATCAAACTTCTCCTGGTGACCATGTCCAAGATATTGCAAATGTCTATACAATCCATGAGATCCATGAGATGGACATTGTAGTCAAGTTGCTCACCTCTTCATTCAAAGGGAAAGCTTCACAATGGTTCAAGAGTCTTGAAGCAGGCTCTATCCAGAACTAGAACTAGCTATGCATGGCTCTTCACAATCAGTTTGGGGAAAAAGGTGATAACTTATCTTTGTTGGAGCAACTAACAACAATCAAGAGAGCCCCGAATGAGCAACTGACAAGACTTCAACCTCAGATTCCAAAGTGGACTGGGATAGGATTCCAACAAGCAGTAAAGCCCACTAATGAAGGTGCCTTCTTATACTTTCTTAGGGCTTTAAATTATGATATTTCTCTGATGATTCAGTCAATGGGGGGCACTACATTACCTACAACCTATAGCCTCTCCATAGGGGTTGAGAACCATTTGATTCAAGCTGGAAAAATCACTCCTAGGCCATCCATGCCTCTATACCCTGAGTTAGGAAGCCCAGATACTAGCCAAGCACCTACATTAGCTCCTATACCCACCCCCAGAGTCAAAGCTCAGCTGAAGCTTCCACTTCATCATCTAATACCTCTAAAGAGTTTTAGGAAGTGGTGATGAAGCAACTTCAGAACTTTGGGAATGAGCTAGTGACCATCAAAAGACAACAAGCTCAGAGTTCCAGGCCATACCAGCCCCAGGCTCAATATCAAGCTAGACCCCAGTATCAGCACAATAGGCCACCACCTCAGACTATGAATCAGAGCCAGAACCAAGGACAACCCCAAGCTGCTAGACCTTTTAGGCCGTATGATCCTAACACAACTTCAACATCAAGAGCATTGGTCCCAACACAAAACAATATGGCACATGAATATGATTGGTGTTTTCCATGAACAACCACATAACCAATCAACGTGCTTTAATGGTGCTCTAAATTAGGCCTTGATGGTGCAAACCAATATGGTGCCACAAGAACTTGGCCAAGAGGAAGATCAACAACAAGGAGCTCAACAAGGTGGCCCCCCAAACGAGACTATGCTTGTCAATCTGGCAGGTCAAGACTTCTGTGGGATGAATCAATTCCCTTCTCAAAGTGTAGCTACCAATACACGGTCCAAAAAGAGAAGTATTGGAGAGGGCCAACCACTGAACTCAGGTGACCCTCAACCTTCCATCACTCCACAAGGTCCTGGTGCTCCAAGTACAACTCCCAACATGTTGAACCAATCCAACCACCTCCCAAACCTAGTCAAGCACCGGTTGTAACAACCCATGTGCAAGAAAGAAATGTGTCTAGGAAGGGGCAGCAAAAGGACAACACATTCAATATTATTGAGCAGATGAAAAGGACAAGTGTGAACATTTCACTATGGGAGTCACTGGCCATTCCAGGGCAGAGGGATCTATTGCAGACTACCATGCAAAATTGGTCAAGTTCAAATCACCCCCTAACCAGCAAGAAAGAGTGCTTGCCAATGTAGTTCAGCCTAGGAGGAACCATGGAGAACAACAAGGTAAAAACTGAGACCTCCTCCCTTCTATGTCTCATTGATTATTGGAGACAAATTAGTGCACAATTGTATGATTGATTCTGGGGCTAGTAGTTTTGTGATGCCCAAACAAATAGCTGATCAGTTGGGTCTCCAATATGAGGTCATCTCTAGAGGAGTAGTCCAATTAGATGGGACAACAAAGTGACTACTGTGGGAATCATCAAGGATCTGAGTCTCACTCTACATGCTTGCCCTAATGTGACTATTTTGCAAAATGTGTCAATCATAGACTTGCCACCACATTTTGCTTTGTGTTTGTCCAGGACTTCACTGCCAAAATTGGAGGCTACCTATCTGCTGATTGGTCACATATGCTCTTTAGGACAAGGTATGGAGTGAAGGCCACAATCAGATCTGAACCTATTGCTGATTATCATATTAAATCCTATGTGCCTAGCCCAATCAATGCCAATTGCTCAGACTTTTGATCAAGAAGACCTCCTAAGCACTTCTGAAGCAAATACCAAGGTGGGATGTATCCCAGACTTGACTCTCGATGATTGGGCCAACAAAAGCCATGCTTTTGACCCCTATAGGGAGATGGAAGAATCGAGCTAGGTGTCTACTGCCTACATGAAGAGAACCACCTCTTCCTGACCTAATCAAGCCAGAATACAAGGATGACAATGAGGTATGGCAATTGTTCTTTGATGGCTCAAGGAGTAGACAAGGAGCTGGAGGAGGAGCCATGATTGTGTCCCCAGAGGTATGAGATATTATTCAACCTTTAGATTCTAGTTTTCTTGCTCAAATAACACTGTTGAATATGAGGCTTTAGTCCAAGGTCTTCATTGGGCAAGGAAGCTGGGAATCAAGAACTTGCAAGTATTTGGTGACAAAGTGAACTGGTTGCCAATCAAGTCAGAGGACTTAATGTTGTCAAAAATGACCTGCTCAAAAACTACAAGAGTAGGGTATGGGATCTCATGGAGGATTTCGAGGCCTTCAATATTGTGTCCATACCTAGGAAGGAGAATGAAGTCCCGATAGACTTGCAACAATTGGAGCAACATTTGATGTGGTTGACAACATCAAGAGGGACAAAGAACAACCACATATCCATGTGGTTGTGAGGCCAAGAAAGTGCAAATAATAATACATGTTGGCAGGTGTTTGAGAATGATCAACAAATCATTAACTTTCTACAAGAAGAAGCTGAATTCTCAGCTATAAACCAAAGCAGACTAGAGCAACAATATGGGAATCAGATAGTACACTGCATACAAACAAGCTTCCCAAAGGCTTAGTGACACTTGGAATCTATTTTCAATCCTAATGATTAGTTTAGAAAAGAGAAGGCTAACATGCAGATCAAAGGAGAAGATTCAGAGTCAATCCTAGTTGGAGAAGACAAAACACTTCAAATTGGCAAAGTGGCCACCAAACAAGAAAGGTATGAATTCATACAACTTTGCCAAGAATTCCCTGATGTGTTTGCTTGGAGTTATGAAGACCTAAGGGGTTCAATCCAAAGCTAGCACAACACACAATAGAACTAGATCCAACTGCTCAGCCCATCAGGTAGAAGCAGAGACTAGTCAACCCACATATTGAGCCTCTGATGAAGAAGGAGTTGAACAAGATGATAGAGGCAAGCATCATATTTCCAATTAAACACTCAAGTTGGGTTGCAAATCTGGTCCCAGTCAGAAAGAAAATGGAGAAATCAAGTTGTGTGTTGACTTGTGGATTTGAACAGAGCCTCCCTCAAAGACCACTACCCACTCCCTTCAATGGAGTAGATCTTGCAAGTAGTGTCTGGGTCAGAAAGGTTCTCCCTCCTAGATGGCTACTCAGGGTACAACCAGATCATGGTGAAAGAAGATGATCAATTCAAAACAACTTTCACTACCAAATGGGGCACCTATGCCTACAGAAAATGCCATTTGGATTATCCAACGCCGGAGCCACTTTTCAGAGGGAAATGGATATGGCATTCAAGGGGCTGATCAACAAAATAGTGTTGATCTATCTGGATGACATTACAATGTTTTCCAAGAATGCAGCAGACCACCTTTTCCATCTAAGGTAGGTGTTCCAACGATGCAGGAGTTTTGGGGTGTCACTAAACCCCAAAAATGCATATTCTTGGCCCATGAAGGCAAGCTTCTAGGCCATATCGTATCAAAGGAAGGATTGACAATTGACCGGAAAGAGTTCAAGAAATAAGAGCATTGCCATTGCCAAGTCACAAGAAGGCTCTTCAAAGCTTTGGGAAAATCAATTTTGTCCGCAGTTTGTTCCAAACTTTGTTGCCCTTGTTAAGCCAATAACGTTGATGCTAAAGAAGAGCTTAACATTTAGGTGGACAACTGAAGGAAAATCAAGTTTTGAGGCTATCAAAGAAGCCATATCACAAGCCCCAACTCTTGTGAACCCATATTTTTCCAAAGACTTCATATTGTATGCCTTTGGTGGCAAAGTGACACAATTTTTGCAATCTTGGTGCAAGCAGAACAAAGAAAGTACAGAACAACCAATTGCTTTCTTCAGCCAGAGTTTGAAGATTATGAGGTAAGGTACTCCTTCATTGAGAGGCAGGTCCCAAGTGGTAATCAGAGGATTGAAGAAGTTTAAGCATTTGGTTTCAAACAACAAAATCCAACTATTGGTCTCCCATGGGAGTTAAAGAATTCCTTCTCAGCAAGGACCTGAATGAGAAGCATGCAGATGGATCACTCATGTCATGGAATATGACATTGAGATCAAGGTCACCAAGCTGGTCCGTGGGAAGGGGTTATGTGAACAACTAGCCTCAGGTCAACAAGATGAAACAAACAAAGTGAAAAGGAGGTTGTTTTTGTTCTACAAGATGATCAAGAAGAAGGGAGAGATGATGTACTTGCTCCTTGTTGGACCCAAGACATGGTGCACTTCCTTCGAACAGCATGTGTCCTCATGGGATGAGTAAAGCAAAAAGAAGACATTTTCAGGCTACAGGCCATCCCATATGTTCTTATTGATGGTGTCTTGTTCAAGAGGGACATCAATGGCATTCTGCTGAGATGCATTGGGGCAGATCAGGTGGAGAGAGTGCTACAAGAATTCCATGTTGAAGCAGTTGAGGCCATTTTGCTCCAAGAGTGACAACACTCAAAATCATGAAAGCAAGATATTATTGGCCCAGAGTGTTTAGTGACTGCTACACATGGATCAAAAGGTGCAAGAATTGTGCATTCTTCAAAGGCAAGGAAAGGCTAACAACACTTCCATTGCACCCAATCTCAGTCAACCAACCTTTCATGCAATGGGGATTGGACTTCATTGGAGTCATCAATCCAAACTCAAGCCAAGGTCACAAATGGATCCTGACAGTGACAAATTATTTCACCAAATGGACCGAGGCAGTGGCACTCAAGGAAGCAAATGAGTCTAGTATCCTAGATTTCTATGAAGGGATAGTGACCAGATTTGGAGTGCCAACCACCATCATATCAGACAATGCATTAGCATTCATAGGTTCCAAGATCAGGATGGGTTGTTAAGAATGGGACTTATTTGAGTACTTCATCAAACTATTACCCTCAAGGTAATGGCCAGGCTGAGTCCACAAACAAGAACCTGCTAAAGATCATCAGAAGAACTCTTGATGAGAATCAGAGGACCTGGCACACAAAGCTCAAAATGGCCTTATGGGCTGATAGAATAACGCCCAAGAGATCTACAGAAGCTCTCCATTCAAGCTCGTCTATGGGAAAGAGGTAAGTGTTGCCTATATCACTTGAGTTTCCAGCATTGGAGCTCGTGAAGCAACTAGAGATGTCTGAATTTGGACCAATGGAGGCCAGGTATGTGGAGCTGATAGAATTAGAAGAAACCAGAGAGCATGCTCTCCAAGCAATAGAGAAGAATCAGGATTCAATCAAGAAATGCTTTGACAAGAAGACAAAAGCAAGGACCTTCCAGGAAGGAGACCTGGTTTTGAAATGGGATGCAGATCGAGCAAAACCAAGAAGGCATTCCAAATTTGACGCCATCTGGAGTGGCCCCTATATGATCACAAGATGCAAAAGTAGCAATGCTTTCCAATTGTCTACATTGGAGGGTGAAGAGTTGTAGATTCCAGTAGAATGGGATCTATCTTAAGCACTGCTACTAAAAGGAGTTCTCACCATGTACATATTAGTTTAGTTTTTCTTTCCTCTAAGTGCTTATGCACATTGTCTTGTCTGTAGTGTAGATTGCTTTTCTCCTAAGTGCTTTACACGCTCTGCATGTTCCATTTGGAGCATGTATGATTTCAAATTTTGTATATAGTGTGGTGTTGTTTTTTTGTTTCTCTCATGTAGTGTTTGGACTCGACATTTGGTCAAGATCAGTTTCGGTTCTAATGGGTTTCCAAGTGGCCCAGGGGTCAGTTTTCAAAGTTCAGATTAGTAGCAAGCTATCACTCATGACTCCATGCCCAACGGATATGACAAGGCAATTGGTCTTTTCATCTAAAGCAGAAGATACCCCTGTGAGTCACCAAATTGTTATCCATATTTCACCCCCATGCCAAATATTGGATCGACCACGATCCCGCATAAGAGGAAATAGAGTCAAAAGGCGGATAGAAAAGGCTTCAAAATTGGCTAAGTATAAAGGTGTAAGCGGAGAATGCCAAGTGTTAGTATGGTGTTGTTTCAAGGGGTGAATAGAGAAAAGGTTTCTAAATGAGCGCTAGACTACCGCGTGTCCTGGGAAAATGGACCGTCGGGGAAAAAGTTGGTTCTTTTCCCCTTGTTATCTCAAAAGGGGTAAAAGTTGTAAAATGGCCCACAACTCGCCCAAGGAAAAAGTCAGCATTTGGGCCCGAGTCAAAGCCAAAGCAGGAATCGGAGGAAAGGGCAAAAGATAAATGTGGACCCGTAGGCCCGATTTTTGTTCCAATCTGGCTGCCACGTGTCCCATATCAAAAGGGGACCCATTTTTCAAGTTGTTTTCCGCCCTCCTATGGACTGGACCCGATACAAACTTTGAAGGGGCATATCTTTCGACTCAGGGCTCGAAATATTGCAAATCTGATGCCATTGGAAAGATCTCGGCCTCACCCATGCCATGGAGGTCTAAAACTTTAATTTTGAGGAGGTTAGGTGAAGGAAAATGGAGGAAATGTCTTCTTCAAGATTTCAATGCAGATCTTCTTGCCTCAACAACTAGATCAGATTTGATCTGTTTCATCTGTTTCCTCTTCCTTCAAGGTGTCGAACCAAGGATTGATGCAATAAAGATGGATTTGGGGAGAGATTTCATCAGAGGCATTAACAACGGTGGTTGAGCTTCAACCTATTTTCCCGCTTCTCTCTCTCTTCTTCTTTCAAGTTGAATCTATAAATACGGGGCAAGGATTCATTGTAAAGGGTTGGACATTCTTTGTTTTGCAGGCTCCCTTCTCCTTCTAGCAAAGGGATCTATGGGGTTCAGGCCTTCTATCAAAATTGCATTACGTTTCTGCCTCTTGGCTACTTTGTAATGGACTGTATCAATCTACAGAGCAATAAAACACGTATGTGATCGATTTTAGATCCTCTCTTGTCTCTTTTGCTTTCATCTGGTCTTCCATTACATATCTAGTTATTTGTGCTTGTTTATTGTATGCATTTTGTTGGTTTGTGTCTATTAGCAAAATAAGTGTTCATCATTCCTTTGGTGCATCACCTGGTAGTTTAGTTATTGTTTATTTCTTGTACCCCTTTCTTATCCTTGTCTCCTTGGCAATTTTTAGTTTAGGTTTAGAGATAGACCCTCTGCAAGTTACACATGCACCTAAACAGAGGAATAAGGAACCAACCTTTAATCTGGAGAGCTTTCCCATTTTGCAAGGTCCCACACCTTGGGGAAAGTTCAATGTTATGTAATCACACCAAATGAGTCTGCGTTAGAAAAGAAGATTTTAGAACTCATTTACCCCCTTTTAATGAGAGCCTTGTTTTATTTTTTGGCCCCTATAGCCCTCTAAGTGTAATTAAGAAATATCTAACCCTAGTGTTAATTTAATCTGATTATTAAATTAACACCTAAAGGAAATTTAAACTATACTTGGTTAATTATACCCACTAATTGTAATGTGGTCTTTTATATATTGTTCTAATGGAAAACCTTATCTTCTTAACATGATTGACCTTGATGTACTTCCTTGTGTCAACTATTGCTTGAGGCTTGTTTGTAGCCTCACCTTGAACAAAAAAAATTATTCCATAATTTATTTTCTAATTAACCTAGGTTGTTCATGGGTCTCGAGTGGGAGTTTTAGTGGCGTTACACTTGGTATAAAAGTCGTGGGTTCAAAGCTTGGACCCTTGGGCACACTAGAAAACTCGAGACATGAAATTAAAACCTAACACACTTTTAAACTTAAAAACCAACTTTTTTTAGAAATTGCATATCTTAGTAAACACGGAAAAATTGAATGAAACCTAGAATAATGAACTAACCCTCGTTTTGGTTTGTGCAGGAGGCGTGGACAAGATGAGGGGTATTTTCACATAGAATTAGGATTGCCACCATCGGATCATGTTGTAGCAACCATCCTACCACAGATTTTACAGACACTCTAGGACGTTAATGCCACCTTACGCAGAGGGTCTGTGGGAGCACGTACTACTAGACATGATAGAGAGCCATTAGATGAGGCTCGGGCACCTTCTCGACACAGTGATGATCACAGAGTAGAGAACTCCCATGTGGAGTCAGCCAGAGCAGAGTCACCGCAGAGGGGACAGGGAGACCAAGTTTCAGGGCACAAAGATAGGTCTCAGAGCCCTAGGCTTAGAGATGGGCATGCAGAGAGGCCTAGGGGTCGCAGACCACCATTGCACGACCATATCAGGGAGATCCTGAAGCTTCGGCCATCACACTATTCGGGTGACACAGGTGGTTTTTAGGCAAAGGCTGGTTGGTGAGCTTGAGCGGGTGCTTCAAGCTTTGTCCTTGTTATAACAACACGACAACTCATGTTGCGATCCATCTTTTGTGGGATGGAGTTGGTGTTTGGTGGAGGATCGAGGAGTAGAAGCTCCACATTATTTCATATTCGGTAACTCGGGAGCTCTTCGAGGAGAAGTTCAGAGAAGATATTTGTCACGAAGGTTCATACAACAGAGGATCGATGAATTTCATGACCTCTGACATACGCATCTCTTATAGTAGATAAGTATGAGAGTAGATTTATGGACCTACTCTAGTATGTTGAGTACATGCAGGATGAGCAGGTGTGGATCCACAAGGTCATTCGGGGCATGAATTTAGACATTAGAGGTGCAGTTTAGATCCATTGCCCATAGAAATTAGCTAAGGCCGTTGAGAAGGATCAGTATAGCGAGAGGAGACTCGGTGAAAGACCCAACAGGCCGAGATCGAGTCCGTGGAGCTACATCCAGCAGATGTAGGACAAAATATCGAAGGGTCAGCTCCTCCTCCTCATGGTGGATAGGGCTCATCACAATCATCTTTTAGACCCACAAGCAACATCGTCCCGACCACCTTACTGAGACCTCCACAGAGATTTGATGCACAAAGGGTTCGGAGTATGGGGCCTCCTCCTAGGGGTCCCACTAAGACACATGGAGTACCTAGAGCTTAGTCAAGCAGGAGCTCACCAACAGAGACCTCATTAGTCCACCGCCGAGTCATCGGGACCCACAACACAACCCCTTAGGGCACCGACTGGAGCTGCTACTCATGGGAGAGGATTGGGCGACTGTTTTGGATGTGGTGTTCTTTGGACACTTTTGGAGAGAATGCCCATAGAACCCTAATAACAAGGGTAAAACACATATATCGTCGAGTCTACTATGGTGACTTAGGCGTAGTCATTAGATCTACACACGGCGGTCGAGAACCACTAGGTCGACCATCAAAGTACCAGTGATTGAGACCACAGTAGTATTGGTGGTGTTCCTACCATCGCTTTTTTTTTAATTCTGGTTCTTTCGATTATTTTATTTCACCATCATTAGTAGAGCAATGCAGGCTAGTGGTAGTTAGGCAGGGTCATAGTTAGGATGTTGAGATGGCTTCTGGAGCCAAGATATCTATAGACTCCTTAGTTAAGGAGTGTGTAGTAGATTTGGAACCTTTTACCACTACCTTGGATTGGTTATCTGCACACAGAGCCAAAGTGGATTGTTACCAAAAGATCATATCTTGTACAGATGATCTAGGAGTTGAGGTAACTATAGTTGGGGTCGAAGACCTGCTTTCTATTCACACCATCTCCGCTATGCGGCTTAAGTGGTGTGTGCAATGAGAGTTGTCGATGTTTCTTTGTCCACGCTTAGTGACCGATGAGAGGATGAGTCTAGTGGACCATCGCTAGATGACCATCCCATTTTGAGAGATTTTTTGATGTCTTTCCAGGGGAGCTACCAAGGTTACCACCCCCATGTGAGATAGATTTTTATATAGATCTGGTTCCAAGAGTAGAGCCTATCTTACAAGCACCTTATCGATGACTACTCCTAAGCTTTGTGAGCTTAAGTTGCACTTGAGGGCCTTCTAGAGAAAGGCCTAATTCATCCTAGTGTATCCCCTTGGGGTGCACCGATGATTTTTGTAAAGAAGAAGGAAGGATCCTTGTGGTTGTGTATTGATTACCGCTAGCTGAACAAAGTAATGATCAAGAATCATTATCCCCTTCCGCGCATTGATGATTTGTTTGATCAGATGAAGGGAGCCATAATTTTCTCTAAGATAGACCTTAAGTCAGGCTACCATCAACTGAGGATTTCAGAGGCGGATATTCATAAGACCGCCTTCCATACGAGATATGGCCACTATGAGTTCATAGTGGTACCTTTTGGCTTGACCAACGCCCCCACAATTTTTATGAGTTTGATGAATGGGGTATTTAGGACCTTATTAGATCGCTTCATGCTCATCTTTATTTATGAATTTTGATTTACTCACATACATGTGAGGAGAACGAGGTTACCTTCACCAGTTCTTCAAAGTGTCTTCGTGAGCAACAACTTTACGGGAACTTGGAGAAGTGTGCATTCTTTCAGATAGAGGTGTAGTATTTGAGCCACATCATTTCTGGGGAAGGTATTGTCGATCCTTCCAAGATTTGAGCTATTATGGATTGGACAACACCCACTAGTGTGACAGAGGTGCACAACTTCATGGGCTTAGCAGGATATTATAGGAGATTTGTTCAGGATTTCTCTTAGATTGCGCACCCCATCACTTCCCTTCAGCGGAAAGGGAAGAAGTTTGTTTGGTCGACATATGCGAGCAGAGCCTACAGGACATCGAAGGAATGCTTTTGAAAACACCTATTCTTTAGTTCTTGATCCATAGGGTGAGTTTTTCATTTGCATGGATGCTTCTTTAGCAGGGCTTGGAGGTGTGTTGATTCAGGAGGGCATAGTAGTTACTTTTGAGTCTCAAAAAATCAAAGATTATGAGCTCAGTTATCCAACTCATGATCTTGAGCTTGCAGCATGTGGTTCACGCCTTGGTTCGTTGGAGACACTTTCTTCTTGGTCAGAGATTCACACTCAAGACATGTCATTTGAGTCTTCGCCACCTCTTCACTCAACCCAATCTCAATGCTCACCAGCGGCGTTGGATGGAGCTACTTTGTGAGTATGATATGAAGATAGAGAATGTGAAGGGGAAGGAGAATGTGGTTGCAGATGACCTTAGTAGACAAAGACATGTGGTTATGGCCACCTCTGTGAGCACATATTTGTGGAGCAGGATTCTACAACAGCTTCCTCATGACAACTTCTATATTACAGCTAGAGCAGAGATTGAGTCTCAAATACCCCTTGAGGGGAATTTTGATGGTTTCTCATTAGAGGTAGATGGACTTCTCAGGAACAGAGGTCAGATTTATGTCCCTAGAGATGGAGGCTTGAGGTAGGACATCTTGACAGAGGCACATTGTGCACCCTATTCAGCCCATCTTGGGTGAAGAAGATACATGCTACCTTGAGACAGTTGTATCACTAGAGAGGAATTTCATAGAGATGTGGCTCAGTTTGTGTCACACTATTTAGAGTTCCAGAAAGTGAAGGCCAAGCATCAACATCTACCGACCTTCTCTTTCCTCATGCTATACCAGAGTGGAAGTGGGACACCATTTCCATGGACTTCATTGTTGGGCTACCGATGTCGAGATATCACCATGACGCCATCATGGTCACGGTGGATAAATTGACAAAATTGGCTCACTTTTCTCCAGTGAAGACCACTTATACAACTAGTGCAGTAGCATGGGTATATCTGGATGAGATTGTGAGACTGCATGGGATTTCGCGGAGATTATTTGTGACCGTGATCCTTTGTATACTTCCCATTTTTGGACTACCATGCAACATGCCCTTGGACAAGGATTGATTTCATCACAACATATCACCCCGAGACAGATGGACAGACTGAGCGGGTGAATCAGATCTTAGAGGATATGTTTAGGATGTATGTTATGGATTATTAGTCTAGATGGGAGGAGTACATGTACTTGGTGGAGTTTTCCTACAATAATAGTTTTCAGAGTTCTATAGGCATGGCTCCTTTTCAGGCTTTGTATGGCAGAGAGTGCAAGACACCTCTAGTTGGGACAAGTTAGAGGAAAAGGTTTCTCTTGGACCAACTTTATACCGGACATGGAGTAGCACGTGGTTATGATAAGACAAAAGCTGCAGGAGGCACATGACAGAGAAGAAGTACGCAAATCAACATAGGACTGACCATAGTTTTGATGTGGGCATGAAGGTGTTCCTTCGTGTTAGGCCACATAAGATCCCTATCCATTATGGAAAAGGTTCTAAGTTAGATCCTAGATTTGTTAGTCCTTTTGAGATCTTGGAGCGTATCGGCCCTTTGGCCTACCATCTAGCATTGCCACCTAGCTTGTCTCGCATTCATGATGTGTTTCATGTTTTAGTACTTAGGAGATATGTTGCAGACCCTTCTCATGTGCTAGATTGGACATCATTGTAGGTGCAAGATCAAGGGCAGGTGATGGTGGAGCCCATCCGCATTATAGAGCGCAGGACTTTGGGCCTTCGAGGTAGAGAGATTGATTAGGTCCGGGTGCAGTGGGATAGATATGATGAGATGATAGCCACTTGAGAGGATGCTACATTGTTATGAGTTTAGTTTCCACATCTGTTCCAGTGACTTCTAGGAGGAAGTCGAGTCTAAGGGGAGGGGGATGTAGTGCCCACTTTCCTTCGATACCTTTTCTTGTTGATCCCGATACTCATTGACTATATTTTGGACATTTTATAGTTTTGATTTAGTATGATGAGATGTTAGATCATGGGTTATTGTTGACTTTGATTCATATATGATGCATGTTGTTTATTGGAGACATTTTATATAAATGCTAACATGTTGTTGGACATGGTTATATATATATATATATATATATATATATATATATATATATATATATATATATGTTGTTAGGATGAGATATATTTGGATACATTGAGTAGACCGAGAAAATTGAATTAAAATTGATGATGATATAGTTGTTGATGAAATTGTAAGTGATATTGTAGATTGTCTTGATGATTGTTGTGATTCATATATATATTGATGATTTTGAAATTATATTTATATTCATTTGGATGTTCTGATATGGCCATGAGGCCAAAGGAGGTATTTTTGTTTTACAGGTTAAAATATATCACAATAAACATTGGGGGATTGGAGACCAACCACATTGAAATTCTAGATGAATTCAACAAGGTCACCATGACAACTTGTAATTGTTTGCGCATGTTTGTTAGTTGTTAGGGATTCCCACGGGGATCCCCTTTGAATGTGACCAAGGGATTTATGTTTTCTTTTATTTGGTTCCTTTGTTTAATGTTTGCATGTGTTTATTTAGTGGTGTATTAACCCCTTTCATTATTTATTAAATGGTGTGTAAATATTGTGAGTAATCATGTTGTTAAGTTAATTAAGTAAATGAGTCATGAGAATGTAATTAATAGAGTTTTGGCTCTTGGTTTAAGTGTTGTAAGAGACGTGTAAGTTAATTTTGGAGTGTGAAACACTCCACCTTCTTGGAAATTCAAATTGTCCTTAGAGGCTGATTTTGGAGGCTTGTGGGACAAGTTAGATTTTTCCACACCTCTTAAATTTATATACCAACCTTACCTATGGTTGGAGAGTAAATTTAGAATTTCATTATGCATTCTTGTAAGTCAAGTTGTATGTTTTAATTGCACTTTCTTACATATTTTTAATTTTAGTCCTTTGGGGTGTGGGCTTGTTTTGGAGTGTGTAAGTAAACTGTTATATTATTCACCCACATAATTATTATACATTGGAGAATGAAGTTGACTTGAATTTTGGGGTTGAGGATGTGTAAGGTGGCATCCTACATGGATCCACCTCATCCCTTCTCTTCCCTCTTCTATAAAAATTTGAATTCCTTACCTTGTTTTGGGTTGTTGGTTGTTTTCTTTTTTTTGCATACTTCATTTTGGGATGAATTATTTTGCTACTTTGAGCTCTTGCTTTTGGAGAATGTTGCATGCTTGTAGATTGTTGATCTTTGACTGTGTTTTGCATTGGAAAGCTTGTTGTTTGGAACCTTGGAATAAAACTCCATCATGGAGAGGTAGGAACTTGGCTCTTGAAATTATCTCTTTTCATTTTTCTTTGCACTTAGGAATGGATAAATGTTTGAATGTGTTGTTTTATTGTTGGCTGGTTGGGTAGACTGCCTAGGGATGGTGTAGGAGGAGACTATGGGGTATTTTGTGGGAGGCATAAGTGCTTTGGGGAGGTATAAATGTGGAGGGAGTTGAGATTTGAGTTCCACCTTACAAAGAAATAGCTTGCATTTCTTTACTCGTTATGGGGTGCCATAAGAGGTTGGGGAGACATAAGGAAATGAGAGAAATAAGGGGTGCTTGGGAGGCATAAGGGCATGTCAGGGTTTTGATATACTATATTTTTGGTGGTTTGTAATCAGGTGGTGATACCCATTTCCCCTTTGGGAGGCATAAGTAGCATCCCCCATAGTTCTTGCTCCTTTGGCTTGCATGAGGAAGCTTGAGTGTTGTTTGTTGTCTTTTATCTGTGGTTGTGAACTGCAGTTTTGTTTTGGGCCATGTTTTAAATGTGAAATTACATGTGTGTTGTGGAAGCCTATTGTTGCCATGAGTTGAAATACATTTCTTATTGCATTATGGTTGGGGCTCGAGGGAAAATGAAGAAGGATTACTTATCATTTTCATTAGATGTCTTGGTTGGGTGGAGAGCATTACCTTTCCCCTGCCTTTGTTGTGCTCAAACTGGAAAATGGAGGATCTTCATGTTGTTGTACTGGAGCAAAGGAAAAAGGCATGTTTGACAGTCCTTAATGAGATTATTTCTTATTGTACCTTTTCCCACTTGAAGTGGATGACCTTGTATATTATTTGTGATGGAAAGATGTTTTGTATTGGCTATGAAAGTTGTAATTCGAAATGTGAAAGAGATATACTCTGTCTTCTATTTTTTTAATGAATGAGAAAGAAATTGTATTATGTATATTGAAATTTAGGAATGAAAGAAGAAGTTGTAAAGGTATCTTTTGAATCAATAAAAGATTGTATTACTTTTCTCAAATGACATTATTAGGTATTGAAATCTGATTGTTGAATGTATTTTGAAGTTTTGTTGGAAAGAGGAAAAAGTGAATACGTATGGAGAAATGTCATAATGCTCTGTTCTTTAGAAATGAATGTTTTAGAAATTAGAATTGTAATTTGGCATTTGAATACCTTGCTTGAATCAACTTAATAGGTTAGAATTGGTTTTGGAATATTTTTTAAAACTTAGAAGATGATAAATGAAAATAGACCCATTCGAATATGATCTCTGCTAGATAAATTTCAAACTCTACAAATTAATTAGCAAATTGAACAGAAAGACCCTAAAACATCAGAAAGACAAAATTAAATACCGAATTGGACTTGTAATCAAAACGATCCCAAATGAACTAAAACACTTAAGAAATTTCCATCAAACCTTTCAAAACCGGCAAAAACAAAATTGCAGACTCCTTGTTGCATAAATTGATGAATTTGAATTTCAAATCAATCAAACCTTTTATTCTTGCAATCTATCCTAAAATATTCCAAGTAAAATCCTCCATGCCTGTTGGGCATGTTGAGAGAGAGTTAATGCAAATTTGAACAAAATTTATAAAAAAGTGGCGGTTCACTTCCTAAGTGACAACAAAACATTTTCTCAAAATT
The DNA here is from genome assembly GCA_018340775.1 of Taxus wallichiana var. yunnanensis. Lineage (NCBI taxonomy): Eukaryota > Viridiplantae > Streptophyta > Pinopsida > Cupressales > Taxaceae > Taxus > Taxus wallichiana. The sequence continues at coordinate 950,648,424 of CM031239.1, read as the reverse complement.
TACCTTTGAAACTCATAAAAATTTAGTCTTGAGTTTCCTGTCCAAAGAGGACCTCGAGAGATTTCCAAAAAGTCCTCGTTTGCCAAAAACCGACCTTCCAATCGAAAGTTATGGCCTTCTGGAGTTTTTACTTTATTTCGGGCTCAAAAAAATAAAAAATAATAATAATAATCAAATCACAAAATTAAATTATTACAATATTCATTAGTGGACCCACGAGTTAAAACATGCCTTTTTTGCTTTTTCCCAAAGGGCACAAAAATCATGAAGTTCCCCACCACCCCGCTGACCCAAACCTTCTTTCCTTGACAAAAATTTCTAAGTCCAAAAAGTTCTTTTGAAATTTTTTTTTTGCGCCCCACATCCCCACAACTAAATCATTTATCGACATGTGGCTTACTGAGGCATTGGTGGAGGCACGGGTCCTTTTTTTAGCCTTAGGGCTTCAAAAGAAAATTTGGCAAAATTCCCAAATTTTCCCTGCAGACCCGTGGCCAATGGTGGTGACATGTGTCTCCACGATGCATCGGTGGAGGTGCGGAGTGTCCGGAAGCTTTACGCTTCAAAAGGAAACTTTTCCCAAAATCTCCCCGATGACCGCCGATCCGCATCTAATGAACGTTTGACATGTGGCGTCGTGGTACATCGGCGGAGGCGCGGTGGGTTTTAATCCCTTGCGTTTTTTTTTCCTTTGGGCAAAAATTCATGTTTGTCCCCATAAACTCGCTTCCCCGCGTTGGCTTTGAATGTGCCACGTGTCCCTTACAGCCCTGGGGCATAATTTGTTTTCGGCGCGAGTCTACCGAGACTCATGGGCGTGCGGTGGTAAAGTTCACTTTTCGCCCCAAGTGTAAAGAATCCAACTTTTCTCCCCAGCTCTGCCGACCGAACGCCCTTGGGGAAAAATTTCTCCCCTAGGCTTGTGGGCCCGCCTTTGGGGAAAATTTTCTTCCCAAAGCCCGCCGACCCATAACTCGAGTTTTATAGGGAGTTAGAAGGACTTCCTTATATCTATGGAAAGGGGATGAAATTTCCTATCTAATGGAATGGTGTTTAGGAGTTTTTGAGTGTGGGAAAAATGAGAAAAACCAGCTTGAATCTTTTAGGTCATCATGTGAGTGGGTAAGAGGAAAATTACCTTCCTTATTTTCAAAGTATATTTCTAAAAGCTCAAGTTGACCATTATGGGGCCACCTTATGGGGTAAGGGGATATTTTTCCTACCCCCTTGTAATGAGAGCCTTGTTTTATTGTTTTGGCCCATGTAGACCTCTAAGTGTAATTAATAAATATATAACCCTAGTGTTAATTCAATTTGATTATTAAATTAACACCTAAAGGAAATTAAAACTATACTTAGTTAATTATACCCACTAATTGTGATGTGATCTTTTATATATTGTTCCAATGGAAAACCTTATCTTCTTAACATAATTGACCTTGATGTACTTCCTTGTGTCAACTATTGCTTCGAGGCTTGTTTGTAGCCTCACCTTGAACAAAAAAATTTATTCCATAATTTATTTTCTAATTAACCTAGGTTGCTCATGGGTCTCGAGTGGGATTTTTAGCAGGTGTTACAAAAAAAGGTTATAATATTTTCTTAAATAGTGCAGCCAAGTTCCATCAACATCCATGAAGGTCCTCAAGGAGCACTTTCTCTAAGTGGGACATGGGGGTGGGCTTGGGTCCGATTAATCCACATTCGGAGTGCCCCTGCTATGTTCTACTTGGTCCATATGGAAAAGTTCGACCCCTACCTCAAGGTGCCCCCATGGCCACTTATATAAAGCATCTAATGATCTCAATGGGAATAGAACTTGGGTTGATGATTACAAACTACTTGTAGCTCACCAATAGCCCAAGATCTTGAGTTCTAAAACTTTGGATGGTAAACATTTTTATTATACCTGGAGCTATGAACTAGAGTGGTGGAGGAGCACTTTCTTTAAGTGGGACATGGGGGTGGGCTTGGGTTCTTAATGTCTGCTGATAAATCCACATTCGGAGTGCCCTGCTATGTTTCGCTTGGTCCATATGGAGAAGTTTTACCCCTACCTCAAGGTGTCCCCATGGCCACTTATTGAAAGCATCCAATGAACTCAATGGGAATGGAACTTGGGTTAATGATTACAAATTACTTGTAACTCACCAATAGCCCAAGACCTTGAGTTCACTTTATTCACTCATTACGGAGCTGCGATGAGGGAGAAGGAGCTGCGCGTGTGCTTGGGCAAGGGGTTGCACATGGACAAAGACGTGGAACCAGAATTAGACCGTAGGAAACAAGACAAGGAGGAAACACATGGAGCTCTTGGGCATCAATGTTATTAAAAAACCAACAAAAGGAGGATGTGCTAAAGTTGAACCCGAGTGGAAGTAAGAGGCCCCATGGTGAAGGTACCAGATTTGGTGCTTCAAAGAGCATGAGGGGAGATTAAAATTTGCACCGATGGGAGTATTTGCTATGATACAACCGAATATAGACCAAGTCGAAGCTAGATGAAGAAAAAGTGGCAAATCTTTTTCGACAATTTTTTTGTTTGTCTTCTCTTTGAAGAAGATTTTCTTCAAGTTTTACTGGGGTGGACCTTGGTTATATGGGAGAACCACTCTCTCCCTGTGAGATGGAAACTAGACTCCAAACACATATTCCATCTCGCATATCCTATTCGGATAATGCTCCTGTGGCTGCCCCGGAGTTCTCGAGAGGTGGATGTGTTCATAGTTATTGCTAAAGCATTAGGGGATTTGATTACTTTGGACCCAACCACAATAGCTAGGACCATATTCATTGCAGCAAGAATGTGCATCAACATTACATCAGGATCTTCTCCTCTGGAGGACATCAACTTGGAGACCACAAACAGGATATGGAAGTAAAAATAGTTTACGAGGACTCTCCATTTAGTGTAACAAATGTGGGTATGTGGGACACGGTGGTAATGGATGTAATCGCAAAAAGGATGTTCAATAATGAAACTATCACGAATGGAAAGAGACAAATCCAAAGTCCCTTGGCATTGACCTAGAGGTTGATCCGAATAATGGATGGGCCGTGGCTTCAGTAGGAAATGACATTAAAAATTTGGATCGTAGAAATGTAGGCCCCTATCGTGGAGGGCACTTGAACCTCACACGCACAACACAACGCTGCATTAGTTCAAAACTTGGTTGGTCTACCAGCTCCACCCAACACCGCCAACGTGGAATCGAGGAAGGTAATACCAATGGCATGGGGAATCAACCCGCTTAGTTCAAATTTGAATGGTAAAGGGGAAATTAATGCGGTCACTTCAAATCCATTAAAAATGACATCTTGGATGACTTGACAAACAAAATCGGTGGATTTGAGGGAGAAATTTTGGCAGGATCGAGTTACTTACATGATGGATAGGATGCTTCCCAAAATAAAGCATTGCAAATTAATGAAGTGGGCCCTCTTTTTCGAGGCATCTCAAAACTTCGGGAGAGAGTGTTTTGAACAAGAATGCAACTACGAATTTTGAGGTGCTCATGGTGGAGTCATTGATACATGACTTAGAGTGGAAACAAAATAAATTAAAGGAAACAATAATGCACAATAAGTTGAACATTGCTACCAAGAGAGCGAGTCCCCTTACGAAGAACGAAAACTATAATGCAATCTCAGTTTTTACTGAGTCTCTGGGTAAGGTGGACATCACAACTTCATATGAGGATGATGATGGTTGAACAAGGTTAATAAGAAAATGCCGCACACCGCTCATCATGCCATCATCCGAATCATGGCAAAAAATTCTAGTTGTTTCTTTATGATCTAGTTCAGTTTTACTTGTTTATCTTGGTTCTGCATAAACACCCGAGATGATCTTCTCATATTTTTCTGTTTTTAGTCATTTATACTGTTGAGAAGCTACTGTCTTGTTGTACTTGGGCTTCTTTTCGACAGGTTTTCCCACTTCCTTTTTGCTTCGTTCTTTATCCGACTCCTAGGCCTTTTCTCTTTGGTGGGGTTTTCATGTTCTATCTAGCTTCGTGCCTCTTTGTATTCCAGGTATGGTCCCCTCCAAAAACCATTTCCTTTCATAAAAACATCCATGAAGGTCCCAACAAATATCTCATGACACAATCCAAATACCCTAAATTTCAAAATTGCCATAGACAATTTTTACTTATCAATCATTCTTTGGGTGACCTGATTAATTAAGGCAATATCAAATTCATTCCCAAAGCAGGAGATCTCGAGCAATTTTCTAATTGGAGACCCATTACTTTGCTTAACATATCTTACAATATCATTGTTAAGGCTCTGGCTAAAATGATTTCTAATCTTCTGCCTTTGATAATTAGAAGTGAGAAAATGGTTTCATTAAACACATGTATATTCTTGATAATATTATAGCCATCTGGGAAGGTATGGAATGGGCTCATCTTTCCTCTCAACAAGATTTATTTATCAAGATTGATTTTGCTAAAGCATATGACAAAATTGAATGGTATTTCATCTTAGCTATGCTCCAAGCTTTAGGGTTTGGTCCTCACTTTGTTAGGTTTGTGCAAATGCTCTTTCAAAATGTTGGTGCCTGTATTACTATCAATGGTGCCTAGTCTTCTAGGTTTGGTTTGTTCAGATCTATTAGGCAAGGTTGTCCCTAGCCCCTTCCCTTTATGTGTTGGCTATTGAAGGATTTAGTTATCTTCTTGCTCATAGTGCTTCTCAAGGATTAGTGAAAGGTATTTCTTTACCTTATTCTACTCAACAACTTATTAATGGTCATTTTGTTGATGATTCTTTTCTCACACTCTTGGAGGATGAGCAATCTATTCATCATGCTCTTGATTTTCGGACACTTTTTGTCTTGCTTTGGGTTCTGCTATTCAATGGGAGAAAACTTAGTGCTATCGACAATCTCAGTCTCCCATTCCTGCTTGGCTAGCTATTATGAAATGGAGTTTCAATTTCTTGGTATCCCTTTCACTTTTCAAAGCTACTTCACTCAACTTTGGTCTTATGTGGTCTAGTGTGTTGAACACAAAATTTCTTTTTGGATCACCAAACCACTTTCTCTAGTAGGGAAATTTCAAATATGCTCTAAGGTTTTGGCTACCACACATGTGTATTACTCCTCATGTTGGGATCCTTCCAATGTTGCTTATGCCAAACTTGAGAAGCTTCTTCGTGATTTCCTTTGGGCCAACACTAAAGGGCACAAGGGGTTCCACAAGGTTGCTTGGGAAGTGTGTTGTATGCCTAAAGAAGTTAGTGGTTTGGGGTTAATTGATGTCAAACACTAGGGGCAAGCTCTTTGTGCTAAATGGATCTTGTGTATCCTGGAAGGGAATGAAGCTTGGAAAATTCTCCTTCGGCATGGTATTTGCTGTGCAGGTCCCTGCAGGCGTGCTCGCTTGGAAGGGTCTTAACTTTCAATCTCTCCTTCTCTGCCATGTTCCAGTTAAGATTAAGGGCACTTTTATTTTGCAAAGTATTTGGAAGGTTTGGGAATTACTCAAACCACACCTTCTTTGGGTTGGCAATGGCTTCAGATCTGGCATCTCTCTCAATTCTTTCTCTCTAGTGGTCCTCTCTCTTTTCTTTTTAGGATTCGCCCTTGGCTTTGGCTCCTTGGGCTAAAGCTCTCAAATTTTTCAAAAAGGGGATTAAATTTGTTGGGATTTGTTTTGCAAAAATCTCGTTCTTGGCTTTCTTGGGAGACTCTGGCTTTAAAATTCCACCTTCTTCCTACAGATGTTGCTCCTATCTGACAATTAATTAACTACATTCCTAAAGATTATTTACACAAGATAGGACTTACCTCTAGAGTTCCTTGGTGGCATGACTAGAATTGGCCTACTACTACTCCTTTTTGTAGATACAAACCTTCCCTTGGTTACTCTTTGTTGGCTCCTCATTTTGTTGATAAAGTGATACGCTTAACAGGTGTTGGTCTCTTTCCTCCTCAACTTCTGTTTGGTCTTGTTACTTTCAGAGGGTTTGGTCGGCCATTGTTGAGCCTAAAAAAGCTCATTTCCTCGCAAGGTCTTCCCCCATTGGTTCCCGACTCAAGCATTTTGGGCTTAACCTCTCTGCTTGTGTTGTAATCAACTAGAGTCTATCAAACATATTTTTGGTTTTTCCCTCATGCTCAAATGGCTTGGAGATGGATTCACTCCCTTTTCCAACCCTTTTCTCCCGATTTTTTCACCTGGAAAGTGGTTCTCTTGGGGAATTTGGCCATGTTACCTATAATTTACAACAAAATTTGGCACATCTTCAAAACGACATTTTGTTCCATTTATGGAAAGATAAAAATAATGCCATATTTAATAATGTTCCTCTTGATTATGATTTCTCTATTACTAATAAAGTGGTTGTGATTTCTACTGCTATGCTCCAGATTCAAAACCAAGCTGAAAAAGTGTGCTTAGAGGTGGAGCATCTCCAAGTGCCTCCTCGACCATTGGGGTTCGGTTCTCTGTGCCATCGGTCGAGTTCCCTTGGATGCGCCTTCGTGCCGCTACTTGCCACCTCAATGCTACCGCTCGCCATTGCCACTCTTGCTCGAGGATGGGGGTCCTCACCGATGTCCGCAGATTCCTCCTCCTCGCAGAGGTGCCCTCGATCAAGGATGCCTTTGCCTATGTCTTCTCCGCTTGGTGATTCTGGTTTGCTTGGCTTGTCTCAAGGTAAATTCCCTTGGTTGGCTTTAGCCATTTCTCCCGCAAACAAGATGATGATCTTGGTGAACAACCGAAGCAAGAAACTAACTAATGTGGGTGGGAGCCTGTCTCCGATGAGGCTCATCCTTCTAGTTTAGGCTAGGGTGATAAGCTAAATAGTCCGCCTCCTCCTCTGCCACCTGCTTCCATGTTTGCAGCTGCTATTTGATTTTAATGCTCTCTTTTTTATTAAAGTTCACACTATATGGTTATTAATGTAAGTGCTTTGAGGTGACTTGGCCTCTCTTGAGGCCTTTTTGGCTTGATTTGATTGGACCCTTGGCATTCTGGGGATGACTCTTTTCACCCAAGTTTTTTTATGATTAGCATTGTACATTTTTGTTATTTTTATAAAAGTGCACTTTTCAATAAAAAACTAATTTACCATCATTAACTGCCACATTATAACTTGGAATTCCATAACATTGCACTTTTTGAACTTGAAAAGATATCACAAAAGCCAAACGCACTCCCATAGACAATCGTTCATTGTCTTTATGAGGTTGCCCGCATTAACAATACTCTATAAATGAACCATGACGGGGCGAGACCTACACAAGAAAAAAAGGGTGAATGGTGAATCTCATCTTCCATGGTCTATGCACATACAACTCCATATGGACAACAAAATGAATGTGACCTATACAAGAAAATAATAATATGTAACAATCAACATATGAAACACAACAATCATAGTTAAAGCTTGTTATCGGTGAATTTTGACTTCGCAAAATTAATAAACATGGAAATTTTGAAATTTTTCAAAAGTGTTACTTTGCGTGATTTATTGCCCTCGTCGTGATTGTCTTGTTTTTGTGATCGTTCGGTCTTTGTTTTGTCCATTTCGGGTGAGAACTCCTCCCACCAAGTCATAAACTGCATTAAATATTAATTAGTTAATATTTAATTAATTTATTACCCTTTGTTTGATAAAATTAATTTTATTAAAATTTGGGGTTTTTAATTAAATAAATATTAATATAATAATTATTAAAATTCAATCAACAATTTTTATTTAATTGTTGGGGGAAAAGTAAGCTTCCGCTTCTAATTGTCGGGGATGCCAAATTGGCTTCCCATACCCTAGATTTCCCCTTTCCTGGAAAATTCATTTTATTTTCCCCTTGTGGGATTTCTTCCATTGATTGCCAATTCAATGGATTGGCAAACGGGAAAAAAATATCCCGATTTCCCACATGGGGAAATAAAATGGGGATTGCTAGCCCGCCTTGCCATTTTTAGCAAATGGTTGTTTATTTCCCACTTTCCCCTGGCAATTAATGCCACTACCTAGGAAAGAGGGAATTGGTTATTCCAACGGAAATAAGAAATGGTTACAGAAGCTTCTTTAACCATTTCTCCGTCAAACTCCTTGGAAAAAGTCATGCGAAGAAGCTTTGAAGCTTTCAAATGTCTAGTTTACTGTAAACACAATTAAAAAAATTACATTAGCTATACGGAGAACAAGGAAATAGCTAGAGACCAAGCATAAGCCAAAGAAGATCTTCTGCAGAGGTTTTAAACAATTTCCATACATAAAGGAAGAGGCCAAAGAAGATCATCACGCATTCACGCTAAACAAGAAAACAAGCATTTTCCACACATTGAGAGAGACAGTCCAAACTAGTTTTAACACATCCAACAAAGTTGAATAAGAGCAAAAAGTCCTCCACGCAGGCCAAAGCCAAGGATATAATCCACAACCAGGTTGAAGATAAAGTTTTCCACACTAAAACCAAGAGGAGCGACCACATGGGAAAGGGAGATAAAGAGAGCAAAGTTTCCATGCACTAGTTTTAAAAGCATTTTCCAATGCAGGTTTAGAAAGCAAATCCACCACGCAGGTCAAAGCACTTTCCACACATTTTTAGGAGAAAACAGTCTAAAGGGAGTAAGGATAAAACAATCCATAAACAATCTTCCACGCATTGAATGGAACAAGTTTAGCAAAGAGAACAACAATTTTCCACGCACAGGAGAGTATTTCAATGCTAATTCAGTTTTTCCCACACCAAATCCGAGCAAAGAAGATCTCCACGTATTGGGAAATACACTTGGTTCATGTTGGTAAAGGATCAAAGAATTCACATAGGTTTTAAAAAAGAAGTTTCAATGTATGCATCCTCCACGCAGCCAAAGACACAGTCCAACAAATTGTTTTCACGCATGCAAGGGAAAACTTGCTCAAGTAAATAATAAAAATAAATTAAATCGATCCATGTGGAATATTAAAATCAAGAGATTTTAATTATTTTAAAATATATATATATCATCGTTGTCGCCTGAATCGAAATCTGAGCCTAGTCTCGGTGTGATGTATTGACATTTAAAAAAAAATTAGAATCGGATCGATTATTATTATTATTATTATTTTTAAAAATAATAATAATAAATAATATTAAAACGAGTCATATTTTTCTTGCATTGACGGGAGTTTCAGAGACTGAGACCGACCTCGTTTGCATTATTTTGCGTGCCTGAGTCATTTTTGTAGAATTCATAATGGCCGAAAAGTCTAATAAATCTATAGGAAGATCAAGGAAGCCAGTGGAGAAATCAAATAAGTCCACGCTCAAGTACGAATTCCAAGGAATCATTCCTCCCAGTTCCATCAAGTTGGCATATGATAATATCACTAATACAAATCTGGGTCACATCAATGTGTAACAATTCTGCGATTGGGTGAAAGATGAAGGCAAAACCATATTCTCGGATAGGATTTACCATAGTGGTCTACCCAAGCAGCGTGAACATTTATGGTCTCATGGTCAATGTCAATGTCCTGAGTTAGTTATCGCCGTGGAGCATTATGATCCCGAGAGACGAGGAATTTTTAAAGATAATCGCGAGCCTTTCCTCTTAATCACATGAAGCACATTGAGGAGTTGCTCAACATACCTAACTTCCCTGAGAATGCAGATATCACTTGAAATTCAGCACAAGAATTTTGGGATGAAGAACCCTCAGTGGAGTAAGATGGTTAATAACAACTGGTTAGTGACCAAGAGGCCTCGAGTTGACCGTCTTCCTAAAGAGTCATCTTGTATTGAGTTCGTGGAAGAAATCAGGGACACGATTACTCTCATGAGTCAAGTCTTGATTTACCCTCTACCAGGATTTTCCACCCATGGATGTATCAATTTATCTTGTATCATCCTTCCAAGAGAGAGTTTGTGGATTGGGCCACCACCATCAATGATACCCTTCACAAACAATTGATCAAAGTGAAGATGACTGGATGTTTCTACATGACATCATATCTGACTTATGCAATGGCTAGAAGAAAGCTATTTTCGGAACTCAAAACAAGAGGAGTCATGGGGTCCATCAAATAACGTCTTCCATTATTATCCACAATCAAGTTTCAAAAATATCTCTCATCATTTTCAGAAGAGTAACGATGTGTTACCTTCCGCTTGATTTGATACTTGAATCGGAATACAAAGGAAAGATTTTCTAAAGAGGCCATGGATGTCATTTCCCAATGGGGAACATGGTTTATTCAATTTTCATCCTTTTCCTACATTCACGTAAGCGGCTTTGCGGGTACTCCATGGAAGCTTCCTAAGTACGTCAATGACAAGGTGGGCATTAATGGAGCTTACACAACAATTATTCCAAGTTCATTGTCTTCTTAGTGATAAACTTCACTCAGGAATTCATTTCCCAATCCGAATAGGGAATACCAATTTCCAAATATCTTCAATGCACAACTCATGGTAAAAGAATTTGCCCTCATCACTATTCATCCATATGTGAAGAGATCCCATTTTGATATCAATGGATATATGTAGAAGATTCTTGGAGAAAAATATCAATATAACCCTACCATGGAAGATTTTTGGGCTCCCTGTTCATACGAACATGAAGTAAGAAGACACGAGTTTTTTCACCTAACCCTTGCTCAAATCAAGGCCTTTCACATAAGGAACCCTCCAAATTAATTTGTAGATGATGATGAAGATGTTATTGATCCTTCATATGATGCAGTTGCTTTTACCACATTGTTAGGAAGTAAGAGATAAAATATGCGGAATAATCCCTTATAGAATCGCAATCGTAGAAACTAATATGCGTAAAATATTACGATCTCAAATAAAGTTACGAATAAATAACACAACACGAGAGAAAACATTTAATGTGGTTCACCCAATATGGGCTATGTCCACCAAGAATCACTTGCTTTCAGATTTTATTACAAGCCTCCACTCTATCAATATAATACCTGATCCATTTGTTTGAGCTATGCTCAACAAACTCTACAAATTCACACCGAATTCAAAGCACATCGCAATACATTTTCTTTTCTATCTATCATATGCATAAGACCATATAAATAGACAATTTCTTAAGTAGTTTGATACAAAACCGTGGGTATCAAAACCATGGGCAAAACCGTGGGTATCAAAACAATGGGCAAAAACCGTGGGTATCAAAACAATAGGTACCGAAAAACCATGGGCCCAAAATAGCCCATAATAGTTACCCATTACCCATGGGTTAATAAACCACCCATGAAAATTTGTTTGGGGCTTTCACCCCGAACCCCCTAACCCGCCAGCCACCGGCGAGCGAGACCGCCGTAAAAATACCCAAGTGTAACACATGAAGGTGTACCACACTCTAACATGAAAACAAGCTCCAAAACATAACAATCTCCCACTTGAGATTGATTTCCACCGAGCAAGCTTCTTAACCCTTCACTGTCATCCACGAAGGCCAACCAAAGTTGAACATAGTTTTAGTTTATCCTGTGACTACCTTGGTCATCATGTCTGCAAGATTCTCGACCAGTATGAATCTTCTCCAACTTCAACTTATCTTCTTCCAAAGTTGTCCGATGAAGTGATATCTCAACCGTATATGCTTCATCCCGGAGTGGAAAGTAGAGTTCTTAGCTAGGTGTATAGCACTTTGAATATCACTATGCAACTTACATTCCTTCCCGCTTATGCCCCAACTCCTCAAGCAATTGTTGTAACCAAATCATCTCTTTGCTTACCTTTGTAAGCAACATACTCACCTCCGTGGTTGACAAAGCCACCAACTTCGTAGTCGTGAAATCCAGCTCACCGTTGTCCCACCTACAAAGTGTAAATATAACTCGTGCTCCTCCCTGCTATCTACATCTCCACCATGTCTCGAATCTACATAACCACGTAAAGTGGTGTCTCGATCCATCAGTAGCATAAAAGCTGTCCCCATGGTCCCTCTCAAATACCAAAGGATCCACTTTACTTGCACAATGCTCTTTACCCGGATCACTCATAAATCTACTCACAACTCCCATTGTATGGGCAATATCGTGCCTAGTGCACACCATAAAGCATACATCAAATTGCCAAGCATTGATGAGTAAGGTACCTGGACATCCGGTTTCTTTCCGCTCTATGTCATGGGACACCGCTTCTTTGATAACTTAAAATGGCTCGCCAAAGGAGTCCCAACCGGTTTAGCATCCCGCATGTTAAACCTATCCAATACCTTCTTAATGTACTCTTCCGAGATAAAGTCAGCTTCCATTCCTTCCTATCCCGAGTTATCCTCATACCAAGGATTTGTCTCTGCTGCCCCCAAATCCTTCATATCAAAGGATTCACTTAGCTGCTTTCTTGAGTACTTTTATTTCATGCATGTTTTTACCTCGCAACCAACATGTCATCAACATACAAACACAAGATAATATAACTTCCATCCTCAAATTTTTTTGTATACACGCAATGGTCGAATGACATCTAATATAACTTGCTCCATCATGAAGTTATCAAACTTCTTATACCATTGGACATGGAGCTTGTTTCAAGCCATACAAGCTCTTCTTCGCCTTACACACCATCTCCTCTTTACCTTTGACTTCATATCCTTCTCGGCTGCTGCATATATAGCTCCTCCTCTAAATCACCATGGAGAAATGCGTCTTTACATCTAACTGTTTCTAAGTGCAAGTCTTTCGCCGCCACTATTCCAAGAAAATTATCATAGAAGTCATTTTTACTACGGAGAGAAAAATCTCATCAAAATCTATACCTTGTTTCTGTGCAAACCCCTTGACCACCAACCGAGCCTTATATATTTTCTTTCCTCCTTCTTCATCTTTAACTCTGTACACCCACTTGTTTTGCAATGCTCTTTTGCCTTCCAGTAGCTTCACCAAATCCCAAGTCTGGTTCTCCATGAGAGACTTATGCTCCTCATCCATGGCTTGCTCCCACTTCTTACTGGCATCTACCTGCATTACTTCATCAAAGCTCTCTGGCTCTCCACTATCAGTGAGTAATAAATAATAAAGAGAAGGAGAAAACCATTTAGGTTCTTTTCTTACCCTAGAAGACCTCCTCATTGTAGGAGTTTGGGGTTCTTGTTGAGTAGGTTCCTGAACTGATTCATGGGTCACTTTCCCATTCGGAAGATCCTCTACCACCGCATATTCTTTCTTAGATTCTTTCCTTGTTTTCCCGCAACTACCGCTTATACATGACTTTCTCATTAAAGACCACATCCCTAGATCGAATGATTTTATTGTCCTTAATACCAAACATTTATATCCAAAGTCATCACCACCATAACCAATGAAAGTACATTTTTTTGATTTAGCCTCTAGCTTGGTCCTATCATCCTTGTCTATATGAACAAAGACCTCACATCCAAAGACTCTAAGAAATGAATAATCAACTTTCTTACCATACCAAGCCTCCTCTGTATGCCTCCATCCAAGGCACTTGAGGGTCCTTTGTTTATCAAGTACACATTGTGCTCACCACTTCTACCCAAAAAGAAAGAGGCAATCCCGCATGTATCCTCATGCTCCTAAAGACGTTCCATTATATTCTGTTCATCCTTTCGATACCCCATTCTCGCACGTGGAGTTCCCTGGAACCATCTTTTGCCTTGCATGGATTCCATTCTTAGAACAATAATCATCAAATTCATCACTGCAATACTCCCTCCATTATCTCGACTCCGAGACATTTTAACTTAAGACCTGTTTCATTCTCTACCAAGGCTTTCCATTTAACAAAAGTATCAAATACATCAGATTTGTTTCTAATACAATAAACCCAAACTTTCCTTGTTGCATCATCAATAAAAGTAACATAATAACTTGAACCCCAAGAGATGATACTTGAGCCGGCCCCCACACATCAGAATGTACCAGCTCTAACTTACTCTCTTTCTTCGTAGGTCCAACCTTGAGAAACCTTACTCGCTTCTATTTCCCATATATGCAGTTCTCACATAAATCCAAACCTGTTTTTGTATATCCAGAAAATTCTTCTTTATGATGTCCATGCCCTTATGGCTCATATGACCGAGCCTATAGTGCCATAATGTTGTATCTGCATCTAAAGCCACAAGATTACAATCATTAGTACTATCAGTGGATAAATACAAGGTTCCAACCTTCTTACCTCTTGCCACCACAAGAGCACCCTTGGTAACCTTCCAAGAGTTAGCTGTAAATATCACAGTACAACCATCACTTCCCAATTGCCCCACCGATATCAAATTTCTCCTTAATGTAGGCACATGTCTGACATCCTTCAATAGCCATGTATTCCCATTCTGCATCTTAACCTGAATAGAACCTTTTCCAACTATACTGCAAGGCTCATCATCACCAAGAAAAACATGCCCAAAATCCCTCAACAAAATCAACAAAATAATGCCTATGTGGAGTAGCATGAAAAGAAGCCCTTGAATCTAAAACCCAAGATTCAGTAATATTATGCAAAGAAAGAATCAAAGCATCCTGACATACATTACCCGATGCCACATTTACCTCCTTGTTTTCTTCCTGTTTTTTCTTCTTGTCTCAAAGCTCCCAATAGTCCTTCTTTCGCATGCCCGTGACTTTTTCCACAGTTCCAACATACAATCTTGCTCTTGGATTTTGACCTTGCCCGATCTTTCGATTTTCCACGGTTTCCTCTATTCTTCTGTCTCCCTCTAGTTTCCATTGTCAAAGCATTCCCTGAAGTAGAAGATTCCCTGAGCTTTTTCTTCGCATTTCCTCACTTAGAATCACCCCTACAACATCCTCAAACTTCAACTTCGATTTAGCTGGAACCGAGTTGCTTACCGCCATTACCAGGCTATTCCAACTTTTAGGTAAAGAGCATAGAATTAATAAAGCCCTAACTTCTTCATCAAATTCTATCAGAATCAAGCTAGCATATTCACAACCGTATTGAAATCATTTAAATGATCTGCTATTGAACTATTCTCAGACATCTTCATATTAAATAACTTTTTCATTAAAAATATCTTGTTAGAGGTAGAGGGTTTTTCATATAACTTCCCTAATGCATCCATTAGATCTTTTGTAGTCTTTTCCTTTGAAACATTAAATAATACCGAAGATGCAAGCATAGCCGGATCGTTCCAAGTGCCTTCCGATCCAATAAATCCCATTCCGCATCTCTGTCATACTCGAGGGTTTGTTCACCTTCTCGCACAACGGAGTATAAAGATCCTTTTGATAAAGGTAATCTTCCATCCGCATCTTCCAAAGACAAAAATTTTGCCCATTGAATTTATCAACCCTAGATCTTCCATCATCTCGCTATAGCTCCCACTCAAGCCAAAAACTTTCCCCGTGATTCAACACTTCAAAGAAACCAAACCAAGGCTATGTTACCAATTGTTAGGAAGTAAGAGATAAAATATGTGGAATAATCCCTTACAGAATCGCAACAGTAGAAACTAATATGCATAAAATATTACAGATCTCAAATAAAAGTGCAAAATAAATAACACAACATAGAGAGACAATATTTAACATGGTTCACCCAATATGGGCTACGTCCACCAAGAATCACTTGCTCAGATTTTATTACAAGCCTCCACTCTCTCAATATAATACCTAGATCTGTTTGGAGCTATGCTCAACAAACTCTACATAATTCACACCCGAATTCAAAGCACATCTGCAATACATTTGCTTGTCTATCTATCATATGCATAAGACCATATAAATAGACAATTGCTTAAGCAGTTTGATACAAAACCGTGGGTATCAAAACCATGGGCAAAACCGTGGGTATTAAAACAATGGGAAAAAACGTGGGTATCAAAACAATGGGTACCGAAAAACCATGGGCCCAAAAACAGCCCATAACGGTTACCCATTACCCATGGGTTAATAAACCACCCATGAAAAAATTTCTTGGGGCTTTGCCCGAACCCCTGACCCGCCACCGCGAGTGGGATCGCCAAAATACCCGAGTGTAACACATGAAGGTGTACCACACTCTAACATGAAAACAGCTCCACAAACATAACACCCATTGCCTCGAATTGATTGGACCAAAAGAGAGGAATTTTATCTTGATAATAAGAATCAACCGATTCTTGAAAGGAGCATATACTAGTATAAATTACAATCAATTCAAGATCACACCTCAGGATCACAAAAATTTCCAACTCGAGGAGGTCTCCAGTCAACCAAATCTCCTTCTCAATCAACCTCCATGCCATCTAGTCAAATGAAACAAGCAAGAAAGGAGTGGTTCCAAAATTCACTTCATCAAGAATGTGTCATGAGGTGAAGAATCTAAG
Source organism: Taxus wallichiana var. yunnanensis (assembly GCA_018340775.1). Lineage (NCBI taxonomy): Eukaryota > Viridiplantae > Streptophyta > Pinopsida > Cupressales > Taxaceae > Taxus > Taxus wallichiana. The sequence goes on along the minus strand of CM031239.1, from coordinate 950,632,168 downwards.
GGTCCTAGCCCCTGCGAAGGAAGAGAGCGTGTATCAGGATTTTCCACTTCAAGTAGAGATTCTTCTACTCACATTACAAACAATCCTCAACCATGCCTTGCATAAGAGTCCACTTAGGTGCAGGTAGTCCAAATATCGAACACTTCGGAACCTACAGTTCATGAAGAGATTTCCCAAAATATCCCAAATGATCAAGAGGTGGATATCGAGGTTATTTCTCTTGAAATTGAGGTCATGGAAAGGATTCTTGCAGAATCTCATGATGTCGAGAACAATGAGAATGTTGCTTCGGGCTCTAGGCTTTTGTATGCAAAAATAGTGAATGATACTCCTTTCGGGTTGATTGTGAAATCAAGAAAAGGAAGAGGGTTGTCAAGGCAATTGACATTGACTTTGATGCCCTTTTCAAACTTTCAAATGACGTCATTCCCAAGAAGCCTAAAGTGCTTTCCCAAATAATGGTGGATAATGATGGAAACAAATTTGCGCAGATCTTGCCATCCCACAAGTTGACAAGGAGCGTGATGCCATGACATCTATTGATTATGAAGTTTCCAGACTTGGACTTGGGAAGCCCACATTGGAAAGTGACATGGCGATGGCCCGATATTCAATTGATATCAAGCTAAAGAGACTTGAGAAATATGTCTCTTAACTCTCACCAAGGTTGAAAAGAATCAATTGGTGGAATATGTTCAACATCTGATAAATCCCATATCATCCACTTTCCCAATACTCGATGTAGTGGCTGCCCCTGATGAAGAAACTCTCAATTTATCAAAAGAAATAAACACATTGGGCCATGTCACTAAAACTTGGCTTTCAGAGATTCTCGTTTTAGGCCAAGAGACGATCAAAACATTCAGGTTAAGCTCCATGAAGATGTTAGTGCATATCTTGATCCAATTCTTTCTTTTAAGGAAACTTTTGTTTCTAACATATCAAATTTGGATGAGATATTGCCCAATCTACATTAGATGACGAGTATGGAGTCCTCAATTTTAGCCATTGAAGGAATTCTTGAATTTGAATGTCGAGGGACATGTTTTCTTTGGCGTCTACATTTCAAATCAAGAAAGAAATTCTATGATCCATTATGAGAGCGTATGCAATGAATCCTTCACTTCATAATAATCTTGATTCAAGAATTCATAATCGAGATCCTTGTAATCTCGTAAATGAGCATAATCAAAGGTGTTCATCGAAACATGTGGAAGAGTAATTTCCACAATTGTTAAAGGACATGTATACTCCCGCCATCAATTTATCTTCAACTCAAATGGAGCGTTGCATCAAATTAAAGAACTTGTTTGAGAATGCTCAATCAAAGATGGTCAATCTGAATGATATGCCAAGTAGGATCTTGGAATCGTAGGTATTTTGTGAGGCTATTCTTTGACCAAATGAACCTCCAGAAGAAGAAAATATGTTCAAAACATTGGGAAGGTTCAAATCCTTTCAATTGGCAAAAGTGGCAGATCCTAATTTCACCAATGGTTCAAGGAGATAGTTTTCTTGGTATCTAACAAAGTGGGAGAGTCCATTTCTCATACGTTTGAGATAGGCGGACCCCATTTCAATGGATAAGGCACTAGTTATTGTCATATGTTTTAAAAGTGGAATTTTAAAAAAAAGATGTTATTGAGTTTACTTTCGAAAAATTGTGGATAACTTAGGTGGTTTCTATTTTTAGTTGCTTTTAATAAGGTTGGTTGAAAAAGTCAAAGTCACTTAAGTGCCTTATTTAATGTTCATGTAAAACCCTAACTACTTTGTAACCACCTTTTGGGTTATAAAAGGAAGTTAGGGGCTCATTTGTAAAGGTGACTTTGGGAGAGGAGAAGAAAATAATTTTGTATGCAAACTTTACTTCAAAGAAAGAAAATTTGTGTTCTTTTGAGAAGACATTTTGGAGTTAATGAAATATGAACTTTGTGTCCCATTCATTGTCTCTTATAGCATTTGATGTTCTTGGAGAGTAGTTGTTAACTTGGTTGTCTTCTTCATGGCTCATTAGATGTTAGTGTTTGAATCTTGCATGCAAATAGTGTCTTTGATCTTATTGTCAACGTTATTGACCGTTGTTCTAGTTCACAAAGTGATCAAACTCGATTATCTACTTGCTCACATGTGTTCCCTTTTACTCATTCTCGTTTAGCTAATGCAAACTCCGTTTTATTTTTGTTAGTTATTTATTGTTCTTCTCCATGCAATATTAGGCTCGCTTTTACCTAACCTGTAGACACCAAATTCGTGTCTCACGACCCTCGTGACCCGCATCCCATTTCGCAACCTAACCTCATTACCTAAACTTTACACAATTATTTATTAATTACCTTGTAATTGATAAATCCACATCACCTTACCCGCCACCTCACTTTGCCACCTCATCATGACCTAGCCCTAACCCTAAACTAACCTAATTAAGACCCATGACTTCAGTCCAGACTCACATCCATAACTAATGCCTCCTTACTCGTTCCAAAAGCCGACCTTCTAGCCACTTTCCACCAAGCCCCCGCAACTGATCTCTCCAAAGGAGAAGTTAGGGGAAGGTGGGCTATTTTAGTAAAAATAGCCTACTTTTTCCCTTACCGATCCGGTTCTACTCGATCTGTCCAGAAGCTACGCAACCGCCATCGGTTCCTGTAAATGGGCTCCAGAAACCAAAACAACGGATTGGAATTTCATTTGGAGATCAGTCAAAGGATTTTTACGGATAAACAGAGAGCATCCACAAGCGAGAACAGAGTCCAGATCTTCATTGAGAGCAGGATCCACGAGTCAAGAAACCAGTGTTTCCTGAACCAAGGAGATCAACTTGCCTCTCACAACCAAAACACGAGAATGTAAGTCGGATCTTACATGTCCTTTTGTTATAACATTTATTATGCTTCTTGAATCTCCTTCCTCCTAAATCCGTTTCAATCCACTACCCAACGTGCCATTGCATCTAACTATCATTATTTCACTCTAATCATCCCATTTCCTAATACCATCCAAAAAACCATCTATGCGCAAACACCATATCTGTGTGGAAGAAGATCCTATAACCCACCGGTATCGGTTATCAGTAACCGGCATCGGTCATCAATAACCGCCATCGGTTCCTCTGATCAAAATTTTATCAATTAAAACCCCCTTTGCCCCTATTCAACAGTTTAACAAAATAATTTAATTGATATTTTGCAGTCTTTTGTGTTAATTCATATTAGCAGGGGAACTGACCACCTTCGAAGGGAAGTTTTATATTTCCTGGGCCCAAGGTAGTTTCCTCATTTATTGTTTAATCAAAATCTTGTGGTCTTGTGTTCTTATTTGCAGGTAGTCCTTCCAAGACAAAAAGGAGTTCTCCGCAGTCAGCCTGATCTTTCTCTACGGTACGCGCACACCATCTCGACATTCATGGTATTCCTCCTAACCCTAACCTCATCTGGCTAAAAGGAATGAAAGGATGAGAAGCAACTCTATTTTTAGCAAAACATTCCGAGCGAAACATTTTAAATATGGTGGGACCATTTTGGGTTTTTTCTCTTGCTTATTTTCATTTGCATATGAGACTTGTGCATTGTTGTTTTTGTTATATATTTAGTAAAGAATTTGTCTTGCTTTCCTGGTTTCGCATTAGTGAAAGTCATCTCTCTTGCTTCATCGAATATAATTTTCGATTTGGGTTTAAAACACGTGCATTACATTCCTTGTTGTTCTCAATTCTAGTGAACATAGATTAAGTAACAGGTCGTACACGTGGGGGTGATATCCACGGTATTGACAGGAAATTAACCTTAGTTTCACTACACAACACATACCGAATCACTTCACAATTAACACAACAGCTCAAACATCCCCCTTTTCCGCGGTATTCCTCCGCCCGATTGAGGTAACCTTATAAGCCAAAACAAACTTCACATTTCCCTAGGTCTTGTTGTTTAGGATTCGACATCATCTTACATCTAAAGGCATAAGCCCACGATAACTAAAATTAACCCTAGGGTTAGTCTTTAGATTTGCGTGTGCCTCTTTGCTTGTTTTCAAATCCTCGTTTTCTGTCATACTTTGTCTTCGTGGATCAATAAGTTGATAAACATACTCAACGTTGCTAAAATCAAATTAGCAGCTTTATATCTTTTTCTTATCCTAGACTTTTGACACGGCATCGGTTAAGGGACCGACGTCGTTTGCTGTGGACCGACACCGGTTACTAAACCGATATCAGCATCGTCTCCATCAGCCCCCGACAAACCAAAGAACTTGCCAAATTCATCATTTTGAGGTTGTTTTTGTTCTTGATAGATTCAAACTTTCGTGTGTCCCGGTCTATGGTTGTCATCACTTGGAAGCAAGCGCCGCCATGGTTTCACATGCCCGCTCTGTGTCTTTGCCTCGAATCACCCCTTCACATTCTATAGGGAACCCTACGGACACCAAGTGAGATCCCCAAATTCCTCGTAGGAGACAAGGACTTTGCCAAATTTCGGATGCTAATCCTAGCGTACAGACAATACTATTTGTCTCATACCCTCGACCGTATGCCCGATGGTCGGCTCCTTATCGGGCATGCCTATTAGTATAGCTGCTCATTTAGCTCCCACTCCTCCCGATAACAATACCTTACTTCTCGCATCACTAGCCCCGTCTCCCAATCCGGCAAACACTTTCGCAGAGGTTCATACGACCCCGATTAGCTTTCCTTTGGTTAACCTCGACCCCACGTATCGTTACCACCAACTAACCCGCCCTATCTCATCTCTTTCGAGACCACTCCATTCATGACTTACTCTCTGCCACCTATTCACACGAGCTTTCCTTCTCAAGCTCCGCCTTACCTTTTCATTCCCATACACGTATCCAAAGAACCTCAACACCTTATATGGGACATCCCTATTCTGTCAGGCACCATCATCTCATCCAAATCCACAGATTTCATCAAACAAATGATGGACAAAATGCAAAACCACGGAGGCTTCCGTTTAGAAGTCGTAGCGCTTTGACATACGAGCAAGTTTGTCGAGAGCCCATTCACCCTTCTGTCCCTCTTCGTTCATATCCTCCTCAATGGGAGTTCCAAAGTTTACTCATTAACAAGAAAGAGGATCCTCAAAACACTTGCGATCATTTAGACATGCTTGTTATTTGATTGCCCATGATGATGCTCTTGTTACTCCGCACCTTCCCATGTCCTTATCGTGACTCGCCTTGAGGGTACAGTGCTTTAACTCCAAAGACTCAATCTTTCTTTTAACCAATCGCCCAATCTTTCTTGGATCATTTCTCCATTAACATTGCCAAGAAAGTATCTATTACCGACCTCTATGCCATCCGACAATTTGAAGACGAATCTATCACAGATTTCGTTGGACGATGGCGGGGTCTTATCAACCAACTCACGTATGCCTTGCCTCAAACCAAACTCATCGAACTATTTACGCGGGCCTGCGCTAAGCACATCTCCCCTACCCTCCAAATTCAAACTTTCCGCACATTCGACGAGGCCTTTACCATGGCTCGGAAACTAGAAATTCGAGCCTTAGAAGAAGAGAAATTGCGGTTGCGTAACAAAAACCCCAATTTCCGAACTCCTGATTCTACCAACAAGCCAAACACCGCCACTCCTCACGCGTCCACTTCTTCTAAATCAAAAGGAGCTGTCCACGCGGTAATGGTCAAATCTCAAACACCGTCCAATACTCCGCCGAAAACCACTTATAAGTACAAAGCCGAGCCCACCAATTACACTCCCTTGGGAGAAACTTATGGCGTCATCCTGGAAAAATTGCTCAAAGTCGGGCTATCACCTGCCCCCTCGTTAAACCTCACTCGGGTTTGATTCCACCCGCAAGCAATACCTTCCCGGTACAAAGAAAATGACTTTTGTAATTTTCACCGCGTAAAAGGACATAGTCATGAAAACTGCAAGATGTTGAAAAACATAGTGCAGGAAATGGTTGACGCAGGGGATATAACCCTCGATAATCCTAATGCCCCCGCTAACCGAAATCTGAAAATTTCAACAAGCCATTCCCGAATCACTCGCCCAATAAAGAACGTGAACCAAGATATCTTAGCCGAGGAGAGTGTTCATGAGATCCATGCATTTCTCGATTCTCACCAAAAGCCTCTATTGAAATTTTTAAATCAAGCCTCTCCACCAACACAGGAGTTTGAACCTCCTTCACCACCATCAAGCCAAAGTGAAATCATTCCTTTACCCATAGAAGAGTTAACTGCCCGGACTTCTCTTCTTATCAACAAGTCTTCTTACACCACATCCCTACAAGACTGTGAGCGGATGCTATCTAATTTATCTATTTCCCAAACGTCCCCTTCTACCACTCTTGCTACACAAGAGGAAGGCCCGCCACTCCTTTTGACATCCTTAGACGAGAAATCTCTTACACTAACATCACCACATTCTTTAAACGTGACAGATCCCCTCGAACACGCCCTCCTACCTATTAGTCCCTCATCACCTAAATCTTTTCAACGACCGGTTGACCTCTTAACATCTATTGATACAGTGCCTCATCTACCTCCTGTGTCACACCCGCAGTGGACTGGAATTACAACCCACCTTTCTTCCGTACAAAAATTACAAATCACACTGAGACATTGTCATTCCGCGGAAGATAGACAGCCCTATGGGAACGTTTGAGTACCCTTTTTCTACTCAAATGCAAATGACCGATCCCGATGTCTCCACCATATACCCAAGTGCTTACGTGCTTAAAATGCCCCCTGTTCTCACCTTCACCCCCTCACCTCTACCAAATGCCCGTCCACTTCTATCAACTTAACCAGATCTTCCCATACGCTGGGACCTCACCAATGCCAGTCTAACACACCCACCTAAGCGACTCGATCTATCCAAAATAAATCCACGCCGCCACCTAGGAGACAAACTCAATCCGTCCCCTCTGTCACAATCAAAACCATCATCGCCATACCTACCTTCCATATTGGGACCCCATCCCTCTACCTTACATCAATATATCATACCTCCCGCGTTTTTCTTCCAGAACAACTTACGCCCCTTCGCACCTATACAGAAATTCCAGTGGTATAAGCAACACCGCCACTCCGCGTATCATGTCCACCTATCAACCTTAAACAAATTCCATCATCAAAAATTTGTTTTCCTACCCTATTTCCCCGTGGTTGCTTTTCGATACCACATCATCTCGTCCTCATCATCCAACATAGCTTTCTGCGCAAAGAAATCACGTTTAGTAAAAACCATGTATCAACACCCTTCTAAATAAACCACCACCCGTGCGGGTAACCAATCATGCCCAAACATTACCAAAACCCGCATAATCAATACCTCATCCTCTCCTAATTTTGACCCACTCAAAGGATCTTACGCTAAAATCCTTCTATGTTGGTGGAGAATGCGACCATTTCCCTACCTCCACTTAGACCTTATGACCCGTCTAAGCCCCGACCTATGGGTTACAATGAGTCTAAAATCTGCGCTTATCACCACACGCCAGGACATGATGTGGAGGGATGCAAAGCTCTAAAAACCATCCTTCGCACCACCTCTCCCGGATAGAAAGATTAAGAAAGACAACTTACGAAGGGAGAGACCTTTAGTTTCCATTCCCTCTCCTATACCATCTGTCCCCGCCTCACCAAGATCTATCATTATTACAACCCCACCTCTTGAAGACCATGAGTTATCCCCACCATCTTCCTCATCTCAGGTCTACGAGATTAATATGATTAGTGTCGCTACTCGAGGGCGTAAAAACAATGGGAAAGCAAAAGAAAACACACCTGCGGCATCTCTTTCTCCGTCAAACATCCCGATTGCACCACCACCTAAAGTGGTCATTCGCGGACCCGCCTATCCTGTCTCTAATGGCATTACCCACCGAAATATGATTAAACAGCTTCACCAATCGCCCGTAAAATGACATTGTATGACCTCATCTGCACTTCGAATCTCATCGACAAGCTCTCGTTGAGATCCTTCAAGGGATAGAGGTTTTACCTAATGAAACCCTGCCTGTCGCCTCCATTCTAACACCCAATCACGTTGCTTCTCTCACCAAACAACCCATCGCGCCCCAACCACTTCGTCTCACAGTATAACAAGTCGCTGCATCTGGGCTCAAGATGAAATTGTCGACTTTGGTGGAAGATCGACTGACTGCCCTTTTCATCTCCGCTTACGTCCGGGCATTCGAGTACGTCCGGTTATGATTGACGGGGCGCTAGCCTAAACATCATCTCTTCAAAAGCCTTCCAAAACAGATGAACATCCCTTCTAGTTGCATGTGTGCCAACCCCATCATGTTGCGGTCATTCAATGACGCTATTACTTCTACCTTAGGCACCGTGATCCTCAACATTCGCGTAGGACCACGTACTTTACCCGAACTCTTCTATGTCTTGGAGGGAGAGTTCCAATATAATATATTGCTGGGTCGTCCTTGGATCCGAGCCATGGGATGCGTTCCCTCAACATTACATAGATGTATAAAATTTGAGTACGAGGGGAAGTCTTACACCGTAAAAGCTGACCCTCCCCCCTTTAAAACCTGCAATATGTTATACCGCCCTAACGATGTGCTTATACCAATCAAGACACCCATACATTCAACCCAACCATCCTCCTCAAATGTACCTCAACCATCCACCTCAACCGCGCCTACGCCTTCAATTGATGAAACCACCATCGCAAAAACCACTTCCCTTCCCGCAGCTAACATTCCAACCTCCGACCCCTTAGTAGATGTTTTTCACACCTTACGTTACTGGGAGTATCGCTATATAACGTTAGTTCTTTCCCTACCCCGCAGGAGTACGGACAATTACATGCACATCCCACTCTACGACCGTCGCGTGGGGAGATAATCTCTTACGGACCACCCCATTCGCTTCACTAACCTAACGTATGGGGGTGTGACGCATCCTCCATTACCCCCGAACCTCCTCTTGTGGTTCCTTTCCCAATCCGATTTTCAATACTTGACAAATCGTCGTTTCACTCCCTCACCTTCTTGACTCACTTTGCGTGAAAGGCTTTGGTTTTGGCCTTTACGAACAAGGCCGACATACACTCATTCCCGTGACTACCCGTAAACATAATGATCGCAAAGTGGTCTCGGTTTTCCCGAACACCTACACAGGAGACACCTCCGTCGGCCTATATCCTAGAAGAAGAAGACGTCGCCAGCCCTACCAAACCATCATCACCCACTTTGCCATCATCACCCGAGTAATCTATGACCCGAATCTATCTCTCCTAACTTTTTTTTTTCATAAATGTCATCTTCATAGGTCCTCTCACTTATCAACGTGATAATGAGGACCCATCCTCTCTTCCCTTCTTTATCCGAGATATGATCAAGAGGATTCGCCTTTGATTAATGTTGTTGAATGCCAGGATGATGACTCCATCCTCACTTACCTTGGCGCGGATGATTCTTATATTCAACGAGCCTTACCATCTGAAACCCAAACTATGCCGCAATCTAACTATATAGAAATCAATATTCACACGGAGGAGGATCCTCACATTGTGAAGATTGGACAATCCCTTAACACATCAGAACAAGCCGCCTTTACTACTTTCTCCGTGCTCGCAACCAAGCTTTCGCATGGTCTTACGCCTGACATGCCTGAATTGATCCTACCATCGCCGTCCATAACATCACCTAAACCCGATTCCAAACTCGGCAATCAAACAAAAATTGAGAAAAATGCATCCACGCATTTCTCTCTTGGTCAAAGAGGAGCTCCAACGACTCCGCTTCTGTTTCCTTCATTTTGCTATTGACTATCCTCAATGGATTTCTAACATCGTACTGCTCATTACTAAAGCGGCAGAGGGGACTTCGAGATATGCATGATTTCAGGATCTTAACCTCGCTTGCCCCAAGGATGACTTCCCCCTCCCAAGTATTGATCAACTTGTTGATCTCACTCATGTGAGCCATGAAATGCTTTCTCATGGATGGCTTTTCAGATACAACCAAATTTTGGTTGCCCTTCGCCGATCAAGCACAAACCGCCTTCATAACTCCTCGGGAACCTTCATTATCGTGTCATGCCATTTGGCCTTAAGAATGCTTGGTGCTACCTATCGGGCGGGCTATGACCTACATTTTTCATGACATTATGCACACTATCCTTGAAGACTATGTCGACGATCTTCTCGGCAAGTCTAAACATCGTAGTGAACATCTCGATGTTTTAATCCATTATTTTGATCACCGTTATAATATTTTGTCCGCCTTCAACCGAAGAAATGTGTCTTTGGTGTTCTTTCTGGAAAACTTCTTGGCTTTATCGCTCTTTGCGTGGCATTGAGGTCATCCATCTAAAGTCAAAGCTATCCTAGAAATGCCCCCACCCAACAATCTCAAACAATTGCGTAGTTTACAAGGTAAGCTCCAATCTATCCGACGTTTCATCTCCCAAATCTGGATCGATGTCAACCTTTCCATCACCTCCTTAAAAAGGATATTGATTCCAATGGAGCGAAGAATGTCACCAAGCCTTCAAGCTCTCAAATCCTATCTCTTGCAAACCACTGTGCTTATCCCACCCCAAGACGACCGCCTTCTACCTTTACCTTTCCGCCACCGACCACGCTGTAGGAGCCATGCTTGCACATCGTGACTCTGAGAATCACGAACAAGCCGTTTATTATATAAGTCGTACTTTGGTGGACTATGAGACTAGGTACACACATGTAGAAAAATTGTGCCTTGCCCTATCATTCGTGGCCACCAAACTCCGACACTACCTTCTAAATCACAAGACTTTCGTCATCACCAATACAGACCCCATCCATTACATGTATGCCAAACCTCATCTGAACCAACGCATTGCTAGATGGCTCATGCTTCTTCGCCGACTCGACCTTGAGTTTATCACCAAAAATCAATCAAAGGACAAACCATCGCGGACCAACTTGGACGCTCCTTTATCGGGAACAATTTACCAATTTCACATTTCCCGATGAACTCATCGCTACTCTTTCCATCACGGAGGAGTCGTACCCAATGACCCTCTTCTTCGATGGATCTAAATGCAGCAGCACGGCGAGGAGCCGCCGTTGTTCTCATTCCTCAATGTCTGAACCTATGCCTCTTTCATTCGGCTTGATTTCCCTTGCACTAATAATACAATGGAATACGAGGCCTCTTGCTCGGTCTCCAAGTTGCGTTACACTTAGGTATCAAATCTATCAACATTTTTGGCGATTTTCAATTGGTAGTCAATCAAGCTATGGGCGTCTACCAATGCAAAAATGAGGAACTTCAAAAATACAAACACTACGTGGATTCACTTCTAGCCTTATTTACCCACTATTCTATACAAACCATTCCCTCGCTCCACTAACAAATTTGCCAGTGATACTATGGCTTGCTTAGCCTGCAAATTCCCGCCGCGCCAATCGACTTCGAATTATTCGCCGTGGTCCAACAACTTTTGCCCCATCCTATTCAACCCGGTAGTTTGTATGATAAATACCGTGTCCACTAATTCACAGATACTAGTACCACCAATTCCACGACTACCTTGCATAATCTCTGTCCTCCCACCTGACCTTACTAGTAACGGCAAACGTGCTTTTCTTAAAAGTGTTTCGCGTTATGTTGTCATGGGGGACTCCTCTATAAACGTGGCTTTGATGGCATCCCTCTTCGCTGCCTAATCAGGCGCTGAGGCTATCATACTCATACCATCCAACAGTCCATGACGGTGATTCGTGGCGGACATTTTAAGCGGCCTTGCACGTGTGGCCAAACGAATCCCTTCGCTTGGTTATTATTGGCCTACTCTAAATAACGCATCGCTACTTAATATGTTAAGCATTGTGTTATGTGTCAAGAACATGCCAACCTTCAACATACTTAGCCACCCGCCTTCCAGATCGCTCTGAGATTTTGGCCCTTCTCACAATGGGGTTTAGACCTTATTGTGAGATTCACCAACCTCTTCACAACGTCACCGTTGGATAATCACACACCGAATATTACACAAAATGGGTGGAGGCTATTCCACTCCCATTTCAATCAAAAAAGAAAAATTGTCGTAGTTCATTAACCACACATTATCTGGCTGCTTTTGGTGTTCCTCATCGCCCGAGCAGATAATGGAAAATCTTTCAAAAACAAGTTGTTGCAAGACCTTCGTGACAACTTTGGTATCAAACTTAGTTTCTCATCACCTTACTATCCACAAGCCAATGGGTAAGCCGAGTCCTCTAATAAAACACTAACCAAAATCCTCATGAAAGTTGTCAATGAATCCGGAAGAAATTCGCACGATCACATTCCCTTTGCCCTTTGGGCTTATCGACAAGATTCGTACCTCCTACTAATGCCACACCTTTTCTTTGGTATACGGCATCGGAGGCTCGCTTTTGCCTCTCAAATACAAATACCTCCCTTAGAATATCTCTTCGAGGATATTCTCACCAACGATGATTTCCCGCATGAGAACGGTTAGCCCAATTTTGGAGCTGATTTAACGCCGCCTTGACTCTTGATCACCTTCAAATCTATCAAAAACGCATTAAACGTGCTTATGATAAAAGTTTACTTCATAGAGCGTATTTTTAAGGTTGGTGATCTTGTTCTCAAAGAGAATCAACATGTAACCAAACTCTAAAAGAGCAAACGTGGAAAATTTGCTCCCAATTGGATTCAGGCCTTATATAATCACTCACACGGCATGGATCTGGCATTTATCGCTTAGCCTTCGCTAATGGTAAAACTCGAACACTAACCCTTAATGCCTTCGTGATCTTCGACCATTCTAGATCATTGGAAATTAGTGTTATATCACTTCTTATCCACCTTCGCGCTCGTCGCCAGAGCTCACTTACCCACTACATACACTC
>CM031239.1:950603283-950619206 GCA_018340775.1 Taxus wallichiana var. yunnanensis | reverse complement strand
TCTACCCAACTTTCACCCCATTCTTTGCCCTTATTTACTCGCTTCTCTTTTTCACCAATATCGCTCCGTCCACCTTTGCCGCACAACATCCGTTCACTTGTCCAGCTCCCGACCTACGGCCTCGCCCCTACCTATTTGGCCCGACCTAAGGCCTCAACCTACCTATTTGGCCCGACCCAAGGCCTCAACCTACCATTCAAATTCCGACCTAAGGCCTCAACCTACCAATCGCTCCGACCCAAGGCCTCAACCTACCAATTCGCCCGACCCAAGGCCTCAACCTACCTATTTGGCCCGACCCAAGGCCTCAACTCTACCAATTGGCCCGACCCAAGGCCTTAACCTTACCTATTGGCCCGACCTAAGGCCTCAACTCACCATTCTCGCTTCCGACCTAAGGCCTCAACCTACTAATCGCCCGACCCAAGGCCTCAACTCTACCAATCGGGTGGCCCGACCCAAGGCCTCGCCCTACCTATTTAGCCCGACCTAAGGCCTCAACTCTACCTATTCGGCCCGACTTCTAAGGCTCTCAACCTACCACCTGCCCGACCCAAGGCCTCAACCTACCTATTTGGCCCGACCCAAGGCCTCAACCTACCATTCGGCCCGACCTAAGGCCTCAACCTACCAATTGGCCCGACCCAAGGCCTCAACCTACCAATTGGCCCGACCCAAGGCCTCGCCCTACCTATTTGGCCCGACCCAAGGCCTCAACCTACCTATTGGCCCGACCCAAGGCCTCGCCCTAACAATTTGACCCGACCCAAGGCCTCAACCTACCCACCTAACCTGACCCAGGGCCACCGCCCAACCACTTGGCCTGACCCAAGGCCGTATCACTTCCATACCATACCCACAATCAACGTTTTATTTTATACATCCATCATGTACCTTGTGTTCAATCGAGCTCACTTGTTCGTGTTTTAGCATGATTAGTGGTCTCGACTTGATCTGTCGACCAGCCTTTGCCTGCACTTAGACCGTGATATTTATCTCAACCAAACCAACCTTTGCATCGCCGAACATGCCTAAACGCTCCGGTACCTTACCTCGTTATATACCCCTGAGCTACTTCTATGCCTGATACAGGATTATATCACCCTTGTTTGGATAAACTATCGACCTTTGCCTATACATTGTTTGGTTTCATAGTCAAATCATGTACCCTAGTCGATACTTATTGCATTTCAACATGCGTCGCTTCCTTGGACCTACCCCACCACCTTACCATCCTCTACCACATATACCCTTTATCAACCCTATCCCCGATTTCCCGCTCACTCAACTGCGTGATAGATTTGAGGGGGATTACCTATATCCTTAACATGAGAAACCACTTCATATTATTGTCCGCACAGCGACTTTACGTGAACAAGCTACACACGACAATAAGGGCTAATGTAGACACCAAATTCGTGTCTCACGACCCCTCGTGACCCGCATCCCATTTCAGTAACCTAACCTCATTACCTAAACTTTACACAATTATTTATTAATTACCTTGTAATTGATAAATCCACATCACCTTACCCGCCACCTCACTTTGCCACCTCATCATGACCTAGCCCTAACCCTAAACTAACCTAATTAAGACCCATGACTTGGTCTAGACTCACATCCATAACTAATGCCTCCTTACACGCAAAAGCCGACCTTCTAGCCACTTGACTCAAGCCCGCCAATCGATCTCTCGGGAGAAAGCAGGGAAGGTGGGCTATTTTAGTAAAAATAGCCTACTTTTTCCTTACCGATGCCGGTTCCTACTCGACCGCCGTCGGTTACGCAACCGCCATCGGTTCCCTGTAAATGGGCTCCCCAAACCAAAACAACGGATCGGAATTTCATTTTGGAGATCAGTCAAAGGATTTCTGGATAAACAGAGAGCATTGCGAGCGAGGAACAGAGTCCAGATCTTCACTTGACAGAGCAGAGACGAGTAAAGAAACCAGAAGTGTTTACAACCAAGGAGATCAACTTGCCTCTCGGTCAAAACCAGTAAGTCAGATCTTACATGTCCTTTTGTTATAACATTTCTTATGCTTCTTGAATCTCAGTCCTCCTAAATCCGTTTCTGAATCCACTACCCAACGTGCCATTGCATCTAACTGTCATTCTTTCACTCCTAATCATCCCATTTCCTAATACCATCCAAAAAAGCCAGCTATTACAAACACCATATCTACCAAGAAGATCCTATAACCCACCGGTATCGGTTATCAGTAACCGGCATCGGTCATCAATAACCGCCATCGGTTCCTCTGATCAAAACCAGAAAACCAGCCTTTCCCCCTACCCAGTTTAACAAAATAATTTAATTGATATTTTGCAGTCTTTTGTGTTAATTCATATTAGCAGGGGAACTGACCACCTTCGAAGGGAAGTTTTATATTTCCTGGGCCCAAGGCAGTTTCCTCATTTATTGTTTAATCAAAATCTTGTGGTCTTGTGTTCTTATTTGCAGGTAGTCCTTCCAAGACAAAAAGGAGTTCTCCGTAGTCAGCCTGATCTTTCTCTACGGTACGCGCACACCATCTCGACATTCAACAGGTATTCCTCCTAACCCTAACCTCATCTGTTTCTAAAAGGAATGAAAGGATAGAAGCAACTCTATTCCCGGTGGCTCGAAACATTCCGAGCGAAACACTAACTCTTGCATGTTCTTTCCATTCATTCCTTTCCATTCCTTTCCTTCATTCCATTCCACCCCCTCATTCACTTTTCTTTCCATTGATGTTCCAAAACACCCCCATACATTTGAATTTAAATAATGTTTTCAATAAAAGCAAGTCCTTTTTGAGGAGGGATGTCCTGTTGCATGCATGCGTGCAAATCCATATGCTAACAAAGCCACAACCAATTTGAGGTATTGGATGAACTTATCTCAATTGAAGGCAATGATTAGCACCTAAATCCGGGGTACAACCATTCAGGCAAAAACACACATGATTTCAATGCAAGCTCATTTTGTAAGTTCTGTGAATGGGTAATGATTTTCATTTCTTTTCGTTTCTACAAATTTCCTTCTTTATTTTGCATCCTATATTCTGTTCTAAATTACTGACTTGTTTACAAGTACAGATCTGTGCAATTATGTGTTTTTATTTTATAAGTTCCTATGGATTTCAAGCAACAAACCTCTGAGAGGAAAATCTTTTTACCCCTGGTCGGCATCCTAGAGACTGAAACGTATGTCGAAGATAGGAGATGGTTTCAGGAGGTCTCCAGCTGCCTGTGAGTAGCTTAAAATCATTGGAAAAACACAACTAAATTTTGTCTACCGAAGCCCAAAAACTAATATTGGCCCATTCATAACTTTCCATAAGCCTCTAAAAGTCAAAGACAAACCCTAGAATATTCCATTTTTTCAATGAAATTTGTTTTTGTACAGAAATGCCTCCTTTTCCATACCATTCCTTTTTAAAATTGTCTCTCCACCCATGTACCTTAGAAACCATGAAGATGAGGAGTCAAGCCAAGATTGCAAGAAGAGATCTTTAGAGAAGACACTCGCTTTGGAAGCTCTCTATTTGATGAGTGTAAGGACCAACAAATGCATGGATGGGACGTTAGAAAACCAAAATTTGAAGCTCTTGTCTGTAGCTATAGAGATATTTTGTGAGGGCAGCTGCAAAGAAGCATAAATTTCAGGTACATCAGTTCATTATCGGCCTTACAATCACTAAGAAGAATGGACAACCTACAATTTTATCAGATGAAGAGGCTGCTAAGATTTTACAGACATTTTAGCTGAGACATGGCCTTGATATCATGTAATATAAGGCCAATGTAGCTCAGATTTTTCAAGTGAGGTCCACCACATTTCAGGACAAATTTCTTGGGAAGTTATGTGGGTTGGTTTGTCTTAAGAATAACTGAATGTCTTGCTAGAGACAGAGCAATCGTCTTTACCCTGCTATCATGTCTAAGTTCCATGCAAATGCGCAATTGGCATGTGACAATTACTCTTAAGACCGACACAAATTCTAGAACTACAATGAAACTGGAGTTAAAGCTGGAATAAACTGTGGTGTGAGATTGTTGGAAAAAACATGTAAGCATTCCTAGAAATGTTCCCTACAACATGTGATGAACTATCTTACTTTCAAGAATCAATGGAGTAGGTCAGTCAATTACATGATTGATCTTTCGGTTTTGGATTCAACTAAGTAGAAACATTCATTTCCAATGTTTTGAGTCTTGCTAATGGACTCATCATCAAGGAAGAAGCTTTAACATAGGTCAATTATGCTCTCCGAACACAATCAATTACTTGATTTCACTCATTCAAAGGGAAAAAGGGGTCTCAAAACTATATTCTTGTGGGTGGGTTGGGTTCTTGTATGGCAGCGCACCCAAATATCCAATGACGAAGGAACTGTTTTAAAACTAGTTGACTCATTTTGCCAGGTCTGTCCCCTGAGAGGTTTTGCCTAATAGTAGACACCTCTTGGTCTTTGATAAATAAGGTAACAATGGTACTTTATTTATGATGGACCAGCAAAAGGTGCGGGTATTGGTTTGATTACACTCCTACTCAGCAGTACCCATAGGCCACAACCTATAGATGTGAATATGTACAATCCATTCAAGACCCTGGGAATCGGAAGCCAAGCTGCGAGAACTTGGAAGTAAGGCATTAGTGGAGGCGTTGAATCCAACAAATATGAGAGTGTTATTCAAACACACAGTTATATGGCTCAAATACAAGAGTGTTATTCAAGTACACAGGTGTTTTTCTTAAATCCGAATGGCTTAGTACGAGATATGGGCTGCAGGAAAGGCATTTTTCATCCAAAATGACGAGATGGATATAAGTGAAAACAAACTGAGCCTGCCAGGGTCGTCTGTGAGGTTGCACGATGATGAACACCCAATTGTTGAATTTCAGCCCATTATTCAAGGCTCAAGTGGCACAGGGGGAGACAGTGAACTCATAAATCATACAAGAGGGCAGCAGCAAGAATCTGAAGATGATAGTACCGGGGTAAAACTCATTCTTGAAATGGCAGGGTACAAGCCGGATGATTTAATTTCCGTTGATGAAAGTCTTATTATGCCTTAAATTATATGTAACAAACAAATAGGACCGAGTATGGATTTTCATCCTTTCCACCCAATTATTGAGCAGCAAATTATTGTTCAATACTATGAAGAACTTGCTATAGGGGTTGTAGAGGTTGATCTGCGCACAACTCAATTTACCTACAATAAGAGGTACCAATAATCTCCATGTTTCTAAGATTAATTAGAGAAATAGTGCAGGTGCCTTCGAGGCCAAATCTGCCAATTACTCTTAACTCATAATTCAAAAATATTGACATTGGATAATGATCCATAATTGCACATCTTATTGCTGTTATAATTCGTCAGGCAGACACTTTCTATATTATATGGAAAATTCTTATGTGCACATGACTGAAATGCAAGGGAATGCTACTGTGATTGCAGAAATTCAATTTGACAATTTCTGTTCTACTGCAGAAAAAAATTGCAAATGCTACATAAATAAAATACAAAATGACATCACTCACAAGAGACACCAGATTCATGCGGAGAAAACTAGGTTTTAAAATTCTGTGGGAAAATGTCAGCTTTTCTGATATGATTAGGAAGCTCTGCTGCTGTTTACAGAGATGATGCTCTCTTTGGAGCATGGATTTACTGCTAATTCTACACTTAAACTGATAACATCTCCTTTGTTCAATCATGCTCAATTCCTTCAATCTACTATTGAGAAAGTGGCCAAAGTCACCATATATGTGTAATATATTGAAAGGTTTTAAGGCTTGAGTGCACGTCAATTGGAATTCTCTAAACCTCTGCCTAATATTGCTTGCCAACAACTTGTGATTCCTCTGAGTGTTCCCGTCGGTTTTGTGACATTACTGCTGGAATTCAGAACATTCCCAACTATTGTGAATGTGAAAATGATAAGGATGTCGATTTCATTTTGACATTTGATAAATTCAATCTGCAAGTGGGTGGACCTGATCCGATCTTATTCCAGGGGTATGGTGCAAGATTCAGTCTCATTAGCTTGGTAATTACAATTTGGTTAGAGTAGGTAGACACCAAGTGGCACTGCCCACTTGTTATTATTGTACCAGTGATAGAAAACACTCTGAACTCTGTGTTTGAATCACTGATACATTATGGATTAGATGAATACATGGACTTGCTGGTTCACACTGAGGAACAAATAGATGCAAAGTTGAAAAGGTAAGGCAAGATGGCTGCCAAGGAGCAGGAAGAGCAAGACAAAATTCAAAGGCAAAAGGGAGAACAACACTTGGAGGAGGAGTAGTTGATGGAGCAGCAAGAAGCCAATTTAGGGTTGGATTTGCTTTTGCAAATATGACTAGGAACCACACTAAATCCTTTTCATGATCATCAAATGATTTAATTGGATTCAAGCAACATTCAAATCTGAGGTCTTCACCCATCCTATAATGTTCCAAACTAACCATAAAAAATGACAGATGGGGTACATGAGGTGTGCACATAAGTCTATGGTTTGGAGTCCATACATAGGTTTGAGAAGAAGAATATTAATTTGGAATGGAATCCAATTGTAGGGAAATGTCACTGTGGTAAATAGCTTGTAAGTTATGGCCATCACATATATAACAACCACAAGCAAGAGAGCATACTTATGCCAAATGGTGCAGGCTAACAACCATCTGCTTTGTGTAAGACCAGCCATATTACCTGAAAGGAGTGTTTCTCATTCACCATATACTAGTAGAGGTAATTGAACCAATTTGGGATTTAGTTTTGCAATATCTGTTATTTTTACAACTCAATGATATCTCTGATCTACAGTGAGGGAGTTTTTGTCTAATTAAATAATTCACATAATATGTCAAACAAGGATTTCTACCATTTTCTTGTGTAGTTAAGAAAGTAAGCTGTGGTCTCAGACATTTTTTTAATTTTGTAAATTACCATAAGTTCATATGTTTTCAGTCTTACAGATATTGTTAAATTCGAGTATTGAATTAATGTTGATTTTCTGTCAGAATATCTGATTTTTGCACTGCCTTCAAGACAAAACAGGGTTTGTATGAATGGTTAGTACTTCCATTTGGTTTATGCAATGCACCCGCTACATTTATGAGATTGATTAATGATGTATTGTGGGATTTCATAGATTCATGTGTCATTGTTTATCTAGATGATACCTTGATTTTTAGTGCCACATGGGAGGGACATCTAACTCATTTTTAGCAAGTCTTGCAAGTTCTTAGAGAGAAACAACTGCTTTGTAATATGAAGAAATGTGAATTTTCCAAACATTCACTTGTCTATCTTGGGCACGTGGTCGGATGAGGAGAGCTACGAGTGGATCCAAAGAAGGTGGAAGCCATCACCAGTTGGCCAACACCAACATGAGCCACAAAGACTAGGAGTTTTGTGGGAGCAATACAGTACATACGGAAGTTCATTCCGGGCTTCTCCACGATTGTAGAACGTCTACACACAGTGGCCACAAAGAGTAAGGGTTTTGACTAGGGTAAGGAACAAGACAAATCCTTTGAGTTATTGAAATACAAGATTAGTCATGCTGCAATACTTTCTCTTCCTAATTTGCAGCAACCCTTTAAAGTAGAGACAAATGCTAGTGATTACGCTATGGGTGCAAAGTGTTGCTTCAGGGAGGTAAACCTATATGCTATCATTTTGAAACTTTTACTTCAGCAAAGTTAAAGGATATTCAATATATGATAAGGAAATGTATGCACTAGTTCAGAAATTAAAAAATGGAAGCATTATTTGTTGGGTAAATAAACTATTGTGCACACTGACCACAAACCTCTCCAGTATTTGCAAGCATAGTCTAAATTACAGTAGGCAAGGCACTACAAATGGATGGGGTTCCTTTAGCAGTTCCATCTAGTGATCAAATACAAGAAGGGTAGTACAAACTTGGTGGCAGACATGTTGTCTAGGCCGCACACATAGGAGAAGTTCTCTGCTTGGTCACTATCTCTCAAATCGAGCCCTTCACGAAGGAAGCTTACAGAGAGGCATATGCCCAGACAAAGACTTTGGGGTGACATTTCAGCAGTTTGCAGTCCCAAGGGGCTGAAAGGATGGGGATTGAAGATTTTATCTCAAGGACGGGCTGCTCTACCAATGGGGGAAACTTTGTGTGCCTAAAGAAGAAATACTTCTATTGATGAGGGAAGCATACCTCGAAAGTATCAAAATTTATAAAGGTACGTGTAAAGGTAAGACCCTAGCCCACTTGTAAAGGCACGTGTATTGGCCCAATATGCAAGAAGTGTCAAAATTTATACATGGATGTAAACTTTGTTGTACCAAAGCAAGCCTAAGACTAGGAAGGAGGGTGTGTATATGCCTTTTCCAAGACTACCTACTCGTCGGTGGGAGGACATTTCTATGGATTTTGTAGGAGGATTACCTATGTCTAAACATGACCATGACTATCTCTATGTTGTTGATAGATTCAAGTAAGATGTGTATTCTTATGGCATGTAAAAAGACAATTAAAGCACATGAGGCAAAGATCTTTTCTTTGCTAATGTATGGGTGCATTTTGGTTTGCCAAAGTCTATTGTTTCGATAAGGATTCCGTGTTCTTGGGAAGTTTTGGACTACTTTTTGGGACAAGATGGATACAAAGTTACAGAGGAGCATGACTTTCCATCCACGGCAGAGATGGACAGGATAAAGGTGGTGAACATGGCTTTGGTATAGTTGATCGAGGGTATAATAAAAATAATCAAGGACTTGGGATGAGTCCTTAGCCTACATTCAACATTCCTATAATCGGAACTACACACATCCACTATGAAGTCACCGTTTAAAGCATGCTTCGGATATCTACCTAAAATCCATTGGACATAGCAGTTGGGTAGCAGGATGAGGAGACATGAGACACAGAGGTGACTAGAGCAAACAAATTCATTGAGAGGATCCGACAAATCCATCTCAAAGTCAAAGAACAATTAGAGAAATCTCAAGCCAAGTACAAGGCTAGGCACATGATCAACACATGAGAGAACATAAGCTTCATGTTGGAGATAGAGTTTGGCTTTACTTGAGCAAGGAGAGACTACAAGGTCAAGCACGGAAGCTCAAGCCACTACGATATGGACCCTTCACCATATTGGAGCAGGTTGGAGAAAATGCCTTTCGACTTGATTTTTCGTCATTTATGAGGATGTACTTAGTAGTAAACTATGAGAACTTGCACCTATATGAGCCATCCATGCTAGATGAAGATGAAGGACTACAATTGCTACCTTCCATTGAGGATTGTGTCTTGGACTCACGAGGTAAATTGGAGGAGGATGTAGTGCTGCAATAGAAGGTCAGAGAGACTAGGAGAGGTCCACAGGAGTCTTGGCAGGTTGGACTGAAAGGAAAGACACCAAGGTAGGCCCGATGGTACTCAAAGGAGCAAGTGAGGGAATTATTTCCTCATCTACTCCCCCACTAAGATTTTGTGGGACCAAAAGCCTCCTAAGCAGGGGAGGTGTGATCCATAGGGATCTAAAATGACTCTACTTCATCAAATCAACCAACACCGAAGAAGGAAAATGAAGAAACAAAGGTTTTGTCTTTATGTTAACAAAACCACCACTCTATGCAGAGTGTCGATTCTGAGAACCACCGCCCAATCCATGTGGCGGTCCTATAACCGCCACCCAACCAAGGCGGTGGTCTTATGACCGCTTCTCTACATTGGGCGACGGTCCTGGATCTTTCGGACAGAAAAATAAAATTCAAAACAAACAGTCCTAGAATTGGAAAGGTTGTCTGTGTCTCTTCTCCTCCATGACCTTTCCCATCCTCTAGTGCACGGGAGGACATGAGAAGGGCTATAAATACATGTAGGAAGGAGATTTTTTGATTATTGAAGCATGAAAGCAAGTGAGCAAGAAATTCTTAGTGTTGGAATTGTGTTTGTAGAAGAAAGGAGTGTTGAGGTAGAGCAAGCAAGTAATTGGGAGGAAGTGTGAGATATTATCTACTTCTCTTTCATACTTATTGTAAATTTTGTACTTCTTAATTGAATTGGCCAATAAAAAGTGGGAAGAAAGAGCATTTTCCCTTCCCGACTGGTTTTCCTCCTCTGGAGGTTTCAGGATAAAAATTGTTGGTGTTCATGAGTTTATATTCTTTCCTTTCCTGCAATTGTTGATTCTAAGCATAAGCAAAATTCATTCACTAGCTATCTCTATCATTTTCTAATCGAAAGTAGAACAACAACGTTTAATTGTGATTTTGTGAACAATTCCAAAGTAGAGAGTTTATAGATCACATACCTTATTTACCATCCCATTTCACCTAGAGAAATTCTCTCTCTTTTGAGTCAATTTGAGATAACAAGACTTGAAGGCATCCAACAAGAATTTTAAACATGAGTGGCTAGGAAGATTGTATTGATAATTTGAGATCTTCGAGCTAGAGATAAGAACTCTACTTCCCAACTGTCTATCTTTTGGTTGAACTTACAAGTGAACCAATCCCACATTTGAGAAGGGAAACACCGATGCCAAAGGCAATACCGAGGTATGTCATAATTTTACCAGCATGCTTTAATTGTTTCCAATCTTTAAGTA
The DNA here is from genome assembly GCA_018340775.1 of Taxus wallichiana var. yunnanensis. Lineage (NCBI taxonomy): Eukaryota > Viridiplantae > Streptophyta > Pinopsida > Cupressales > Taxaceae > Taxus > Taxus wallichiana. The sequence goes on along the minus strand of CM031239.1, from coordinate 950,608,611 downwards.
TCCATCCAACAAGATTCCTTATTCTGTAAGAATAAATTCACTATTCACTTTTATGCATTGATAGTTTAGACCCTAAGGCCATGCATTAAAGTATCAGGACATCCATAGGATTATTTACATCGAGACTCATTATTTTGTAGAAATAGCATACTATCATAACAAAGTGGAATTTGAGAGCAAAATTCTTTTGAGGCAAATTAATGCCTTTAATTTTCCCCAAAGAATAAACTTTCTCAAACATGTATCCGATTGCATCAACAACTAACACAAATGAAGTGGGCAAGTTGAACCCTTTTTTGATTGATCTTTAGAGAAAGAAAGACCTAGTATAAGATCCATTCATGACAATTTGGGCGAGAGGCATAAGTAACAAGCAGTCTAACTTGATTGAGTAATCTATTCCCTAACCAAATCCATTTCATCATTTTTAGAACAAAGGAATTTTTTATTCTATCACAAGCCTTGTCAAAAAAATTGCTTAGTAAGAATAACACTTTGACTCGAATATGATGCCTAATCAAGTGCTTTTCATGCCAAAATAATATTTTCAAGGATAAAATGGCCTCCTAGAAACCCTATTTGTTTAGGTCTCACTATATCTTTTACCAATGGTTTTATTGTGGCAGCAAGTGCTTTGGAAATGATATTGTAGGTAGTGTTAAGAAGAGTGATGGGGTGTAAACCAACGATAAAGTGTTTGTTTGTCCCTTTTGGAAGTAGCTTGATAAGCCCGCTATTAATTTCTTGACTCAAAAGACACACAATTGAGTGAAAATGGCTCCCGCTGATGACCTCTCCCATGAACCCTAGCTCCTAAATCCTCTGCAATGATAGCGGATCCTTTCGCACCGGAGTACGATAGAGGCAAGTTTTTGTTGACCTCAGAAAGGCGATGAAGGCTATGAATTTCTAACCCATAAGGCGGATAAACGGTGGGCAAATCATGCGGCTAAATGACTTGGATCTTCATAACACTTATCCAGATCGATCGAGAATCCCTCAATGACCCTTCTGACTTGCTCCAAGTCCTCGTTCACACCTTGAGAGGTAACACTTTGTGCATTTGAATCCATCAACTGGCTTGAGGTATGGACTTGAAGTTTATTCTTGCCCATAAACTCTGCATTGGGATTGGGCATTTTGGGCGGGTTTTGTTGGTAAATCCCTTATTAACGCCTTTATGCTCCTCTCCTATGGGATTGTCCGCGATTCTGTGATTAATATGACTGGCATTATTTTGGGAGGAGCCAAGGATTGAAGCTCTTCCCCTTTTAGGGAGGCACTCTTTAAAAATGTCTTTCCTGAAACCTCCTCAAACTCTTCTTGCCCCAAACTTACATTTTGAGTAAACCTCTAAAGTCCCAACCCTGGAAATATAAGATGAAGAATATTTAGATCTGCTGTAAGAAATAAAATCACAAACCTTGATATGCAGATTTAATGGCACCTAGCCATCATCCAACGCATAGTAATACATTGGATTCATACCTCATGGACAAAAAATTGTAAAATTTTCCTTTGTGCACATGAGGCTTCTTCATAGTCCTTTTCAATGACCTCAAGGATTACCAGAGAGCTATTGAAGAGGGCCCTTGGTTCTGGGTTTGGACGGGACTTTTCACAACCACATGGTTTCCATATTTTGACCCAAATACCTTCTCCATCACAAGGGTCCTAGTTTGGGTGTGATTGCCCAATCTTCCCCTTCACTTTTCCTTTGTAGTGGAGGAAATTGGTAACCTACTAGGGTGATTCATCAAAGCAAACAGACAATGGCTATATAGCGGTTTGCTAACTTATGTTAGGATTTGCATTGAAGTTGATCTCAAAAGGGTTTTGGATCAGATGACCCTCAAGATGGGAGATACAAGCTATTCTCAGATTATCGACTATGAAAATACAACCTTCAGATGTCAAAATTGTAGGGCAACGGGTCACCTCCATGTTGCTTGCCCTCAAAAGAAAACCCAGGCTCCTCGGAAAAAAGGATCCATCCCCAAGCATTGGAGTCCAATAGATCTAGAAGAAGAAAGGATGCTAGCACTGAAAGTTAAACAACTACTGAAACTCCTTCAACTACAACCTTTGTTCCAACTATTCAACTATTGTCCCTAAGATTCACAACTCCTCTTGATTCACCCCTCCCCCAGAGGGTGGGCAGTTACTGGGTATTACTCCTTCTTTGGAAGGACATTCTCCGACACTTAAACGACCCCATGAGTTTGACCACTCGACTCGGAAAAGGAGAGTGCCCATCCTCTTGAGGGATATTCTTCCTTGGACCTTACGGAGTACAATCCTCTTATCACAAAGATGCTTCCGCATGATAAATGGTAATTAGTGCAGTCAAAGAAGGGAAAGAAGGGAAGGCACTGGACCACTCTTTCTTTCATTTTGTCATTGTTGTCTTGCTTCTCCTCTTCCTTTTCGAGTATCGTATTTTTCTGGGGCTAAAGGCCCCTTCTTCTCCTTTTTCCTCGGGTTCCCGTCCCCCTCTTCTCCTTTTTCTTCATATTGTTGGTGTTTCTTCTTCTTCTTTTCAGAATCTTTCAGACTCAACATTGATGCAAGTGGACAACAACTGCTCCTCTTATTATCTTCGGTTTTCCATTGCTTCTTTTCTTCTTGTTTCAGGCCTTCTTGGTCCTTTGCTCACTTTTCCTTTGGGCTTCTTCACTTAATGCTTCATTGTTATATCTAGCCATTAGGGCCCTTGTAAAAGGATGTGGGTGATCCAAAAATGGTACTTGAAATTTTTCCAGTACTTAGAAAATTCTCAGATTCTTAACTTTAAAAGATTTCAACTTGATCAAGAGTTCCTTTTTTTTTTATCAATTATGGGTGTTCTTGAAAGCCCCAAACTTAAACTCTTCCAAAAGATCAAATTAATCCTTAATTTTCAACTTAAGTGAAATATCTGAATCTATCACAAATCCAAATAAAATAATCACAGTTGATTTAGAATGCACTCAATCTGATATTTAAATCCAAGTTAATAAGTGTATTCAGATCTGTTGTGGGTTATGGATACTAAAATTTACTTCCTTCCAATTAAACCAATTTGTGATTTCTTTAATAATTAATCAAATAAACTAACTTGAATGTTTTTATCTGATCAAAATCTTCTAAAAACTGAAATCAAATCCACAACACAAGAACTTGATAACGGAGTTCACCCAAGGCTACGTCTCGGATTCATAGAAAGTGAATCGATCTATTAAACATCCAATGAAGTACAATATCCCTTCACTAATGACTTAACAGACCTTTATACCTGCAAATGAGTTGATTCAGACCTCTTGGAACTCTTCAATTTACCAGAAACGTTCCCAAGTCCATCCGTGGCCCCTACTGATATTTTCATTGATAGTTTCCTATGAAATTACATTTGAAAAACGTCTACAACTTGAAATATACAACACCTAAATAAAATAGGTTTACATTTCTAGAAACTAGAGGAAATTATGAAAAACTTCCCTTTTTACTCCATGCCTGATTCAGACCAGAAGTGGTTGGAAAATGTAGATCTTTGCCTGCTCCTCGTGCCTGATCTGTGAAACTGCGATGGAAAAATGCCTACACAGGAAAATATACAGCACTTCCTGTAAAAAAATTTACATTTCTAGAAATATATCGAATTTTGAACAAATTTTATTTTTACACCATGGCAAAATTTGGACTGTAAGTGCCTCAAAAATGGTGATCTCTGCAAACTGGTCCTTCGTTGTCCCCTACAAACCTACCAAAAGGTCCCTTTAAATAGAAGTGATCTCATGTTTTATCACTTGCTAAAAAGTGGCGGGTTGGTAAGGCTGATAAGTATTTTGGCATAGGTCAAGGGTTCAAATCCCCCTTCCATAGGTTTAGGCACCCAATTTAGCCATTGACCCCACATTTGGTGGGAAAGGGATAGGATAAGCCTTTAAATAACTTTTGGCCACAAAATCCTCCTTATCCCATGGGATTTAGGCTTATTCACGTGGAATGGATTAAATAGATTATTATTATTATTATTTTAAATCCAAAGCCACTACAAACCTGCCAAGTGTCACGCCCATAATATGCCATTTTTCCATGTTAGAGTGTGCCACGTCATCATTTGACCACAACTTTGACTATGCATATCTTTCGCATACGAACTCAGATTTGGTCCGTTTCAAAATGCGTCGGAAAGCTTGCGACAAGATTTATACCATGGAACTGATTTTGAAACATTACAAGACCATCATTTTTTCTTTCGCCAACTACCACGTGTCACCTTGCCATTGGTCCACTTGTTGACACTTGTTGACCAGGGTTGACCCGTTTATGACCTTAACTTTGACCGGCGATAGAATTTGCATACGAACTCCGATTTTGAAGTTCAACATACTATCGGAAAGGTCTCGAGAAGCCCTTCAACATGGTTAGGGAAGTTTAGGGAAGATCTGCATAGTGAAAAATCCTTTGGATCAGTGGGTCCTCCCAAACCCCCACTTTACCCTTATCCAAAAACATTCTTGACTCAAAGAGCAAGTACTTTTTAGCTTCAACGTAAACTTGATAGAAGTCATCATGTAAAATAAGCCATTGAGCTTGGAAAAATTAGTAGGTAAACCATCAAGACTAGAGCTCTTGTTTTTGTGATGGAATACAAAGCTTTTTCAAGTTCTTTTGGAGTGAGAAGACGGTCTAACATTTGACTCACATCACTGGAAATTTTTAAGTGATGCCATTCAAGATACATTATCTAAACCAGATGGGGTATCATTTTCAAAAGAAGTGTCTTGAAACAAAGTTTGATAGTGAGAAAAAAACAAATGTTTGATACCTCAAGTAGTGGATTATGTTCTACCATCAACTTCTTAAAGAGTAAGAATGTGTTCTCTTATGTGTTTGTGTATAAGATACTAAAAGAAAAATTGGAATTCTTGTCCCCATCTTTGATCCAACGTAAGTGTTATCGACTTGAGCCCCTTTTCCCTTACAGATTTCAAGTTTACACAACTCGTTTTCTATATCAACAACATTATTATGCAAATAAATATTATCCGGATCGGATATCAACATAGCCATAATGATTGAAAGTTGCTTTTGAGCCCCTGCTTTCTTCTTTTTCTATGTTTAGCTTTTAATCTTCCATGTAGAATGTATGGATTTAGATAGCTTGAAACACCTCCACTACATCCATCTTTCACCATGATTGGGTTTGGGGACAAAATTACACAATGAGTGAAGAGCATGAAGATAATCCGGATATTTACGATGAGAAATGTTAAGCTTGAAAAGAGATCAATGAATGTATTAATGTCTTCAATCAAGGGGATGCATGATATGATGGGAGTATGA